>CM073774.1:80243496-80506005 GCA_037158775.1 Hetaerina titia | reverse complement strand
AAGGCATCCGAAGAAAATTACCGTCGCACGTAGGTGTGGTATGACTGTAATGCCTGTATCATCTGGGAGCGTCTCCTGGCAACGATAATGATACCCGGCGCGGAGACTTAAATGATCGGGCTTTTCTACGCACTTGTATTAGTTCGCTCTATACAACACACCACGCTTGACCCGGAGACTTCAACGCGCGATATATTTTATAAGGCTGCCCCGTCGCAGTGAAAGCTTTGAAAGCTTTTAACCCCTTGCGGAAAGGTCACCGACGATCCCAGTGCCGCCTGAACTGACCCCGCAGAATTGCGCGCATAACATTTTTTGAAATAACACCCGGGGCAATTCGCGACGGGATGATTATGGCGCGTATTAAAAAGCAGAAGACGGAAAAATGAGCGAAGGCGTTCGGGGAAGGGGAAAGTGAGAGGTATTTAAAGTGGGATAAAATTTTTGTTGAAAAGTGGGTGCTTCCGTACGAGCATAAAGGCTCTTCTTCGCCGCCTGCCCGTTTTACCATCCCGTACTCTCCCTCTCCCATATACGGAAGTCGAAAATGACATAACACCCCCTTGCGGACGTGCGGAACGGCGAGACGAGCGAACTTAATAACTCCGTGTCGAAGATGCTCCCGTCTTTTCGTCCCGTCCATCCGTCTGCCTGCTTTTTGCCCAGCCGTCGGTTCGTTCGCCGCTTGGCATTTAGCGTTTCCCCGGCCGCGATGATGCTCGCGGAAAGTGAAAGCGCAGAAAAGAGCTCTTCTTCAATCTACCCGATCCGCTCACTCTCCCCTCCCCCCCAAACTCCCTCCAACCCCCCTCTCCGCTCCCGCCTCCCCTCGTTGACCCGAATTCCTGTTGCCCGTATCTCACTGCGGGATGCTCATCTTCTTCCTCGTCTCACGAGATGTGGGAGTGCCGGCGAGCAGCATCCCACTAAATCTCACAGCCTCGCCGACTCTCCTCTCTCTCTCCCTCTGAGCAAGCTCGCTTCTTTCCCCTTCGAGTGGGTACACCACCCGTGTCCCGTTCTCCCGTGCTTAGTCTTACGACACACCGTCGTCACCACAGAGGCGCCCAACTCTTAAAAATCCTCTCGAGCACAGGATACGCTTTGCATCCCGAAAACCTTGAGCGTATGGCAAGAACATGTTCCAGTGAGCGTTTAATACGAGCGGTGCTTAAGAACCGTGACCCGCTGGGGGGGATTGAGGTTTTTTTTTGGGCCCCGACGTCCCTCAGCGTTCTGCATGGTGATTCTCGATTTTTTCCCATTGTTCAGGTTTCCCTCAGGTGCATCTTTATTATCCCACGTGTTAAATTCAACTGGTAGTCTCTCTTTTTCTCTAAAATCAATTTCGTGATGTAATTCGCTTAATGCGCGTAAAACGCCTATAGCTCCTCTTGAACTTCCGCGGGATTTACATTTGCTCCGGGTGAACCTAACTGCTCTTCTTATGAGAGCGGTTTTATGCTAATAAGATCTTACCTATCGGAGGCTCCTGTATTTTTTTTCCTGCATGCCATACGCCTGAAATGATAAAAGTTTCTCGAGAGACGTCTTCTCACACCTAGCGTATAAATCACTTCCATGCGGGGTGGCTCTAACAGTTTTCGTGAGTGCGGCCTTATGCTAATCACACCCAACCCATTGGGCCTCGCTTCCCCTTTTTTTGCCTGCTCCGTGCGGGCGAATAAACATTCTTGTTCATATTCGCTTCTTCTTTTGCCACCACGGATGAGAATGACGGTGAAGGACTCCGAAGTTTGACGGATGGTCGAAAATGGTGTCACAGGTATGAAAGAAAAATTTGAATAGTAGTAGTATTAGGGGAGACGACCGACAGCTGAGGTCATTTGCGCTATTAACGATTGGTGGGAATGGAGGAAGGGTGGAGAGAAACCCGGCGTCGGCATAAGCCTACTCTTAACGAAAGGAGCTAAGGGGTCCACAGTTTAACGTCCCACCCGACGGACGGCGTACTCACTTAATGTCACCTCCACAAAGCATCTCAAGTTGAGATCGCGATACCCTGAAAAATATCTGCCGCCTCTAGGATTCTAGCCCTCTGACTAACTCTGGGTGGGAAGAGTAGTAAAGTGTTACAAATTTAAGTTCACGTTCTGTATCAATAATGACACCGAAGTCGGATTTAAGGTGGAATAGAGTCTAGACTCCTTTTCGCCTTGGTTGTCCCAATAAGTTGCTGGGAAGACATTCTGGAAAAAAGCTTTGAAGGCAGTTTTTCTAACACCTCGCAAACATTTGGCGTGCTCTTATTGCAACTGTTACAACGCCCTCACGGCAAATTGACCCATCTCTTGTGACTCATGACTTTATTCGCCGATTCGCGTTCTGGTTTTATGGATTTTTGTGTAATTTACTGGTCGCTGGTCATGTACTGGAGGAAAAACAATTGACGCCGTTGATGATCTTTTCCTTCGTGACTGGCGCTTTTTAACTCTGACACTCTTTCCGCACTTCTTTGCTTTGGGGAATGGGGTGCGAGGTGCATCGAAGTCTCCAACTTCCTCCGCCCAACCTCCCGAAGGAGACACACACACACACAAACGATAAATTCGGACGTTCGGACCACCCCCACCTCACCCCACCCTCGGCTTGTCCCCGAGAAATTGAGATGTCAGGTTCACAGGGAGTTTTTGATGAGGGACGTTTTTCTACTGCCTGTCGTGGGACCCACCTACCACTCCCGCAATAATTCTCAACTCAATAATTGCTGGAAAAGAAATTTGTGCGGCGAATGTGGCGTCTGTGGTAAAGGGGCGGAGAGGGAGAAAAAAAGGGAAGACGGAGACTCCTGTTAGTCCAATCAGAAGCATGACTCGCCGTTGTCTCCTTGTGCTTCTTTTTCAGATCCCCCTTCCCTTTTTCTTTTTGCCCGACTCGACTCCGGTGAGCGAAATGAGAAAGTTGATGAACACTTGCCGGGCTCTTCTTCTCTGGAGGGTGGGCGCGGAAGAAAGTGGAGGGAAAAAAAGAGGAAATTTTTCATCGGGACTCCTCAAGCCCAAGCACGCTTTATTGGTTTACCGGAGATGGGTGTCAGTGGGGGAGAGGGGGGAGAGGGTGGGAAGGGTGAGGATAAGGTTGTGTGTGTGTGGCGGGGGAGGGGGTGAATAGGTAGGGAGTGAGAGACCCGAGGCAAATCCTGCCGTGCAAGAGAATCGAGCACGGGTCTCGAATTTCCCTGGTCGATTTCATCTCGCAGCTGGCACGCGTATGGTTGTGGTGAACCACAGAATGCCCACACCACATTTTGCTCTCGAGGCGTAGGTACGTACAAACCAATGGGTTATTACCTCCCCCCTTCCCCCGCGCGACCCCCGAATCCGAAATCATTGTCGAGGATAAAAAAATTTAAGTTCGAGCGCATCGTAATGATTGATTCCGGAAAAAATTTTTTGGGGTAAAAATCGACGTGATTGAAGGGAGAAAAAAATGGTACCCATCTATCGTCTTCCGTACAAGGTCAATCGGGACGTTATTAAGGTAGATAAATAATTGGCTCCTCCCTTCAAATGGATGAAAAATCGAGTTCCTAGCCCGTTCGCTCTTACGCAAAGTACAAGTTCCCTTGTGAATTGCTACGGGTTGTCCTCTTTTTTAAGTCATAAGAGCTTCGTGTGCATTAAAAAGAGGCAGAGAGCTGGTGGAAGGTAAGATCGTTCTTTGGCCACTTGAACCAATTTACTCACCGCTGGGAGAAGCCGTATTATATCCCCTTTCGGAAGCACCAGACGTACATCCCTGTACGCGAGGGACCACCACCGCTTTGGGTATATGCATAACGTGGATATTCGAGAGGGCTGTCTCGGGTGTAGCCTCCCTTTTTTTGTCATCTTTTCGAACCCCTACGAAGCTCAAAAACGGTCAAAACAACTTCCGAGCCTCTCCCGTCCTCTTCGCACCCTTTGCGAATATTCAATGCCCCTCAACCCCTCCCCACGCTTAGCTGAGTCTTTTCTTTTGTGCTCTCACATATGTAGGCACTTAAAATCATAGTGTAGTGTGAATGGTTAACTCGCACTGAACTCAACCATTCTAGCAGTTTATTGGTGATAAATTTTTGATTCGTAAAAATTAAAATTAAAGATCGCCAGCGTAGGTAATTATGAACTTGTGCTCTGCATAATCCTGTCCATGAAATTATGCATTGAAGTGCTTAAGCGTCATTTAAATTTTTTGAAGTGTTAATCTCATATTTTACTTTCCCTTTCAACTTAGTATGTACGATTCATCGCATCTTTGCGTTGGCTCGCTTGGAAAGAATTCTTAGAGCTAAATCTTTTTTTTTAAACGACTCTCCCGTATTAAAAGAGGGCTAAGAGCACTTGCGTTCCTGCGGGCGTGCATAAAATCGTAAACAGTGGACACACTTAATGGGTGTTTGCGGAGATGATCGAGGATCATGAAGACAAGACGCAAATTCCTTCTCACCTTCTCAAGGTTGTTGTCTTGCCACCCCTCCCACCCGTTCGCCTTATATGCGGTTGTTATCGATGTCTGTACTTGCGGAGACAACGTGAAAGTGCGACACATTGGGATAGATTCGTGAAAAAGAGTGCAGATATAATAAAGAGTACGGTGTGCTTCCTCGCTTATATCCGATTAAGGAAAGAAAACGCTTCGGGAGGGAAGTGAAGGAACTAGACTGGAAGTCTTACAAGAGAATGGGTCCGGACTCTTTTCAGCCCTGACACCGATTCCTAACCTCTTGAACATCTGGCGACACGAGTTGGACCGATGATGAACGGAATAGGTAAATGAGAAATCGTTCTTTTTTTTATTCTTTCTTTCTGGAGTACTATCGTGCTTCCATCCGTCTGTGCGGATGGGAACTTAAAACAGTTAGGTTCTCGATTGAGAAAAGAGAAAAACCATTGGTACCTTCGTACACCTGGGCTCGTGCCTCGTCCTTTTTCGATCCCTCCCCATATCCACCTCATCTTTCTCCCACATTTTTTTCTTACTTAACCCTCTCTCTCCAACGAACTCTGTTAGCCTCCCGTCTGGTTTGCGGGGCTGGGTGGACGTGAACTAGGGAGTTTAACTTCAGTACTAGATACGCGGGGGGATTCCACGAACGTTTTTCTCTGCGAAACAGTCCGTACAACCTCCTCCACACGCATTCTCCATCCCCACCCTCCCTCCACATCATTCCACAGGCCTCACGGAGCGGGGGGGGGGAGGGGGGTGAAGAGAGAGAGAGAGAGTGTGTATAAAAAAGATGAAAGAATATATGTGTGTGTGTGTGTAGGTATACATTTTTTTCCACTCGCATCCCTCAGCTCCACTCCTTGGTGAGTTGGGAAGAGGGAGAGGAACTCAAGACCGCTCTCTTGCTTCCCACCCTCCACCATTCCATCCATCCCCAAGGCGGTGGAATGCCCCCTTCCCTCTCTACTCTCCCCCCTCCCCATCCCCCCACACCACTCTCCCCGACCTGAGTCTTCTTCGCGGCGTCGTACGGTAGCGACCACGGAGATGACGAAAGAGCCTTCCCCCTCCCCCTTATCCCTCCCGGCAATGCCATCACCCATCCTCCGCCTCCTTCCCCACCAACTCCAGCCATCCCTCCCCCCGCCACAAGAACCCCGGCCACGCAAGCAAGCGAGCTACGAGTTTTCGCTCTCCTCCCCTTCTCTCTCCCATTCCCCAATCTCCCTTCGTGCCTTTCCCGAAAATGTTTTTGGCCGCGCGCTCCATACAAAACGCCTAATGGGCTTCGGAGGTGTTCCAACAGTTAAATCTATACCTATCGTAGACGAAGGATTGAAGTAACGTATCCTAAAGTCATCCCATAGATGAGGACGATATGGTACGTGAGTGAAAATAAGAAATATCGTCCATACTGGAAGTGAGATAAGAACCCGCGATTTTGTTGGTGTTTCTGCGACCTTAGACTTTATCATTCCTTAAGAAAGGAAACTCCTTAGACTATGTCGTACCGTGTTAAAACTTATGGAGAAACTAATCCCAGGTTTATGAATCTCTTGCCCATGTTCGTACTGGGATTCTAACCAGCGATGTATGGCTTTCCACGGTTGCATTGCAAACATGGCACCGGAGTCATTTCTTCATTGCTCATAAAAGTGACCTAAAGATAGTCATTCGAAAATAATGACCTATTAATGGAGCTTCAGCTGCTCAGAATGGTGTATTTCCTCCATCATTGTCATCTAGAGATAACGTTTTATCAAACAATAAAATTGGAAGAGTGAGTCACTCTCGAATGCATTTTTTAAAAAGTAATAAACATTGTTTTCTGCAATAAAGAAAAACTTCTCACGTGTTTCGGGTTTAGATATTTATTTATTCATCCATGAAAAGTGTCTTATTATTTCCAGTTTTTCTCACTCTACCGGTCAAATTTTCGTAAACAGGAAATCTCAGTTTCGCGATGAAAATGAGGCGTGGGATGACAGATTTTGTCTGAAAGACCACACCTACTCCTACTTTTATCTTCGTTTGAATATTCTTTTGGAATCGTGGAAATTTCGGGAAATTTTGTTGGGCAAAGAACCCTTTTTAAAAAAAACAAGCAAATAAATATCGAAGAGGTCGCCAAGGGCAGCAGGCTTTGTTTTCGAAAAACCGATATCCTCGTTTCTCCGGAATTCGCAAAGTGTGTAAAAGAGCAAATTTCATGGCATTTTTCTTTCTGGATTGATGGTGAATATGTTCAGGTGCAAAATGATATTTTTTGAGAAGTAACTAAATGAATTGTTCGAATGCCAAATGGTTTTGAAACACACCGTTTTTGTTCCCTGAAATTTGAGAAGTTATATTAGGAGTTGGGAAATCCAAGTTATTTACATTTCCTTTGGCTTAAAATATAATGTAGGTTTTTAAAACGATTATTATTAGGTAAACTACTGTTTAAGGTAGGTTTTTGGATGGACACAACTATCAAATAAACATTTTATGACTCCCCACCTAGCAAACTAATCTATATCAGGTCCCTCTTCATCTCCGCGTACTTCTTTCCTCCCTTCATCCTGTCCAACATCCCTATCCTGTTCCTACCCTTACCTCGCTTGCCCAACATTCTCCCCTCTATTACCCTCTTCAACATTCCACTACCGCTCAATACGCCTTTTATCCATTTTTCCTGCCTCCATAGGATTTCTCTCAACAAACCCCTCTCCTCACCCACCATCTCTAGTACTTCCTCATTATTAGTCCTTCATAGTACATTTATTACTTTCCCTCAGGAATCCTTACAGATGCTCTTGGGTAAATACAAATACAGTTATGTTTTCAACCTTGAGGTTGGTTTGATTTTATAAGTTTTAGTATTGAACCTTGTGATGGTATGTAAATCTCCCCTTTTTAAGGTAAATGGGGGCCCAAAGTTCCCTTTTCCTCTAAATTTCTGTGCAAATTTTTGTTCCCAGAATATTATATGGATAAGAATGAAACTTTCCAGCAATCATCAAAGACTGGACCCAATAGACCACCACTTAAGCTGTTGTTGATGTTAAAGTAGATTAATGAACATTGTTGGGAACTGAATAAGTTCACAGTTCCGTTGAATAGATGCATCTTGACTCACTAGATGCTCGAGATTGATTTGTACTGCAGCATGAGTGGTGTTAAGTATTCACATCAAAATCATTATTATTAGGTAATCTACTGGTTAAGGTAGGTTTTTGGATGGACACAACTATCAAATAAACATTTTGTATCTCCTAACAAAACCTAATCCAGCAACCTCATCTAAATGAAGTCCCTCTTCATCTCTGTGTACTTCCTTCCTCCCTTCATTCCATCCAATATCCCTATCCTGTTTCTGCCCTTTCCTCACTTTCCCAACATTCTCCCCTCTAATTCTTCTTCATCGTTCCACTACCGCTCAATACGCCTTTCATCCATTTTTCCTGCCTCCATAGGATTTCTCTCAACAAACCCCTCTCCTCACCCACCATCTCTAGTACTTCCTCATTTTTAAAACGATATATATATATATATATATATATATATATATATATAAATTCACTGATAAGTCATAAAAAACACAGAAACCAAAACACAAAAGAGGAAAAACTCACTGGTACTCGAATTTTCGGTGGTCCCACCACCTTTCTCAAGAGGAATTAGGAACAGAACAGATTAGTTCTGTTCCTAATTCCTCTTGAGAAAGGTGGTGGGACCACCGAAAATTCGAGTACCAGTGAGTTTTTCCTCTTTTGTGTTTTGGTTTCTGTGTTTTTTATGACTTATCAGTGAATTTACATTACACGTTTGTGGGTTTTCCAAAAAAGTGTATATATATATATATATATATATATATATATATATATATATATATGTGTGTGTGTGTGTGTGTGTGTGTGTGTGTGTAATTTAATATGTGAACCCGCCCACTTTGTAATTTTTCAATTATATCCATTTCATGATATCCATTTATCAAATCATCCCTAACTCAGGTCCGAAGTTACTCTCGAGAAAATTTTCACAAGACAGTAGGAATCTTCAAACACTTTAATTTATAATGTCTTTGTTAAGTCCAGAGACTTTTAAGTTTGGATATAAAGTCGGTATTGAAAATATCAGCAAATTACGTACTTTTTTTCGGTAACGTATTCACTTAGTTTGTTCCTAAATATTAACCTCTCTTTTCGTTCAGATTAAATTAACCCAGGATGTTTATAGTGAGAGAAAAGGAACCCATCGTTGTCAGATTTCGGGTCTCACTACCTTCGGACAAATGAGTAGGTCGGTTTATGGAGAAATACGAAAACAGCGGACACTATTCCCCTCAAGTTACTTTTCGGGACCAAATGTTTCGTGAGTGACGACGTCCTGTTGTCCCACCTTATGTGACATTAATTAAATGTCCTTCGCTTTTGACTAACTATTCCTTTTTGAAAAAAATAATATATGATTGTCGTCGAACAGGCCACTCCGTTACGAAGCCATTCATGTATATTTCATCCATCCATCCATCCAAAGTAATGGTCCCGGCCATGAAGTTTTCGACGGGCGAGGGAAGGAAGAAACACGGAAACTAGGAACTATATTTCCCTCCCTCGCTCTATCCACATCCCCGCATTCGCCGTCCATGTCATTTTTCAAGCGGGTGCCCCGCTTGTATTTTCCTTATCTCTTCCGTTTCCTCGGCTTCGCCTTCTCCCTCCTCTCTCCCGATGTTTTTCCACCGTGCCTGTTCCGTCCCGGCCGTTGTCAATTTCGATGGATCCTCCCGCTTTTCACGCGCCCGTGCACGCGTTCCGTTCTGCCTCTTGCGGATGAGTCGAAAACCCTCACGGGGGAGACCCACCGCTGTCATATTAAGGCATTTCCCCTTTCGCATAGCTCGTGGCTCCTCTTGGAACGTATTCCAGTTCTGATTTTGTCCTCCGTCTATCTTCCATCTTGCCATTTTATTTATTTTTTCATTCCTGTTTAATTTAATAATTTCGAGCTCGAATTTTTCTTCACGTCCATCATTTTACACTATCGATCCTCTGGATACTCGACTTGATTTTTTTTTCGCGAGACAGGTGGAATTCTTTGGAAATTTTTCTTTTTGACGACACTGTGTTGATGTAATTGATTAACTCGGGCGTTACTTTGTGTTTTGCCTGAGAAAATTACGCTGTTAAGACGTGTAATTCGATGAATGGCTACTATTATTTGTTCTTGGAACTGTTCATTGTTTTCCGTTACCCACTACTATATATGTAAGTATTACGCCACTATGTGTAAGTGTTGCGCCACCTGCTGGTATTAGTACGTATTTTGCCTCACTTCAGTTCCGTAAATGTTCTGGAGATTTGTCACGCGTAAAATGGCACGTGTGATTCTAGTGTTACACTGCCGTACCCACATTGATCTTCTACGGTAACTTAAGGGCGAAAAAAATTGCTTCAAGTGTGAATACAAATCACCAATTTAACTTGAAAAATAGTGAAAAGTGACTCCGTATTCGTTGATCTATTTATTAATATTTTCTTTGATGTTGAATTTTCGTTTAAGACTTTGTAGTTCTTTAATGCTAATCTCTAATTTTTGTCTTTCGAATAATTTAAGTTGACCATTTTATTTCCTCTTCCATTGATCGTTTTACCTTCATTTTTATTTTTCAAATGATCCCGAAAATCTCGTTCCTTGTTGGTCATCGCGGTGTTCTTCCCTAATGTAGTTATAAAAATAGTTTCTAAATGAAATTTTTCGCGTTTATTCTGAGAAAGGGATAGGTTTACAGGGTATAAAAGGATTCATTCCCCTTCTTAAGCTGTATTCAGTCCTATCGTTGAAAGATAAAAAATAATTTTTGTTGTGATTTGATCAGTTTTCTATTTTGAAGTAAAAAGTAAATTGGGATTCTGTTTCGAGAGAACATTGAGCACCCTTCCTTTTTCCATAGCTTTTGGAAAATCTAATGACTAATGTGTCATGTTTAATAAGCTGTCAATTGGCACAGAGAGAATATTTTGGCATATTGATGACTATTTTAACAGCAGTAGTCTACCAGTGAGGATAGGTAGGTTTTTGATGCATCCAGGGTCAGGGTTTAAAGCATTTCCACATTATTTTGGCCCACCAAAAACGGCGCTAAATACCCAAGGACCACACGCTAGAATTATACCATTTTTTAATTTCATATAATTCCCGCCCACCATCATTCCATACAATGTGCCTAATCATTTCCTCTCTCACCTCCATTACTCAACGTTTTCCCCTCTATATCACGAGTCTCTAACATTCCATTGCCGATCATTAAGCCCTGCTTCCTCTTTTTCAGCATCCTATGGATTTCTCCCAAGAAATTCATCATATTTCCGTTCGATTAGTTGATGTAAACGAAATGTTTCACGTAGTTAAGGTGCTCATGTACGATAAACGATGACTTACCAACATTAACTGTCCACCATCTTGAAAGATTTCACTGTATTTCTGCACTTACCGGTGGGCAAAGGGGAGAATTTATTTCTGGAATTGGAATTAAAATCAGTCGAAAAATTAGCCTACCTTTAACCATCTCCAGTCTTTCCCTCACGTTCTCCCCTCGTGTCGATACCCATAGCCCCACTCTGCACATGGAGGTGACCTCAACTCTTGTCGAACGTCCCTGTGGGTACGGTGCGCAACCAACCATCACCTGGAGGAAATCAGAATTTCAAGTAGGCCTTTTTTGTTCTACCCTTTATGCCTTGCCCTCTGATTTCCAACCCGCGTTCCGAGGTTCCTCGGGCATTTTTGGCTCTTAAAAAGTTTTCCGATTCCCCATCGCGAAATTCCGGAGTCCCCGTACTCTCTTACGCCTGACGCCGCAACCCCTCCCTCTTCCCCCCTAAGTTCCCAGGTTCGCCATCGCCACCTCCCCTCCTCAAGAGCATTCCCCTCTCTTATCCCCCCTTTTTCTACCCCTCTCCTTCTCTCCCCTCTTTCCCCACGCACCAGAAGTGCCGCGACTCATGCCGGAAAGTAAAAAAAAGAAAGAACCATTTCGCGTGCGCGGCGATGCGTGTTGGACGGGCTGCTTGCTGCGAGGAATTAAAGAGCGAGGACGTAGTGAGTGTGTTTATCTTGAAATTTACCGCGTGCTGCCCGCGCTGTGGGCAGTGCCCTCGCCACGGTCCTGACCCCCGAAGGTCGCGATGTTGTGTCCCACACAGGACGCGTCATAATGTTCCATTGTCACGTGACACATTTTCGTTTACCGTAGGAACTGCTTATCTAACCTTTGGTTTTTTTATTGTTCCTCTTGTTGCTAACAGCTCTTGAATGCGTAGATATACATATTTTACTCTTAGATACCCATTGTCCATGTAGTCGTACCTGATACTATCTCCACTATTTAAAATATTTTACAGACCGTATCTATTTATATACATATATATATATATATACATATATTTTTATGCATATATAAATTATATATATATCTTTGAAATGGAACGTTCTCCGGCGCCACACAAATACAGGTACAGAACCTGTACACAGATACAGAATATTCTAAACACAGACATAAAGAAGACTGTGAATGTCCCTTCTTTATGTCTCTGTGTTTTGAATGTTCTGTATCTGTGTATTTGTATGTTTATATGCACATATGTATGTATGTATATATATACGAGATATATATATATATAGTATAGTATAGTATATATATACATGTACATAAAAATACGAAAATCCGTCACTAGGCGAGCAGATACTAATTCACATGGAAATAGATATAAAGAAACGGGATAGCAACAAATTTAAGAGCGTGGTCCCGGCAAATCATAACTTCAAAGTTCTTACTTCTCTTCCCGAAAAAAATACTGCCGCTACTCCTCCCACTTTGTTGAAGTTCTGCGGTGAAATCATACAATTGTAGAATTACCATTTGGGGAGTACTCGCCACACTGGCGGTGAATTTCGGAACCCACTCAAAATCTTACCATCGTTGGTCAATACTGTCGATGAATTGAAATAATCGAAATGAATAACGATTGTTTACAATTTTATAATTGCCGTTAAAAAGTGTTGATTTCTTTTACTCCTCATTTCTTGAGGACATACATTTAACAAGTTCGGAAATTATAAATGAATTAATTCACTGAAATTAAATTTGCACCACGTAATAATTACGAATAACATTAGGGTTTACATACACACGAATTATGTGAAAAACGGACATTTAAAGCCAACATATGTGGGTTGACATGAGCATATAGGGTATTTATTGGCAACTAACGATTAAGAAAAACTTTCAAGCTTTGTTACGAACGCCTGGTGTTTTTAATCATCCCCTGCCACATACCGTAGTGGTGGCTTTGAAGGCTACAATAAGAGAAAAAAGGAAGAGAAATTAAGACTACCGTGTTTCAAACTTTGAAACAACCCATACACCAACTTATCGCGGTAAACCGATCAGAGCCGCTGAATGTCACGGTTCCCTGAAGTTACCCCTCGATTGTAATGTCAGTCTTTTCGAAAACCGCGGTTGCCAAGGATCTCATCTGTTGATCAATGGCGGGATAATGTTTGAAACGGAAGACAAACGTGTCGCGAGTGGCAATGCGCCAGCGCTTTCAATGGGATGGTCGGAGTTACACGCAAGTTGTCTGTTGCGGTGAACGACCTGATTCATGCGACAGTCAACGGTGGAGTTCGACATTCACCGGGAACTTTTTGGCTTACGCCCGGAAAATTGATGATATTTCATCAAATTCGGTCATTAACCTGTAGTTGATGACATCCACCACGGGGCGTTTGTTGATATCGAATGGAATTAAACTGGTTACTGAACAGTACTTTTAATGCCACTAATAGTCATGCGTTTACGTAATGTAAATTTTAATGGAATTAACTAGAAATAAGTGTCACTCCCGGACAGGACGTTTTCTCGTACAACTTGGCCTAACGTCTCGTGATGAGCGTCGTCTACATCCACCGTTAAATTTCCGATCATGCTGCAATAGTTTTAATACATCCACCAACGTCGAATCTTTATTGTGACATGCCAGTAAAGTGAGCGTGAGTGGGTGTATAGTATGGAGAACTTTGGAAAAAAAGATTGTTTGTAAACACTTGAACAGTGCCAATCCGAACCTGCTGTCTTCCAAAAGCACGTTCTCCTGGCAAGGGACTGCTCTGCTTGTGCTTAAAGCGAAAGAAGCTCCCAAGAGAAAATTTCATACCTCCCCCCCCCTCCCCCACAAGGACCGCCGCTTCGAATCTTCCGCCTCGGATGATGCGGCCCGCAGCGAACATTATACATGCTTACCGCCGGTCATTCAGAGAGGAATAGATCCCTTGGCTTTCGCTTTTTGGCTTTCCGAAATCCCTCACGGCCGGAAAATCACCCCGAGGGGTTTTTTTTTATACTCACAGGCAGTCGTAATCTCCCATTCTTCCAATTTCCCCTCACCTCTCACTCACACACACACGCACATTCCCGCCACTTCCCCACTCTCCTCCCATACTCGTTACAGGTGCATTTTTAAATCTTTTCCCCCATTGTTGTCTCCGCGGTGCCTCCGGTCATAAATCACCCTTCGCCCTTTTTATCGCGCGGGCCTTCTTCCTCCTTCTTTTCCGCCCGTCCAGTTTTTTGACGTTCTGGGTCCTCCTTCAGGGCAGGACGTGTTCGTGGGAAGTGGGGTGGGGGATGGGGAGAAAGCGGGTGGGGCAGGGAGTCCTTTAACCCCCTTCCTGGCGGCCGGGGGACTTTCTAACACCATGGCCATCCGAAGTCCCCTTATCACACGTCCCACGCGTCCAGGGACGTCGGACCGCTACCACTCCTCACGAAGTGGATTTGACGCCCTGTCTTTCTCGGGCGGGTGGGCAAGGCGAGGCTTATCGGTGGACGGTGGCCGTCCAGTGATAGAGGTGTGCCCCTACGCTGGAGTGGGGGAGGAGAATGAACGGAAAAGTCCTGAGTTTGTGGACGTGGTCGGACTCAGTCAGTTTTAATTCCTCATATTCGTTCTGTTCAAACATGAACAGAAGCGTCACATTATCATTGGGACGACCTCTGTTGGGAGAATGAAAACACGGGGAAGATTACTCGCTCGATTAAAACTTTCAAGTTCAAGTCGGGTGTGAGTTTGACGCAGGGGAAATAATTTTAGCGTCTCGATACATTGGTAAGAATGACCAGAGCGAGATGTTAAGGGAAATTGGCCAATACGTAAACTCTCGTACCGTTCGTGATCACAACAGTGGGAACCATTAACGTGCGGCAACTTAGACCTTCCCTAATCGCATAAATCACCAATACTCCAATGGCTTGTGAGCTAACACACCCTGCCGCACACCCTTTCCGTCTGCTCGCAGATTAAAAGAAAGAAATAGACTCTCTTCAGTCGAGTGGGCATTGCTTGTTAGAACTTAAGTACTCATAACTTTGCTCAAATCTCGCATTGCTTCACGATGATCTAGTAAGTCGAGACAACCAGTAAACGTGACTATTCCCCTATCAATAGGAGATTTTATTGCTCGCTTGATGTTTTTTCGTCATGAACCAACCATGGAATAATATTTGGTGTATTGTTGACATTCGGTAGAATTTTTGACTCCATTATCATCAATAATCCATGTCAATTAGCACTGTTTTGCGAAGACATTGTAATTTTTGGTCTCTAGTGACGCTGTATTACCTTCCGCGCCATTAAAGTCGAGAACTCGTTCCCGCTCATGATTTAGCTTGTGTAATGGCCGACTCCTACGCGATGAACGTTGAGTCATACGTAGTATCGTTGAGTTCTTGAGTTGCAATGCCGAAGGGCTTGTTCTACAAATGCCCAAATCTCAGCGGCGAATTAAGTTGAGTTTCTTGAGGTAAGTTGTTTACTTTTGAAGTTTTCTGCGTTCGGTGTGAACCAGCCATTTCGTTTGGGTCCCACGCGAGAGCTCTGGGAAGAAGGGAAGTCGTCGCATGCCACATGAGCGACGATTCGTTCAAGGAATACTAATGCGGACCGTCCCAACCAACTCCCCGTGATCTACCGCCTGGGACTTCACCAGGGGCGAGAGAGAGAGAGATCCAAGGGGATCTCACCGCCCGTTGGACTTATAAGAGTGATCACTCCCGTAGTCAAAGTTGGAAATTTTTAGGAACACGGTGGATCTTCATTTCATATATTTTTTCAACGCCATCCCATCGCATCACCGCATCTGGAAGCCGACAATTCTCCTGCAGACGACGTCCTGTCGGCATAGTGCTTTTACCCGTCCATTTTTTTCCTTTCCCTCATCTTGTTGTGCGAGATGTTGTCATAACGTTGCCGGCACTACTCGTTATGGACATTACGATATGCTTCCTGCGGAATTTTTTTCGTCTTTCATTTCGACTGGAATGACTTTTTCGTCAATTCAACTTTGGAGAAAATTTCATCAAAAAGAATTTTGTGAGGTGCTGAGGAGTTTTTTTTTATTTTCATTCAGTTTAATTCAGGTGTCGCGCTTTTTAGAAAAATTTCGTTGCTACCAATAAAGCTTTGATGGCTACATTTCACCCGGATGCGGTCTGCTCCGATTTTGTTCTTCGTTCTGGATTATGGGATGGGAAAGTTCCCACCGGATAAACCGTTCCTCAGACGGACCATTTTCTGGATAGCCTTAGGGTCATTAGTGTGTGCGGTCTCTGATAGTGATAACTGCCCTGGTGAAAATTCATTGCGTTTGATTTGAAGACGTTTTTCAGTAGCAATCATGCCTTTATGATCTGTTTCTTCTTGTAAAATCACTCGACAGGAAATAAATCAAGGACTTATCTTCATAAAAATAATTATCTATTAAATACATATGTATAAAATATCTATTAAGTATACTGTGGGTCTTGGACTCTACCGAGTAGGTTTTGCGTATTACGCTTCACGGGCACTTCCTCTCATTTGCGATACATTGTTTCATACTTCCTTTCTTCGCAACTTCTGCCTACCTTCGTTCTGTCTTAAAAAAACCATCTACTCTCTTCCTTCCCCTTACCTCAACGTTTGTCATTTTATATCCCTTCTTCAACGTCTCACAGACTCTCAATGTTACTTTATACACAGTATAAAAATAATAATTTGCAAAAGTCAATCATTTTATTTTCTGGTCATGAATCTTCCTTGGGTTTATTCCACATGTAACCGGCTTTTCTCCATTTTCTTTTACTGTATTAGGAATTTAGCATCTGCATGCACCTTGCAAGCCATCAAAAGGCAAGGAGTGGGAACTCCTGGCACACAACAACAACATTAAGTTTTGATTAAATGTAAATTACTAGTATGAATCCAAAATATTTCATATGATGCATGTAGACTGCATTCACTACGGTTATCTGAGGGAAGATGACTTTTCTACATATGCGAAACGACGTGCCTAGGAACAAGAATAATAAAATAAGGGTTAGATGAAACCATGGAAAATGTCTACAACACTACTTACGAACGTAAAAATATTCATTTATTTTTCTTCGTAGCGCGATTATAATCCATTAATGTTCGCATCCACGTCTCAAAATTTCTTTACCTTCGATAATAAATATAATATTTGTGTCCGAGAGTAATAATTTTGCTTTGAAATTACGATTTTTCCGCCGTCAAACCGTTGTATATATATTTTATTTTGGCTGAAATTAGCAATATTGGCAGTGTCCGCAACAATCTTGAATGTTCACTGAAGTGCTTAAGGTCATTAACGACGACTTTAAAACGCACGCAGTGCCTCGTATGGATTGTAATATAACCGATCGCTGGAGATTTGTTGGGTGACGTTTAGGAGAAGTTTAAAACAAAAACCCTCCCGTCTGGACACAGCGTCGAAAACATTTCATTTTATTTTTATGGAAACAAGAGAAGTGAGTCGAAATGCCTTATATGTCAGGACCAAAAAAATGTTTAAAAGAGGGAAAAACACTGGTTTTCTCCCCTCCCGCATTGACACCAGGACATCCGGCATGGAATCGCTGCACATGAAACACGTCCTCCTTCAGTACTGGGGGAGGGGGAGGGAAATAGTACGTTATGCTCGGTGCGCGTCATAACCAGATTTTACAGAGGGAGTGAGCTCCCGATTGGGTACGGCACGTACGAAGGCATTCCCCGGTCGGCACCCGAGCATTATCCTGGTAGTTGGGCGAGTGTGAGGCGGAGGGAGGAGGACTGGGCACAGCCGCTGGGAGAGGAGGAAGGAGTAATGCGCTCTTTAAGATCCCACTGCGGTGATTACATGCCTCTTTCGCCTGCGTCTTTTGTTCATCCTTTCCTTCTACCTTTTTTATTCCCTCTGTTTTTTTTAATAATCCGCGAGCTCCTGCACATGCGCGCAATGAGAGGGGGTGTGGGGGAAGATAATTGAGCCCCGGGTCAGGGGGGAGAGAGAGTGGGGGAATATGGGGGTGTGGGGGTGGAGAGAGTGAGACTTCAACACTTCTCCGCCAGCACTACTTTCTCTCCCCAACGCCGTTCGACTCCCCCGCTACTGATACTCGCTTCCGCAGTCTTCTGCCCTCGCCACCGACGCGGCAATTTATTTCGCGGGTGTGCATTTTCACATGTGAAGGCTGTTACACAAATACATTGGCAATAACTCTCAAAGAGTATGTGTTATTATTATTTATATTCTACTGTTAGATGTATTATTTGGATGGACAAGGACTGAACAAACGATAATACAATACATTTCTTTGCCTCTCCTAACAAAACATAATCTGACATCCGACTCTACAACAAACCCCTCTTCAGTTCCGCTTAGTTCCTTCTTTCCTTAATTTCATCCAACATGAGTATCCTATTTCTACACTTTCATCGCTTGAATATCGTTCTCACCTCTTTGTCACATTTGTCAACATTCCATCGCCATTGCAAACGTTCTGTATACATCTTCGTTTTCTCCCAAACATCCTTTCTCTTCCCCAACTCTTTCTCGTTGATTTCCCTTTCTCTTCGGTTTACCTTTTCTTACCGTTTCCAAAACCATATTTCAAAAGCTCCCTATCTATCATCTTACTTCTACTCCCATGTTTCCGAGTTTTGTACCAAACCACGCTCAATATCATACGTTTTTATGAGTCTTTTCTAAACAACCTTACAACACCCTTACTCAACATCCACGGGTACATGTATTTATCACATAATTTGTATTCCTTTTTTCTTAATTCATGACCGTATTTAAGATAGAGCAATTTATAATTCGTTCAGCAATAGCAACTATTTAACTACAAATAGTATTAGAATGAATATAAGGACAGTACTTGGCGCGGCAGAGAAAATTTTTGAGGCACTGAAATTCTTACAAAGGATGATGATAATAAAATGGAAAGCTAAGAGCAACGAATGAAGGAGAACTTCGAAGAGTGAGTGTAAATAGAAGCTTAGGGATGACTCTCGAAAGAGTAGGAGGGAGACTAATTGGACGAATCCTGAGGCACGACAGCTTACTGGAGATTATAATTGTAGGAAACATGAAGGGGAAGAATTACAGAGGGCGGCCTAAGACGAACTCCTAGAAGTACGCCATTGAAAGTAAGCATGGTGTAGGCAGCTATAAGGTGATGAAGAAATTGGCAGGAAACTATGTAGTTTGCAGAGCTTCTTCAAACAAATCTAGGGATTGATAACCTGTGACGACGATGATAAAGACAATAAATAGTAATCCAAAAGTCTTAAGTGAACGGTTTTGGAACAGGATAAACTACCGTCGGGATTATGTTCCCATTAGATTTGGAGAATCATTTTTCGTCGAAAATTTTCCGCTGTGAGATTTCTTTCATTGGTGTACGTTCCAGCCAGTGACTCAGCTAAAGTTGTACGTTGCGGAATTCCCCACATTCTCTTTTGGATTCGTTTCAAAAGTCTATTACGCACAGTGGCAGTTGTGATTATTTTTTTTAATCGTTTCCACAGCTCAGGATATATAGCGCATAACCATAAAGTCATGCAAGAGAAATTTATTACTTACGTGACAATGCACACATCCGTGTTTAATGAGGGATTCGAACCCTCGACCACTTTGAGTTTTCCCGGGAACGTGAGATCGACGCAGGTCGTGGGGTCGTCACACTTTTTATTAGTTTAATGTTGTATTACATTTCTAATTAATGATCGCAGCAAAAACGATGACGAACTGAGGAAAACTTAATTAACATTCTCCTGTGGACGCCAATCCCAGCTACCTCCTCACCGATAAACTCTAACACTAACTATCTTCGTTATCTGTACACTTGAATTTATAACTTCCAATTCTCATAAAGCTGTGACTATCTATATGGTAGTCGAGAGTATAAATTATCAATAGAGGCGCAAAAAATAGAGGCATATGGCTTCATTGACTCCTCTACCAATTCCATAGCTATCTCTGTCTTCACAGTCCTCAACCCATGGATACCTCTTTTTATATGATCATGAGCTGGTTCAGAAGTAATAGGGTGAAAGTTCACAATCTCCATTACTGACTCTTACACCGGAACTAAGTTACCTATGACGCCGCATCACTGTGAAATTTGTTAAGATTGTTTTCTTGTTTTTTTTATAATTTAGAACTCACTCTCGTTTCAGAGTGCCAAATTTTTTTATACTTCCTCCATTTAGTAGTAACCTACGCCAATAATATTGTTTTTTTGTAATATCTTGAAAGTCACCTTGTTTCCTGTTTTTCTTATATTAATTGTTCTCCCCTCTCGTCTTCTTTCGTTCGTTCGTAAATTTTGGTTGAATTCTGACAGTTTTGGGATCATCCTAGTGGTGTTGTTTTGTACCCGGCAATAAAACCAGTGAGGTAAGGCATCCGCGGTGTCATTCAAGTGCTTGCGTAGGCCATTTCGCAATTTTGACCCCTCCCTGCATAAATTATCGCGTAACAACGAAACATCAAGTTCCCTTTATGCCTTCTAAATCCTCGACCTTTGATTTAGCCTTGAGCTAACCCGTAAGACAGACCCATAGATCTTCGCAGTGGTATTTCTGGTGTTCTGTCCCGCACTCATTCTTGCGTCGCGAAACGCTCGCATCAAGAGCGGAATACGGTCTTTCAAATGGGTCGCTTGGGTCGTAATGGTCTCTTGTTGCCTTTAGCTTAGAGTTATAGGAGAGAGAGGAAGCATGCAAGGGCACCATCTTGAAGCGCGGTTTGCTCATAGCCGTAAAGGGAAGGACTTAGGGGAGGTGATGCTGAGGGGTGTCTAGAAAGAAACCCTCCCTTATGGACATGGTCATTATAGTCTTTACGAAAGGAGAGAGACAATGGGTAGATGGAATAGAGTGAAGATGTTCAGAAAGGCCATTTAACGGCTAATTTCTGACGATGATGATGATGATGTTGCTGAGAATAATGCCGACAACGGTTTGGAATTCATTCCTCTCTGCCCAACCTCAATTTCTCCCTTATCCTTACTGAGCCTAAGCCCTGAATTTGGTAGAAAGATTCACCTGTCGAGGATCAAGATTAGTAAAAAATGGAAATCATGCAGAAAGATTGGGGTACTCTTAACACATCCGAATGAATTAGACGCAGACCACGGACTGCTGAGACTTAAAAGTAATTCTACAATTAATACTAATCTCATTAAAAACGCCTAAGTAATGTTTTACTATTTCTCCCGAGCTCATTGATTACTAAAACCAGAAAATGTTTGGGAGTAACGTTTTCCAAAAATATCAGTGGTGACTTGTTTCGGGATGGATTGATGTCGGGACAAAGGTTACCTCCAGATGCTCTGTTGAAGGGAGTCTTACGAATGTGCAAAGTTGTTAGAGAGAGAGAGTGATCTTTACTGTTCGTGCAACATCCACTCCGTCATCCCCTCATTTGTACTCACTTCACATTAAGTTTTCCATTCCTATCTCCTTCCTCCGTCGGCTCCACAACCTTCTACCTCTCCCCACACACTCTCACCCCGGAGGACTCGGTCTCCTCTCCCATCTCCTCCTCCCATCACCCCCCTCTTAATAAGCCGGGGCTCCTGAATCGCAATTCATTTTGCCCGCGACGGAGCGATGCTTTTTTTCTTTCTCTCTTTATCTTCCGCTCTCTCGGGGTATAAGAAGAAGGAGAAGAACGTGGCTCACCCCCTAGTCCGCGCGCGCGCATCCACACGGAGACTTTTCAAGGTTCATTTCGTCAGCCTCCCATCACAGTTCCACCTCTCATCCCATCTTCCCCCCCCCTTTCCCTCCCTCCCTTCGCGGTTTCACTCGGTTCGTCTCGGAAAGAAGGAGTCGCCTTTTTCCCATAGAGTACAACACACACTCTCCCTCGGGTCCCTTCAGTCGGGGAGTGAGAGAGGAGAAGGGAGAAAAAAACAGGATTCAAAACCCTTCTCCCCACTCTCTCTATCCCGAGGGCCATTCCCTCCTCCTCTCAATCTTCCCTCCATCCTCTCTTACCTCTCCGCACCTCTTCCAACTCCGACTTCCCTCCCCACTCCACCGCCCATATTTTCCTTCCCTCCCGGCACGTATAACCTCCTCCGCCTCCTCCACAAACCGCGCCGACCTTCCTCTCGATCCCCTCCAACTATCTCCTCCCCTCCACCGCCCATCCCTTTGTCTGCCCCTCTCCCTCCCTTCCCACAGCCTCGAAGGCTCACACCCCGACCTCTACCTCCCTCCCCAATCTTTTTTCCCGTACGCTTCTCTCTCTCCTTCTCTACTCGCCGTTCCTCCCACTTCTCTCCCACGCTGGGGAGGGCCCTGAGGGTGGTGGGGGAGTCTGGGAGTTGGGGGTGTCGAGGGGGGGAAGATTACATGGTTCGCTCTTCCTCCATCCTCGGCTTTGCCCATCTCTCTTTCCCTCGCACCCACCCACTATCTCATCCCTCCCATCTCCCCCCTCCCGTTCTCTTCTCCTCTCCACCCACTACGATCTCTCTCTCTCTACCTCTCCTCCCCCGCTCTCCACACTACCGCTTCGCAGGGTGGCCACATCAACTAGGGAAAATCGGGAGGATATCGGGAGAAAAAACGGGAAATCTATAAAAAAAAGTCTGGAATATCGGTGGGGAAAATTCGAGCACTAATCATTTCACTTTCAAAAAAATTGGTGGGGGATTTGGAAGGTGTGAGAATCTGGGGAAATGGGCCGAATGTTTAAAAAAATTCGCCAATGTAATGTCCATCTGAATGTCTTCCGGAGACGAGATCGACGTTCCTCTTCGCTCGTCGTGGTCTCTCTCTCTCTCTACTGTCTTAGGGTTAGTCCTTCGCGTGTACGGACCCTGGCAAAAATCATAAATGTACTTGGCAGGAGTGAACTTCTTTGGCGATATGGAATACACCAATTGGAAACTCGATTCCTCCGAATCGAGACGTCCTCGACAGCGTGCGGTCTTCCTTCTTTCTCTTCGCCTCCATCCCTTCCTCTTCCCTTTCCGCCGAAAGGCTCGGTTCGCTTCCCACCGCTCGCCCCCTCCTCCCGAGACCCCCCTCTCTTCCTGCCGAAAGCGAAGGAGGAGAAGACAGCCCGAGAGGGGGTAGAGGGATGGGGCGGGAAATGATGGCTCGCCTTCTCCCCCTCCCATCGCCGGCCATCCATTCCGAACCCATCCCACACCTCCTCTTCCTCAAACGCGCCGTGCAAGGTGAGTGGTTGGCGGAGGAGATGTATGGGGAGGAAGGGGGGGATTTTTTGGGATGAGTCGGTGTTGGGGAGTGGGTTGGAAGAGACGTTTGGATGAAAACCCAAAGCTGAGGCATCTAATCACGTACTTTGCTCCCCGCCCAATCCTAACCCTTCCCCACCCCCCACCCCTCCTCCCTCACCTCTCCCATCGTTTTACCTCGGCCGTCTCACCTGTGCTCACCCCTTTTTCCCAACCTTTCCACCCCTTTCCTTCCCCCACCCACACCACGCCATTCTCAGTCCTGCCTTTAACACACGAACATTCCACCCACACACGCACTCACACACACACGCGGGTTTAAAACAGTCCCGCCCATCTCTCAACTCTTCCCATCTCGTCTCCTCCTCATTCCGAGTGGCATTTTCTCTCCTTCCCTCTCCCATTCCTCTCCTCACACTCACTTACGTCGGGGGTACGTGTGAACCTCGGGTCTTCGGGAACCTTTCCTCCTCCTCCCCCGAGCGCACCTTTCGACTTCTTCCCGTGACTCTCTCTCCCTCTCCTGAGCCGTAACGTCCACACCCCTCCAAGTCCCATCATCTCTTCGGATTCGCCTCGCGTGCAGCGAAAGGTACATTTCGTCCAGATTTGTTCCTCGGGACACCGAGAGGGGTTTTAAAAGCTTCTAGGGCCGCTGATCGGAACTCCCTCAGGTCGACCGTTGGCGCCGATTTGAGTCACGTTGCGATCTCGGATGTATTGGCAACTGACTGTTGGGACTCGTAGTTCTATGATACTGAGTGGGTTCGTGAGGTTTTATATACTATACGAACAATTTATGGTCGACAGATTGTTTACTTTCGATTGCGAAGAATATTCTTGAGAAACAATTTGTCAAAATTTGTGATGGAAATAATATGTGGGAAGTTAAATCTTATAGTCATTATTTATTTTTTTTAATTTTGTTTCAAAGACAATTATTGGTGAATCCGAGCAGGTGAGTATGTGCTTCAAAAGCTTAAATTTGCAAAATATGAGTAGATTGAATGGTACTTCAGAAGAAAATATTGATTTTACCCAAGCTTGCATTTTCGGGACTTAATGGTAACACCTTAATTATATCAAAATATTACAAATCTTGTATTACCAAAGTGTCAACATGTAAGCACAATCTAAAATGAGCTAAACTCAGGAAAATATTAGTGATGTGTCGTCAGTTGTACCGAAACCAAAAAAATTAACATCAATCAAATTACCTGAAATTGCGCAGCAGATCCATCGAAGCATTATGGTAAGGAGGTACTAAGATACGTACAATTCCAGTGTCGCGAAAAATGTATGCAGTAAGATACGACTGGATAGGCGGGAGGGATGGTGATTTCAATGCCTTTGAGACTGCGAACTAAAGTTTATGTCTATGTCCCTTGAATATCCTGTTAGTGCCTAGGTCATATCCCTATTTTAGGGGCATGAATACAGCTAAAGACTGGAGGGGCCTGGTTTTGAATCCTAATAACTTTGGACACCCCTATCTTTATAATGCAACAATTTCAGAGAGTAAAAATCATTCGCCTTGAATGATTTTTACTCTCTGAAATTGTTGCATTATAATACACACATAGCGGATGACTCCGTTAATAATTACTGGTGCGGCATCTCCCGCAGTTTCTTGAAATGAAGACCCCTATCTTTACCAAAAGTTGTGTGGTTTTAGGGTACCAGATCTTTCTCGGAAGCCACAGCACAAGGAAAGGGACTTTCTCCCCCACAATGATGTATGAATTTCACTCCCCTTTAAGGCTGAGTATACTGCAAGTATGCAATCGCCTACCTGACTAAGCATCGTGTTGATTGTAGTGGTTTAGTCTCGGTTTTTCATCATTGGAACCGAAAGCTTCCCGGTTTTGCGACATTGACATTTGGACGCACAATTCTTTGCGCCGTAAGTTAACACGGACGTCTACCCCGGTTCTTTGGTAAAGCCAGAAAGTATTTGATGAAAGGAATCATTTTGAACCCCTTCACCTATATTCTTCCGGCAATTTACCTAAGAATTTAAGAGGATAAATTGGACGAGAATGCAATGTCAATATATTTAACCGCAATTAAGCCATGAACGCTCGTCCCCCAACTTTTCCCGGGGAGAATACCCACTGGGAGGCAGAGAAAAACGTCAAGAATCTATTTCATTTGTTCGTTTCTCCGGTGGCAATCCTCTTTGGGTTCACAATGCATCTTTCAGAGGATTTAAAAATAAATTCTTTGCTCTCAGCTTCCTTTGGATGGGGTCATAACCCATCGCCTTCACGAATACGCCTCTGCCCGGTGATACTTATTCTTCCTTTGGGAAAGGAAGACGGGAGGACATTTTTATCGCCTCTTATAGAAGCCGGACTTATTGCGCATCTCTGGAACGGGAAACGTTAGCTGATTCATGATCTTCGGTATGGATACGCGGTGGATATTCCCTCCGTTTTTTTAACACTCCTGAGCCCAATTTATGGGACACAATGCTTTTAACTATACGTGAGGACTCTTGCCGCGCTGTTTAAATACCTATTTAGGTGGCATGTATCACATTTTATTTATAGCACCTTGTCATTTATTCCAGTGAGTCGGAAATGAGTATGTTATTTATAGAATCTATAGGCGCGCACAATTATCCCGGTAGTAGATGTAACCCACTAAGATATTCAGTTTCTGCCCATGACACTGCTCGCTTGCTACCTTTCGAAAAAGTTGGACCTTTGCGCACCGAAAAAAATAATTTCGTTGTTCTTCCCCTGGTGGGTGGGTTAAGTTTTTTGAATTCCGAATTTTCCACGTTGAATAAATGCGTGTGAAATCCGAGAGGAATCCATGGAAGAAGAAGGAGGAACGTAAGTGGGGTCTTTTCTTCGTTCGTAGGTCAGCATTATTATGGGAATGTTGATGGAAATGGATGAAAATCTTTACATTATCTTTACAGCTCGTTTGCTTCATTATCAACCCGCCACCCTTATATTTTTCGCCCCTATTCACGCCCCGCCCTACTCCGCCCTCCCCCCTCAATCGCCACTCTATCCGCCCCCGAGCCCAACACAAACCCAGATCTCGCATGGGTCGTTTCTTGTGCCTACGGCCCTCCCCTCCCCCCTTCATAACGCTCTCCCTGCCACCTCATTTATCCCCGCGCGCTGCCACAGTTACACTGGTCACGGCTTCCATGCCGCGTCGCTTATTATTCCCTCCTCTCCTTCCCGACTCCTCTTCCATCTCCCCCTTCCCTTGCACCCCCCACCCTAACCCATTCTTTCCTCCCCTCCCTCCTCCGTCCTCCGCTTTATATAGTATGACGCGTGACTAAAGGGGGGACGGGGTGTGATGTGGGAATGGTCCCGGTTGGGTAAGGGGGAGGAGGAGGTTATGGTTTATTTTCCCATGTCGAGGGACCCAGAGAGTGCTGGGTGAGATTTCTTACCCTACCAATCTCACTGCTTCTCTCCGCGGGTTTGAGGGGGTGTTGAAGGGGAGAAGTTAGCGGCCGAGGAACCGTGTTGACACGAAGATGCTTCGTCTTTGGACCATCGACTCCATTCCCAATACCTAATGAACGTAAACAAAGATTGGAGGAAGGTGTGTGGATGGCCTTCGCGGTTTTTTTCGGCGTTCGTCCCGCGAGAGGTTAGAGAGGGAGAGGGGCATTGTGGGAAACCGCTGCGATGCGAACCGTGAGCTTCGGATCTCGGGCCCCACGTTACGCAACCCCCTTCTCTCATTTCCCCCACCAGACGCAAATCCGTGATCGCCGAAGAAGGTGGGAGTCAGCTGTTCCCAATATCGGACAAGATATTTTTTTTCTACCGGGACGATGCTCAGTTGTTGGGGGGGCGGGGAGGAGAAAGGATGTTTGGATGTTTCTTAGGGTGCGTTTTATTTTTCTCGCTTAATTTTTGTGCTTGGTAACTCTTGTGTTTCGCAAGACGTGTGCTGGCTCCTGAAGCGATGTTCCTTGGCCAATGCTAAATTATGCGACCGGCTTTCGTCGTTTGTTGCTGTAATCTGACGTCCCATTGGTCCCTGAGCGTACTCACTCATTTGGGATGATGGTGATTGATTAATCATCTTCCTCTCTGGAAGTCCTTAACATCTTAATTAGTTGACTTCCCATATAAGGTTTAGGGTAATCCACGCAGGATGTCTTGCGAATTCTTTTTTGCCTTCGCCACCTACCGTCCTCTTTTAAATTTCATCACAACATCCATCCTCTCCTCAAGGAAAAATTGCCTCTCACGTAACCGACTTTTTACTTGCACTGAAAGGGATGGGAAAATTAAAAAAATGACATGACCACACAATCAGTCATATAGGTCCCACCCCAGCGTCTTCACGCATGTCACTCCTGAGAAAGGCCTCCCACACTGTAGTCATTAGGTTTTTTTTGGCCGACCTTTGTGTTACATTTACATCGGTTAAGGTCATACTACGATGAATGCTTTGGAATTGATAAAATCATGGCCCTGCTCAAGTACTTACTGTGTTTGGGTGGCACGATGCAGTGCTGTAGAAAAGCGTTGGTCACCTTTGATAAGATGGGTGGTCCTCCTGTCTCGCAAACAGGATGAACACCATTTCACCAATCTTAGCATCACCACCGGATGTCGATGACCCTGATGGGAATCGAACTCTGTTACCTTGAGGTGAGACGGTGAGAACATTACTCAGCGTGTCAGGCCAGTCTTAAGGGTTTTTGAAAAGTTCACTGCTTGTATCGCAGTTGTATTCTTGTGTCCCTTTCGTTATTCTTTCGTCTTCCGCCGAACATTCACTCGTTTCTCACTTTCTCTCCGCGTCGCACCATACGCTTAATATTCGGACAATCCTCTTGCGGCGCGTTACGAATCCTTCTTTCTTTCCCGTTGGTTTGTCTCTTCAACCCAAAACGCCTCCCATCCGTTCAAACCGCCTCACATATCCTCCCCACTTCCTCCAGAGTCGTTGCTGAGATCTCCTCCTCCCTCCAAAGGTCACTACATTTTTCACAGTCCCCGCGCATTCCAACTCCATTCGGTCTCTCAGATCTCCTCATTCTTCCTCGCCCACTTTTTCATTTGGACTAACCCTCATCTCCCTCCCATTCCTTCCTTCCTTTACATGCTTGCACTACATATTTCACCTCCTCTACACCGTTCCTCTTTTCCTCCGCCCGTGTAACTCATTCTCCGTCCTTCGTTTCCCTTTCCTCTCACTACTCCTTTTATCTTCCATTCTCTATGCCTCGCCGCCGACGACGTGTCCCCTGCCCTCTCCATAGTTCCCTCGCGCTGTCTTCGCCTACCTCGCCCCGGGCCTTTTTTTGTCGCCCTTTTAACTCCTTTTATTCTCCCCCACACGGCCATCCGTTTCTCTTCCCCACCGCCTACCCTTTTTATCCCCACAGTCTCTCTTATTCTGGTGGATTCTCTTGTTCTCACGTCCCTTTCTCCCCCTTTCTGTGCACATCCTCGCCGACTAAGGAGCGACTCCGCCCTCTTCCTCCTCCGCTCTCTTCCCTAATTCTCAAGCTCGACCGCGGAGTGAGGCGTTCTCTCCAATCCATTTCTCATGTCTCGAGTCCGTGGTCTTCTCTCCACCCACCCACCTCGTGCTCTGTAGGTATTTATCCAGGGCGGATATGAAAATCGAGATGGATGCCCGCGGGGGCCATTCCTCAGCTCGTATCCTCGGAAAGTAATTCACACGTCTTGAGGACGTGTTTGGGGTTATGATTGTATTAATTGAATTGCGCTCGAAATCTCCAATGCGCTTGACGCGTGAGGATTCGCCGTGAATAGTTGTATTTTTCGCAACGTGTTCGTACGTCGGGGCTCGAATCCTGGATCTTCCAAGTACTGCCCGTATATGTCAACCAATGACATCACCAAGTCATCGCAATTCAATGTGGATATCAGAGGCGCGGTTTCTGAAGTATGAACAGATCCGATTTAATGACTTGTGGTTCTTAGATACACTGTTGGCGATAATATATATTCACACACCACTCATCACACTATAAGGAAATTTCGTTTCCATTAATGTAAGCTTGATGACTTCTTTCGCCCATCTGTTGATAAATACTCCCTACCGGAGCGATTCCATTTCTGAATTCCGGTCTGGTCGAATAATTTTTCAAGGCATATGTCTTACACATGAGTGTATGTGTTACTCCACAGAGAGAGAGAGAAAGAGTTTGCACATTCTTCTGTTATGATCTTTTTATCAGTAGTATAATCTCGTAAAGGCCGTTCATAAAACCCGCAATTATTCCTTCCTCTTTCGTCTATGCATATTTTTAATTTGTAACCCTAGAGTATCCTTTCGAAATTCCTCGATTTTTATAGTCCTACACTTTATTGAGGTCATTCCAGGAACGTGCTAATACAATGAGCATTTATTGCCCACTAAGGCTAATGCGAGCGTTGAAGTCTCCGCCTCGTGCGATCACGCGCCAACGCGCACACACGCAGCGGATCGGGAATTAGCTGTGAATTATGTATTCGAATCTTTGCAGAATGGAATGAATTTTTTTTCGCACTTGATGTCCACATTTCAGTGTGTTACTACCGTACATCCGTGCGAGTGACCTCACGTAATGTGTTTTTGTGGTATACCCGCTGTAGGTTTATCTAACGGCGTTCGTTCTCGAAACCGCCGACTCTTCCTTACTATTTCTGTTATTCATTCCTTCGCTTTTTTTTTAATGTTCACTCCTTCGGAATTTCTCGTCTTCGGCTCCCTCTTGCCACATTGAGGTCATCCCCGGAGGTAAATCTCCCAATGTTTTTTTTTTCATTCCCATCCACACATGCGGGCGTTCAAGTCTCCCCGCTCGAGAAACCCGCAGCGGCTAGGGATGGCCCGTGGCAACTTTCATGGGAAAAAAAAGAAAAAAGTTTTTCATTGGAGCCTCACCACGTCTCTCCTCCCCCACTGATCCACACGTCATGAGGGGCTTGGTCCACTCGATTTCTACGCCATCATAAAATTATCCGTTTGATAGTCGAGGCAACTATGTCAAGAGCTCGGAGAGGTCGGAAAAAAAAATATATATATATATGTATATATTATTTTTCCTACGCATTAATAATCACTTTGGCTCGTTCGTGAATCTGAAGTCTTTCTCTTCCCCATAACGATCCACGTCCTCTTAATGCACAACAGCTCTTAATGGATTAGACGTCCATGAAGAGGAGAAAGGAAAGCGAAGCGTCTCTACGTCTTAAAAATAAAAATAAAGATTAAAAGTTGTCTTGCTTCTTTTGATGAAGTGAAGCGATTCGATTTCATCTCCTCCACCCCTCTGATCCTTCGTCCTTAGTTAAATGACTCAAGCGTAGCCTGATTACGCATACAAATGTCTGCAATAAAATACTTTTAATTACACTTTGATCGACTCAGTCCGCATATTTAAAGGAAACTGGCAAGAATTTTTTTAAACTGCGCGTGTACGATTATGCAAATCTATGCGCCCAAGTTTTGTCTTCCTAATGACTCTCATTAACTGTTACTTTTGGTTTGCATTTCAATCTAATAATTCATCGGAACGTTCGTGGCCGTTATTGAACAGAAAATAAGGTCTTGCATTAACTTCAGTTCTCAAATTCACTTCATGCCTTTTGTGATTAATAGAGGATTAAATTCACAATGGATCTATTTTATGACTGTTTAATGATGCCTATAAAACTTTTGAATATTTAAATTGTGTTAATGAGAAAAAAAACGAGATGTCGTTTGGGTTTTCCTATATTTAACGCCATCTGGTATGATAAAAATTCGTGGAGGGCTCTTCCGACGTCTCTATCATATAATTCACAACAATTATTGTAAACTACACAGGAGTACAGTGTTAAAAAAGCATGACAAATCATGAAGAGTTTTATTGTAATCGTAGCATGTGAACTCTAATAATAGCTATTTCAATGATAATAGTACTTCATAAAATGTTCAATCATCAAGAAAATTTGCTGCAAATATAATATTTTTAGTTATTTCCGAAGTAAAGATATGACGATGGTGATAAGGTATTCACAAGTCTATTTTGTTGGACAAAAAGTTAATTATATGGTAGATTAGATTTTATTCTACCGATTAATTCTCCTATTTCCTCCGTATTGTTAGTCAGAGCTAATTGGTTTATTATTTTATTCGGCCATGCTATCGACTAGGCTCTCCCGGAAGACATCACAATTGCCACTTAATTTTCATCTTTTTATCTTTATAATGCAATAATTTCCTCCGTCTCTCGGGAATTATAGAAAGATATTTTGAAGGCGAGAAATTCCCTTAATTTATGCTTAGAATCCCAACACACCCAATAAAAAACGTAAGTTTTTTATGCGTAGGTGTTAGCTAGATAATCTTTGGCCGTTAGAAAGACATTCCGTGGCAGAGATCGGAGTCACCTAGCATGGTGGTGAACCATTTTTTTCCAGGCTGTCACTTACAAGCTTGCAATCATATTAATACCATAGAATACTTAGGAACTCAAAGGTTATTTTGATGTGAGTTGTTGTAAGAAGAATATGGTAGTGTCTAAATTAAAGAGCAACGTGCAGTTGGAAGCCTGGTAGGTTTCAACCAATGATCTACGGTTCGAACATCTCCGAGAGTATAGACGTTGTTTGGTATATTTTTCTGTTTTCATAATTGCATAGAATTTCGAAATGGACGTAGAGATCGAATCGTCATGATACAATATCACTATACTCGTATTATGTTAGCAATCGAATGGAAAGATTAAAGGAAGGAGTTCTCTCCTTCTCTCCCTTGAGAAAGCTGGCAGCGCCACCGTACATTCGGAATTTTTGTGAGTTTCTTTTCTTTTTATGTATTTCTGTGTTTTTGTTTCTGTTCGCTTTTGCTAACTTGGTATGAAATATATACATATACATACACACATTCAGACACGATACAAATATTTATTCACGTGGATTTAGACATAAGGAAAAGGGATAGGACATATAGTATATACATACACACACATTTACTGTCATGGAAATGGTGGACTACTGATCTGAGGGCCTTGGTTCAATTCCTGAAGACACCTCTGAACACCCTGAACTTCGCCAAAGCTGTGCTATTTTACTGTTACCAGATTTTCCTTGGAAACCATTGGTGGCACATGGAAAGGATCTGGCCCACCTACCCTGATGTGTGAATTTTACTCGTCATTGGGCTTAGCACTAGGCTGGGCTCTACTCTCACCTATCAGACCGACCTTCCGGTTGATAAATGTGGTTTTTACCCTTAGTTTTTGGTAATACCTAACTGACGGATAGGAACGAACGAATAAGTTGGTTAATCAGACATTTTGTGTGGAAGCGGTATATACTTACATTTATGTGCTCTTGTGATCCTGAAAAGAATTTCCTAAACAAGTTAGGACTACAATAGGGACGTAGAATTACATCTTCGATGGACCGAACGGGATCAATAATTAAATTTCTTGGAAAAATGAGTTTTGTGAGCGGCGGAACAAAACTCCCATTTATGAGCCGACTGATTAAGACGTCGCCGGCTTCTCGGAAGTGGCATTATCCCGACGCATGGAGTTCTTCGTCGTAGAGGCTGGATAGAAGAAGAAAAAAAATATATATATATATAATATGGTTGCGTCGGCCATTGTATTCGCCGCATTCTCAACACCAATCTCCCTCGCACCCTCGACGCAAAAACTCTGGAAAAAAACACAATTGCTCGCTCCTATCCCTCCCGGAAACACAAGACTCCTCCTGAGACGATGATCAAAATAAGCACCGCACAAGGGCGTTTTAGGAATCGTCGGTGGAAAATATAAAAGGGGCGAAAGTGGAAAGGGCCCGAGAGAGAAAGAGAGAAGAGGAGGAGTCGATCACGTGACGTGACGGAAGGGAATTCGAGGAGGCGATGAGGCGGACACTTTTTCGTGGGAGAAGAATGGATCGTCGTTGGACAAAGGAAACTCCGAGATAGAGTCCCGTGAGTGATAGAAAAGGAGCCGGGGGGATGGGTTGGAGGAAAAAAAGCAATATCGTGGTGGAAGGAAAGGGAGGGTAAGGGGGAATGGTGGGAGAGAGAGAGAGAGAGAGAGAAAAAAGCACGTGGAAATTCGCCTGGGTGGCGTCGAAGGCGATGGGAGATACACCACGGTGGCGGTGCAGTGGGAAGGGAGCAATAAGGAAAACAATTTATTTCCCCGGTCGTGGTGGAGATGGATGGGTGGTGAGGGTGCCCGTGATTCTGTCGGCGTCAGTCTAGAAGGTCAATAGCTCGGCGAAGTTTTGTGGTAGTTTCCTACACAATTCGTATCGCTTCCACTCGAACCAGCACATCAACCACCATTATTTCTATGTTCTGCATTTTATATAAAAACTTGGAGTTCCTCCTCGTAGTCTGGTGAAGATGGCTGGGACCACCGAAATATAAGTTCGTTTAATTTTCTTTGCTCTTTAAAAAAAAAATTCATGATAGTATCTACACTTATGCGCGTGCATCCAACATTGGTAAACTCCAAAAATATGTAATCTCTTGTATACGTGTGTAGAAATATATTTTTATATATATAAATTGTGTGTATGTACATATACGGTTATATTGTGTGTATAAAATATACGACCCACGGTTTTTTAAATAATATATATATATATATATATATATATATGTATAAAAAATATACTAATGATACTTCACCAATGTGGGTTTACAGAACTCCGCTTACCCTGAAGATGTTAGGAACACATGAATATTGGTAAAAAGTTTGTTTTTTCATTTTTCTTCCTTCTTTGTTTTTTTCCTTGCGCTCGGCGTGTCACATTGCCTGAACTACTAATCAAATTGTTAATTATATAATTATCTTAAAGAATTGCCGATGAATTCTACATTATCGAAAACTTTAGTCCAATATTCTTGCATTCTTTTTGATCAACTTTTTTTTAATTACGTTAAAGCGAAAAAAAATTAGATTGACCGCCAGTGAAGACATCTTCCATGTTTCTAAAAATTCCTATCTATTCGTCCGTGTCTCAAAAACGTGAATAGAACGGTTTTTTCAAATGTTCTTTGAGAAATTGATAGTGGCAGAGTCATCATTATGTAGAATTTCTTTTCAATTTTACCAATGAATAATAAGATGCTAAGTTCGGAACTTCAAATTATAATTAAAAACCTCATACATTTATAGTACCCACTAATGTTGCGCCGGAGGCGGTGCACGCTGCTGGTGTTCAACCTGCCAGGCTTTCTAGGAAGGACTGAAGACGGTTCTAATTTTAGTGGAGCACGTTGGTAATTAAGAAAAGTGGAAAGATGTGTTGTTGCGAGAGGTAATTTATTTAAAGAACAAGCCCACGATCTGTGAGGGACAAAACTTATTTTTAGTGTAGCCACCAAGAATGGAAGTCACAAGTGCAGTGGAAGTTCTCGGTGATCCCCGACTTGATTTCCCGACAAAGTCAAGTTAATCGTCTAGTATTTTTCTTGCGTATTACATAATCAATCGCTCGTTGGATGTAGGGAGTCCCTAAGCGAGTGGGGTCAGCTGATGAAATACTGCCCGCAAGATGCCCCTGTCCCTGTCTTCTTTCCCCTCCCCCATCCATCCCCGAGGCTTGTCGGAGATGTAGGGTTTCGGACGGAGTCGAAACATAAAGCCTGTCCCCCTCACGTGCTAAACTCATTTGAATATGCCGGACGTAATCTTAATGATGAAAGAGAACGTTTCGACCCATCTTCTCGTTTAAACATCTTTCCAAGCGTGCTTTCGTTTTCAAATGGAACGATTATTTAAAAAGTGCGTGGGCGAGATGGTAATTGACTTTGAAAAAGTTTAAATCGGATCACGTTAGAAAGTCAACGGAGGAGGGGGGGGTGGGATTGGCCGACGGAATTAATAACGGAGTTAGAGGAAGACAAAGGGGTTCGTGATGTGCCTTTTTTTTTGAACCCTTAAATCTTTGAATGCAAAACAATGACCAACTCTGAAAATGAGACGTCGATTATTTTACGATAGCTATCGGAAGGCCGCAAATGGACGGAATGTGAAGAATCTGTGGCCGTAAAATCATTAATTTACTCCCTATAGTTATGTTTTAAACCTCCTTGTTTTGTCTTGAGCGGCCATAAAACTTCGTCGTTATTCTCTCAGTAAATGAACCCAATTCGAGGAAGAGATGGAAAACTATTTTTATGCTAAACACTATCATCGACATGATGCATACACTCATTCACTTTATGAGTGTCTCCTCAATTTGTAGTCCGCTATTATACTTTCTTACGACACCTGGATTAATGGTGTATTTCTGTTTTCCCAAAAACTTGCTATGAAATCGGCAAAGGTTTAGTTTAACGACCGATAAAAGGTACGAGAAATAGTGTGATCGCAATGATGCAAAGTGGCAAGCAGTGTCCGTACAAGAAGGATAATGAAGGCTAGCTAATTTAATGTATCTTCCGTCTAGCATAGTTTAATAAACATTCCTATCGTGAATCATTGAAATAATTACACAGTAATCGAGCATCAATACCGGCAATACCAATAAAAAATAATTATCAACGGAGAGAAAATGGAAAGGCACATTTGAGATTTACGAACTAAATTTTATGCCCAGATCTAAACTATTGAAAAGTGTAAATCCTAAGTGTATAAATGGTAAAGTAAGAACATTAGGGTGACATGGTATCATACATCAATTTAGGATGAGTTGTTTGCATTGATATAATGCTGTGGGGTCGCCAAAACGCTTTAAAAATGAAGTTTTCTCACGAGCCTAAATTTTCTCCGGAATGAGTTTAGGGCCTTGGGCCCAAATATTCCATCATGAAAGCTGGTTCCACACTTTTGATTCCCCCGTTCTTGGATGCAAACTTCGCAACGTTTGATTCCTGCTAGCTTTATTTGTTTCGTTTTAAAATTCAGGTCGAAATATAGACAAGCTGGCCGTGTTCGAATCTCCCATTTTTCATCACCGTCCAGGAACACCTCGGAAGAGTTTGTCTGCGGGAAATCTCGTGAAGGAATTAATACCTTCCCTTCCTTCTCCCCTCATTACCATCTCGCAGTGATCCAGGGTCGTTATAAGCGTGAGGGAGGAGAGGGAAGGAGAATGTTTCGTGGGGGATATTCGCGCCGAGTGCCCGGCACCTCCGGAGGGCACGCAATATTCCACCCAATCCTCAGACTCACCACTACCGGTCGTTCGCCGAGAGGCGGTTCACGGGAGCCCTTCCCAATCTCTCTTCCTCCTCCACCCCTCCCTCCCTTTTCTCCCACGCCCACCCTCTTGACTCCATCCATCCACCCCCAAAGGGCGCTATTACGCTCACGATTTTTTTCTCTCTCTTTCTCTTTCTTTCTTTCTTTTTCGAAGATGTGCTCCGGCTCCCACCACCTGTATGGTGTACCCTTTTAAAAAATTTTTATTCTTTCCCCCACCTCCCTCACGCCTCAGTCGACATTTGCGAGAGTTGCCGACGTCAGTATGTCGAAAATACCACGAATACCAACAACGGTTCGAGGGAATTTGGCAAACAAGCGAATCTTCTAAACTTGCGTCGACTTTTTACAAACTCAAAAAATATGTGTATGTGTGTGGATAATATACAAATATATATTATATTTCTAAATATATATATATAATACACACACATATATATCGTATAATTGTTGTATGAGTCTTTAAAAAAGTCGTTTAGATCATATCAAGTTTTTTTAAGTGATAAACTTAATTTCACGATAAGAAAGCAGTCATACATATGTAAAAGAAGTGGTTTTTCCGGTTTTTTCAGGAAATATTTGGAAAATCTCGTTAGATTACTTCCGAAAGGCAACTTCGGTACGCATTACTGAGGTCTTCTTCAGTTAAACTTTCGTGCATGAAGTTTTTACTTCCACACCCATGCCGGTATGATGCATTCCGTGGGAATCTTGAACTTGACCGTGAGCATTTCAAGCGAACAATTTAAACGGATGAGAAAATCCTTTCACTACGTTCACTCAAAACCTTGAAGGTGTCGACTACGTGTGAGGAAGGCGCAATCCCTTAGCGGTGGGTTATATTTTCCGAGTAAGAAATTCCGTAATCGCACGAGTTAAATAATTAATTAAGGATGAATATAAGGCGCAGGTACGACAAAATATTCTCACGAATTTAACGGTCTCAGGAAGGAAGGAAGAAATTCATGATCAATTTGCCTATTTTCAGAGTACATCTATTACGGTGTTAAGCGTTTCAAAGCATTTGCGGAATTTAATATAGTGAAATGTGTCGAGTTGTGTCTTATTAGACAAAGTTAAGTGATGTAATGATATTTAATCTGTCGAAAACTTACCTTAAACTTTAGACTGCCAATAAAAAAGCACACCCTCAACCCTTCATCACAAACTCATCAGCAATATTTGCATAATACGAGCGGGTTAAGTCAATATATCTTTACTAGGTCGTCTGTCTTAGGATTGGTCTGACAAAATTGTTAAGTATTTCAACCTTTCGGTTTCGTGCCTACGTGTTTATTCATTTCCAAGTTTGTTTTTTATCTGTTTCGCACATCTTACCTCTGATGTAGTGCCCTCAAATACGAAGGATAAGATTTATTTCCTTTCCAGTGTGCTCCGTACGCTTCTTTCTTCGTAGCTCTTTGTTATACACTCAGTCCCCATTACTTGTATGACAGAAATGTCCTCTGTAACATGCGATATTCTTTCCGAGTTCTCTAAAAAAAAAGAAAGCACTTGCATATATCAGCTTTTTATTGAATTATTTAAGATTGGATGGCTTGAATTTGAAAATAGTGCTATGTAAACTATAAACAACCATGTCTTCGTTGTTGTTGTTGTTGGCGGTTGCTATTGAATCAGGAATGTTTACGGATACGATTGTTGAGGGGGGAATTGTGTGATTGATATGAGAGTTTATCTCCCCGAAATATAGTTCTTGTGCGCAAAACTAAAGCTTAATATTTTTTTTAACATCAGTAGGGCGTGAAGAATATGTTTTAAATGAATAATCCGTGTGCTTTTAAGTTTATGCGACACTTTTGCAGCGGGAAGTGATTGCAGTCGGCCTCAATGTGATTGTCATTCCGTCGTATCTTGATCAGAAAGCGGAAGCCAATTGTGTCTTTAGCAGTGTTTTAGTGAACATTTTTTGTTTTCTTGTTTAATTTGGTTTTCTTACCTTGGTGTGAGTTATGGGATGTACAGAAAACTTGTAGATTAACAACATACTCTTAGGTTCCTGCAAAGTAAAGGCATTCAACAAACTTCAAGACCTTATAATCAGTGACACCGACTGTGTTTGACATTTAATAATGAGAAGGATAAATGGCGATATCGTTTACTAAACACCCAGTCGCCTTTTCATACGTCTAAGTGAAGAAATAGGATAGAATGTGGGACGTCGAAGGACTCTTCTAGGATTCATAATTGTGTGCATTTATTTGGCGCCAACGATATGCTGAAAATAAGATTAATACGAGCAAGTATTAATAGACATTACTTTGTTTTTAATCCTCTTAAGTTTAACGTTTGTGTTGTGGCTCTTAATTGTAGAAACTTCCAACAATTTATAAATGACCTCTTTCCCAACTAGACTCAAGGGCGCGCTGATTTTTGGGAATTGTTTGAGAGGTGTCGGAACGAATTTTATTCTACGTGGTGATGAATGGTTTGAGCCGTTATTCTCCGAGGGAGGCGATTCGTTTAAGTATTCTGCTGGGAGAGATTTTTTTAATGACTCAACCTTCCTCTCCCTCGCTCTCTCTCTCTCTTCCCCTGTCAGAGGGGAGATCTTGTAGGAGGGCCGTGTCGCCGCATGGAGAGGAGGAAGAAGAATAAGATGGGAACCAGAATGGGGATGGCTTCCTCCTCCCCCACATTCGGGGAGTCACTTCCTTCCTCCACATTAGGACGGGTCTGGTGTGTGCCACCTGGCTTTTCCATGGACATCTCTCCTCTGCCATGGCTTCTTCCTACTCCGAATCGCCCTCCACCCCTCCGGTCTTCTTCCTACCAAGCCGCCGCCGCGATATGGCTTCCGCACGGACAGTTCCTCCACCAACTTCCTCCCACTTCTGTGTCCTCCCCTTATTTCCCATTCCCCCCGTCTTACCCCAACGGCACGTCCGCTCGACCAACTCCCCCCCTCCCCTAACCACCCACCACTTCTCATCCCCCCCCGTAAAGCACGAACTCTTCCTCCCTTTACCACCCCCCTCCCTCTTTCCTCCTCCTCCGCCACACACACTTCGACTTAACGCGCAGGCGCTATGCAATTTATCCGACCAGACGTCACGGTGGCTTCCCCCCTCCTTTCCACGTTGTTTCGCTCCCTCGGCCCTCAATTTTTTTAATTGAGGTTCTTTAAGGGTGGCGGAGACGTAAGGGGAGGGAGGGAGGAAAAAAATAAGACAGTTTACTGTGGAGGGATGAGGGACCAGCTGATCGGCTACCGGAAGGACGCATCGCCCCGAAATCCGTTTCGAGTTCGAAAAATCCCAGGATCCCAGGAAAGTTTGGTGATGAGTTATGGCAAAGAAAGGGACTCGAAAATATTGGTTGAATGTGTATTTGGTTCATTTACGGAAATTTCTAAACTCGGAAAGTGTTTTGGACCAAGATGGTCGACAACACGAGTGAAAACTTTGATATTGAGCATGGTCTCGTACGGCTTGGAAACTTGGTCTTTCTAGGATTATATGAGTTATAGTTAGGGAGTTTTTGAATGTGGGTGTGGAGAAGGATGGGAAAAGGGGAAGTGGATAGAAAGGAAAACGAACGAGGAAGTGCTAGGAATGGTGGGTGAGGAGAGAGAATTGCTGGAAGAAATCCAAAGAAAGCAGGAAAAATGGATTAAATACAGACATTTGCCCTATAACTTTCTTGGATTCCCTACTTCTTCAATATTAATAGAGTCGTATTGTTTCCTGCTGAGTTTGGGACGTAAGAACCCCGTGATGAAATTAAATGCACTTGCCGCTTATTCTGCTCATGACGCAAGGTGTCTCTTTGGTAATTGTATATACATTAAATATGTGTGTGTGCTGAAATACTTTCATCATCGGAACCCGGTAAGTAGCCTTGGTTATCGGCCGGGTAAAGCCGTCGCCTGCTACTTGAGAGATTCGCGGATTCGTGTCCCGCCTAAGAGGGTTTTCATCTACATAAAGGCTAGGGTGTTTACGATTTTAAAAGTTCCACCTTTTAATTGAAATACAAGGTGAGCTTTAAATAAATATTACAACTTCCGTCGTTGATCTGTTGCTATTTGTCTAATTTAATCTATTGGCCGTCTGCTTGGATTGGTCTTGAGGGCAATGCGCTAACTTTCCAGTCAAAGAGATGTCTGATTCGAGTCCCCACATCGGGGTTTGTTTAGGACCTGCATAAACTGTGGTTAGTTCACTGGGCAACCAACGATAGAAGAGGGTTAATTGGGGTCCCCAGAGAAGTATGGGGTTATCAGGAGATTGTGACGAGTTGGACGTTGAGAAGGAAATTTCAAAAAACCATAACACGCGTGAAGTCAGTCGCTGATGAAATAAATAACACGACGTTAACTCTTTAACCTGAAAAAAAAACTAAGAAATGTTTTTTTCGAGCCTCGAAGCCAGGTTTTCAGAATATATCCTGCTGTGATGCGAATTTAAAGAAGCTATGAATATTATATAATCGACGAAAAGGTTTTCTAAGTTTCCCAAATTAGATCCGCGCATAACATAGCAAAGCTTCCTAAATTCGCGCACATATTTAAATTTTAGATTTGACATAATTCAGTCAAGCCTCAAACTTCTCCATCCCACGAGCTCATCTCTTTTTAAAAAAAAAAACTGGAAGTCTCATGAATAATTAAAACTTTTCCGCAAGAATTAGCAATTCCAAAGAATCGCGGACAGCCATTCGAATGGCAAGCCAGAAAAAAAACGAAATCAACCTGACCCGAAACAAAAGAATTGACGACAGTTCGCTCCGACCGAACGTTTGTACGCAACTTCGTCTCATTCAATTGTGTCCACAGAAAATGATGAGAAAAAATTGAATCACAACCACTTCTTCGACCTATTTTTTTGGCAATACTTTTTTTTGAGAACCATTACCTCCACCCACTCAGGATTTCGCGTTGTGAGTTAATGAACTGAATGTTGACCCGAACTGGTCATTGAATGCGAAATCAAGAGTCTTAACGAGCTTTAGCTAAAAGAGAGTCGAGGGGTGAATGCGGTAGGATTGGACCACGCCAAAGTTTGCGAGGGTGAATGACGAACAGACCCCCTTTTGGGTGCGCGTTTTTATTCTTCATGATAAATCGCGTAGTAAGGGGGTTCTTTGTAAATCGCTTGAGTGTTTGCATTTCCGCTGCCATTTCTTTCGGGCACAAGCAAAAGACGTCAAGGAGGAAAGCGAGAAAATTTATAACGTCCACAACTCACACTTTAGACTTTCGGAATCGACGGAATTTATCGCTTGGTGTGAGACCTATTAATGAGGCTGATTTTTCACTCCCGCCGACGACGAAATCTTGAGCTTTCCATCCTTCAGTCCAGCGAGGGATCGAGGAAGGGAAAATAATATTTGAAGAAAAAAAGGCGAATCTCGCTGCGTTCCGATCAGGGTTGTTTTTTTTTCAGTAGGTTCAGATCGAGGGAGTAAAATTTTAAATATCGTCATTCTTTGGTTTGGGATTGGGCCATTTATGCTGATTTTTGATTTTGATGCTGTGTGATTTGTTTTCATCTTCTCAACTCCGACGCGTGATGTATGTACAACCCCACGCTAATCACCGCCTCGTACTATAGTCAGTGGGGTGAATGTCTTTTTCGCCATTCTCTCCGTAATTCACAGTCTTCATTTTTATTCCCCTCGCTATTCCTCTCATAATGACGCAAAATCTTCCCTTGGCATCATCAAACTAACTGATCGCATGGAACAAAAATATTAATTTGTCATTAGGGGTCAGCTACGTGTCCTTTACGTTCCTTTTCCCCTTTTAGAGAGTCCCTATGTAAGATTTGGTTGAATTCACTCTCTTTCATGTAGATCATTTCTCTTTTCCATCACTAACGTTCCTACACCTCTGTTCTTATTTCGATAGTTCAGCATTTCCTCGTACATTTCACATTAAGATTTGTCCGTGGTACCCTAAGGGCTATCTTCTCTGCAGTGATTATTTTAATCGCGATATGCTCTTTCATAGAATGCATGATTTCCGATCGACCCTTGTCGTCTCATCCAATTTGTTCTTCAGCTTCCTTATTCATCCTTAACATGATTACCACACTTCTGCTTTTGTTATTGGGTAACCGTTGTGTTTTCATTGTTTTTTTTCATATTTTCCAAGCACTATATGATTGGCTTGTGTTGTTTTGGAAAATTTAATTCAATCAATTTTAGTACATTACTTGGATACTCATTTCAATAAATAAATTGTACAAATAAAATTTCAAAAGTAATCTAATAAATAAAAGAAGTGTATGCATTTAATAAATGCAGGACTGTTTATAAAATAATTTTATTAACGAAAATTGACGAATACGCATGATAAATTTGTACGTCTGTAAACAATTTCAATACATGAAATAATTGAATAAAATGACCAAGGCTCATTTTAAAAATAAAATTAATCAATACATTTACGAAAGAAAATTGCCTTATACAATAAATATACTGCATGACTAATAAATGCCTTTAATAAACAGGCGCAGTTAGTTATTAAATGAAATACATAAAATCGATGAATTTAGCTGATAATTTCAAAAGATGAATGTGCTAAATACCTCTCGTCTCTCCTTAGAGCGCTATAACGGACGCTTCGGCTCGCCTGTACACCGCCCTCGGGGGTCGCGCCTGGTTTCGCACCGTCACCATCCTCTTGCCAGACTCCTGGGTGGACGCTGCGGGGGATGGTCTAGAGGAAGGCCCGAGGGCCGTCGGCGGCGAGGTGTGCGGCCGCCCGGAGGTTAGCGCGGCGTGGGCCCGAGGCGAGAGCGCGGCGACTGCCGATATCCGAGTGACCGCTGTGCCTCACCCGCTCTTCGGTGAGAACTCTTGGACGAGGCAGAGCGGAGGATGCGGTGCCCCCGGAGACTTCATCGAGGTCAGCCACAGTAAGGTGGCAGAGAGGAGGGGAGACTTAGGTGAGTTCAACGGGAGAATGTTTTGTCTTCATCTGGACCTTGTTTTCTGGAGACTTCAACGACCGACTCCAGAGGAGCAATTTTGGCCTTCAGTTTTGAGTGTTAAAATAAGTGGTGCGAAAGGAAAAATGTTTCAATAGTATTTGTGATGATATTTGCCGGCAGTTGTCTGACTTTAATGAATTGAAAAGTAACCGTTTAAGGTAGTTTCAGTAAGAAATTTTGGTTAAAATTGATAATTAGCTAATTTAACGGTCAGTATGGCCGATGAAGGTGCAGCATACATTGGAAAAAATTGTTCTTGCCATCCAGTTTAAATGGTATTTGTACCGAATTCGCCATGGCCTTGATCAAGCCAATCTAGAATTTAATTGCGTTGGGCAATGCTTAAGTTCTTCCTTGGAAAATTACCGATATCAAATGCTAATAACTTTAATATGAGCAGAACCACAGCAGGAAGAGTTTCATTTAGTTTTGAATTATTAGAAAAGTTCAGAATATTTACATCAAAACCTCCTGCGAACATGAGAATGTTTAAAAACTCAGTTATGCTGAAGAAAATTTGGAAGTGTCCATCATTGTGAAGGGAAATATCATGCAAACATTTTTCACCCAATGTTTTACCCTGATCTGTTCTAGTCTGTTGAGCTAAGCAGCTCAAAATAATGATGCTAACTATGAAGTATTTCTCAAAAAATTTGCACAATCCCAAATTTTACTTTAGTGTAAAAAATTGATTTTCCATCCAATGAAAAACATTTGGCAATGTTTCCATTCATTTCTTATTGAAACGTTTCTGTTCCATTATAGGTGCTCTCCTTGTAAGAGACTGGGCCAAGTACAGATATGGAGTTTTCGATGAAGCCGGGATAGGTGGAGATTCTGTTTTTCCCTTGTGTTACCGAGGTCAGGATCCCACAACGTCCAAGGTTACTGGATGCTCAGATCTGCCAATCGGAACTGCTGGGTAGGTGGCATTTGTTTGATTATTTTTTAACACTGTTAATTGTGCCATGGCAATTGCAGTTGCAAATATTCTTGCCATTTGTGTAACTTAAAAATTTGCCATAAACATGTCATTATGTATCTAGAATATGCCTGCTATAGATTTTTTCAAAATTTAATATTGTTATTTTCTTATATTATTATATCAGCTGGAATTTCATTATTATACGACATATTTCTTCCAATTTCTTGTGATTGCTTTGTCACAATGCTATCTATGCTTGAACCTTAACAGGCCATGTGAAAAGCTAACAGAGTATGGACATTTCTTCGGAAATGTCAGCCACTTGCTGCACCCCAATGCTACTTCATCCATTATGTTTGATCCAACTGCTCCACAGGTAAGGCATATCTTGGGATGTGATGTTTTATTTGTTATAACGTAGTGATAAGTTCACTGAGAAATTGCATTACCAAATGGATATTCTTTTCACACTTGACTGAAAATATAGTACTTGATTTCACAATATAATTTTGAACTCATTATTATATTTATAGGTGACAAAGTTTTGCAATTCTTCAACGCATGACCGTTATGCTCCAACAAAGCACAACCTGATGTGTGACAGAAAAAGTGTCATGGAGGTCATTCTGCAGCACCAGGACTTTGCCAACAAGTAAGTTATCTTTCTGACAAATGGATATTTAAATAGATGTTTTTAGATACACCTATTAATTTGTCCACTTAACGTGTGCGCATGTTAAATTTAAAAAATTTAATTAGACCATTGAACTGATTTCTTCAATTTTTGTCCCCCCACAGTCTTGAAATGGATTTCAATTGGGATGGAGGGATGCCAGTTGAAACGATTCCACGGTTTTCCTACAAGCGGGAGATTTTAACCCGGTACATCCTCGTTGTGGAAGACACTAAACACATGCTGACAAGGGTAAGTATCTTTGAGAAGCTCAGGAAAGTTGAACTCAAAATTTCCATTTGAAAACTTCAAATACTCGTACATGAACATCAACCAATTGCAAATATATTATGACCCATGAAAAATTAATATTTCAGCCATCAATAGAAATAATTTTAGCTCACTAAATTAACATCACAATGTTCGAGTATATACCATGGTATATACTCATATATATCCACTGTTCTTAATTCTCGTACAACTAGTTTCAATACTTAGGCATCATCATCAGGTACTAAGCGTTGACATCAGGACGCCTAAACATTGAACTAGTTGTACGAGAATAAAGAACAGTGGATATATACATTGTGCTCTTAATTTAATGAACATGAACTTCCACAAAGTTGAGCCTGAAACAATAGAAAGCAAAAAACATTTTAGCTATGTGTACAAATAGAATTTTCATTTCGTCTATCTACATTTTTATAACCTTTAATGCAAGTGAGTTAGTTAGCTAATTATATTGAGAAGCCAATGGTAGCGTATTTATGCTGTGAGTTTTTCAGGAAAATTACTCTATGTTTGTTGAAATTGAATGAAATGGAGTATTAAAATTGAATGAGAGGGACCACTTTCATTATAGAATATTTCAATAGATTTCTTTGATGCTGACTCTTTTTTTTTCTCGCTGATCGCTCTCAATAGGAATCCTGGACTTTCCTTCGGACTGCAGTGAGGAAATTTGCCTTCCATGACCTACCAAGTGAGGGATCAGTAGAGGTTGGCCTAGTTGGAGCAGCAGAGAGTGGTGCCACCAGACTGCAGCCTATCTCCTCTCTTGCTGGCCCCGGGATAAGGGACGCCCTTGCCTCTTGCCTTCCTTACAACCCAGGTGACAGTTCTTCACATCTCTCCCCACCAACATCATCATCAGCCTGCCTCCACTGTGGAATCAAAGAAGCCTTGGATGTAAGTAATCTACATTCTATATTCAGCTTAGACAAATTAACATAACTGTAATGCTATTGTCATTGATAGAAGGCAATAAATCTAACATAAGTAGTATTAGTAGTGGTCTGCTGGATAAGTTAGGTTAGTGATATTAGCAGAAATCTGAATTTACAGAAATTCGTAAGAACATCATAGCAATGTTATTTTTACCGTGATAAATGTTTCTGTATTCTTTAGACACTAATTTTGTACAAGAAAGTCCTTCAATGTCTGTTTTAACTTCAACACTATTCAAAAGACTCATTTATTCATGTTACTGTTTATTTAGATATAATTTTACATGATGATTCTTGGTCTGTTCAACCAATTGTGATCACCAAATGGATTTTCTTTACCTAGTGATTAACGAGATGCTAGAAAGTAGACTGAATGGTCAGAATTTTATCTTCTTTTCAGGCTTTGCTACAAAGCTGTAGCTTTCAATTTGAAAATTAATCCTGTGTTATGATGGCATTCGCTGCCTGCTCAAATCATGAGAAAATTCAATGTTAGCAATACCACGAAAAAGTTAAAATTTCCATCTTAATCCTCCCTTCTTCATTGGAAATATTGAGGATACCCTGTGACATTAATACTTATCCTTCTGTGCCGTAGATGTTGGAGGAAAGGAGTCGTGCCCATGGACCAGCAGCTTCAGTGATCATTGTTGTGGCTGCGGGTATGGAAGATGAGAATTCTCTTCCTTCATCCCGCTCACTCTGGACGCAAGTGGCAAGGTCCAACACAATTCACGTACCCATAGCAACCATCAACTATCCAATGATTGGCTTCGGAAGACAGCCCTTGGACCCATTGTCAGCGGCGACCGGTGGTCTCGCCTTCACCATCTCCGAGAAGCGTCTCTCCTTCTCAACATCACACCTCTCTGCTTACATGGCCCTCTCGGGTGCATTCGTCGCCATCCGTAATGAATACCAGAGGGGAGGTACCCACGCCCTGCCAATCGAGATCCACTACCGAGAGATAAGGGATGATGATGCAGAGAGGGGAAGGCAGATGACAGTTGGTGGTACCGTGGGGAGTGGCACTGGGTCGACTGTCATTTCGGGAAGTTTTGTCGTCGAGGATGCTCTGGTTGACACAGTGAGCATGGGTTGGCCAAGACGAGACAGTCCAGTTGGCAGCCGATTCGCACTCTTCATACACAACACGGAGAGTCCACTGGTGAGGAGGGTGGAACTGGTTTCCCCCTCGAACCATGTCTACCGCACAAGATCGGATGCTCTGCTCAATATTCGTGCCCTGACACTTCAGGCCGCTCTTAATGAGGTGAGAATTCAATGTCACTCTTCATGCTGTGCTGTCGATTTATGCTAATGGCAACTAAAGGGATAGTTTTAGGGGCATTCTCCCCATTGCTAAAGTGGTTCAGTACTTATTACGGCATAGCTCTTGGCCACCAACCAGAAGCAAACATTTCCCAGAATAATGGAAGACGTTTCTCCCTTTTGAAAGTTCTGGAAAATTAAAATGGTTTAAAAAATGACCTCTCTTGACGTTTCTGGTGTAATCACTCAGTTCACTCATTTTGTGTGTTATTAATTTGTTCTTATCTATCAAGGGTGATAAAATTTGATAAGTTTAATATGTGAAGAAATTGTTGGATGATTTAATTATGGTTTTATGCCTTTTAAATGGAACAGGCATGTGATTCATAGTTGCTCATATCCAAATAAGCAGTTACCCTTGAAAGTAATGATTGATATTTGATAAAATAATCTTTAGTGAAGGAGAAAACACATTTTATTTCACAGATGATAATTCCTTCCTTGACAAAAACATCTTTGGAACAGTGTTGTTCTAGTTTTATCTATTTATTTAATGTGTGCACCTTATTAAAACAGTGGAAGTATACATTTTAATGTTTCAGTTTTCAGAATTTAGAGTAGCATTACTTCTAACTAAAGTTCTTTTAGGTCTATCAGATAATAATCCCCATGCATTTCTCTGTCTTATAGAGTGGGACCTGGACATACACAATTGAAAAGTTCCCTGGTAATCCTCAGCCACTGTATGTACAAGTCACGTCCACACCAAAATCAAAAGTTGCTCCAGTAATCAAAGCTCGTGCATGGACAAGTACGAGAATAGTGAGACCTGGAACCTCTGAACCTGTGGTCCTTTATGTTGAGGTGAGTAATGATGAAACCTTCCTGTGTCAAAATTGTTTACTTTGTAATTTTGCTACGTACGCAGAAACCGTGTGCAGAATTATTCAAATATATTGAGATGCCATAAAACCTCTTTGAAATGATGGAAAAGCACTAAATTTAAACAAATGCTAGCACGTCTTATAGCATAGTTTATGGAAAGTGTTGTTCCTGGAAAACAGAATCTTTTTTACATATCTGGAATGCTCTAACAGTTGATATTTTTGTCGTGGATACAACTGGGAGATACTTACTGTGAACAAAACTAATGTAAGTTTTAATAAACGGGAAAACTGCTCTAAGACTGCAAAATGTGGATTAAATTGATGAAAATAAACTAAATATTTAATGGATTCTTCTCCGGATGAACTAAAATGCCCACATTATTAAATGGCTTGAATATTTTGTAAGAAAATTTGGAAACAAAATTCTCTCAAATTTCAAGCAAACTTAAATACTGATTAATACTCCAAACTTAAATCATTCAAAGTATTCACATAGTTTTCTTGAGCAAACTCTCATAGTGAAAACTAATAATATTTTCCAGGTCACAAAGGGCAACTGGCCAGTGGTGAGTGCACGGGTTGAAGTGCAAGTGAGGATGTGGCCAGCAAATGACTCGTATGGTTCATCATCAACTCTTGGCAGTCATTCCTACCGCGAGAATGAGCAGAGGCGTTTCCTTCTCCTGGACACTGGCAGTGGGGATCCAGATGTCACCAAGGGAGATGGGATCTACTCCCGATACTTTGTCCCTCCGACCAATACAGGGATGTCAGATTTAGTCTTGTACATGTTGGACATAACGGTGACCGATGATGGAAACACAGCTTATACATGGCAGGCAGTTCAGAGTTCATTGCAAACTGGTAAGTGTGGCTAACATTTTTTTTAATGCAAATTTATTTGCTTGCATTGTTTTCCTCAAAATTTCTTCAAAACTCAGATTATTTTCAAGTAAACATTTCAAGGATATTGAGGGTTATAAAATAATACTCTGAATATTTGACTTATTTTACATAATGTTCTCATTAAAATAATAATTCTAACCAGGGAATAATTCCAATTGTGTTAATTTTATTTAACTTGAGAGGTATTTCATCTATTTTTCTATGTGAAAGGACCCTTATGCTTCCATTGTGTAGATAAAGTTATGGGTATATTTCCCTTAGTTTCTTTACTGTATTTTTAACAACTGTAAGCAAAATTACTTATGAAAACTATTCTGCTTCTTCTTCCGTGTTCAATTTACCAAGTGCAATGGTAACATCATTGAAGGCAGAGAAACATTCAATCTTGTGTGTGTACTTAATTATTTTTTGACAGCAATCACAGTCATTGAAGTCACTTTACTATATTCTTCATTTCCACAGGCTCCTGCTGTGGCAGCTCTCTGAGGCCTGAGGCCTTAGCACCTCTGCCATCATTCCAGCGCATGCTTCCAACTGTCACTCTTGGCGTAATGAAGGGAACTTCACATGGCCATGGAATGACAGTTCCTTTTATCATGGACCCGCAGCCTTCTAAGGTTGGTGATTTGAGATCAGAGGTCCTTGCAGCAGAAACCAGGGCAAGACTTACCTGGATAGCTCCTGGAGCTCATGGTGACATGGGAACTGGTGAGTAGCATTTAATTTCCAACCTTTCAAGTACCTACCTAAGCATATATTTCATGTTTCAATATATTTGTGCTAAAACATGCTTTCATGAAGGTGTTTTCTGTACAACAGACCCTAATTTAATTATAGGTATACATATTTTCTATAAAAACCATCATTAAGTTAAATTACCATTACAATAGCCACTACCTGTCTACTTACATGCTTAAGCCTCTATATGTTCCAAGATGGGCAGGATTTGATAATTTTTTCCTATCAATAAATATTACTTAGTGCCTAGGGATTAAATCTAAATATTTTTACATAAAAATAATATTAATGTATTTACAATAGATGAAGAACAGAGGCAAGAGCTCATTGTGTTTACATAACCAAGAGTTAAAAAAAGTTAAATAAAAAAATAAAGTTAAAAAAATATTATGCATTGATTTTATTGGAGTCTCAAGAAATTACGTTATAATATTAACTTAAAGACTCCAGCTGTTTCTTAAAATAATAGTTAACTGAAAGTAAACTTTACCAATGAATCCAGTCATACATTTTAATCATCATTAACCAGAGCCAGCTTACAGAATCAACTTCCAACATTGGCAGTGATCTCTATCTTTTCTCCATTCCTGTCATTGATATGAATTTTTAATGTCCTTCGATAAAAATTATATCCTTTCATTGACAATTTTTGGAATGATCCATCCAATGAAATTAAACTGCATTTTAACAGAATTATTTTGCAGACAATGATCCCATGAAAAACAGTATTATCAAATTGGATATTCAGTTTTCACGATTAGGTGTCACAAATTCAGACATAATTTTCGATCTTCATCGCTTAATTTTCATAAAATGGACAAACGTACAAATTATACAAATTTCTGTTTTTGATGAAGATGAATCAGACGAATGGGCATTTTCAGTAATTTCCTACGGTTTCCCTTATTTGAGATCAGAATGAAAAAAAGACAACTTGATGAGCTCTTAATATTCATGAAAGGTCATTGATGATCGATCATCAGTCAAAGTAAATCTCTTTGAGGAAGTTTGTTGGATAAAATATCCAAGAAAATTTAATTATTTACAGAATCTCCATTCCATAAAATTGCATTGTTCACATCCCTCCAAAAGAGAATTATAAAGATGATGCTTAGAATATAATCTATAAGTTCAAATTGAAAAGTAAAGTTTTAGTATACATCTTGGAAATTTACTCTTAAAGATGAAGAATAACTTTCATGAATCATTTAGTTTTTATAAATTGAATCAAACTCTTTTCGGAAACAAACTCCATTTCTACATATTTAGAATCATTCACAAAAATCACCGTTTAACTTTAAATCTAATATATAATTCCAATGGAGGTTTGAATGAATTTTAGGGAACAATGACATATTACACCTATCAATGACTTGTAAAGTGCTTAGAGTATGCTTCCCAAGACCATTTATGAATCAATAAGCTTATCTCTTAGCTTTGCAATAATCATAACTTTTCAAGTCAACTCCCAGCATGGCATAAATATAATCTCCCTTTCTTCTGCAGTTGACTCCTATGAGGTTCGGTTCTCAAGGAATCTGGCAACAGTAGCCGACAACTTTGAGTCAGCCACACCATGGGAGAAGGGACGTCCGTTTCCATTGGCGCCTGGCTCAGATACCTCCTTCACTCTAGACTTTGTGGGCGAGACAGGACTCCTGGACACTCCACTGTTTTTTGCAATCCGTGCTGTGTCATCAAAGGAAAACTCTCCGATCATGTATGGACGTCCGTCAAATGTCGTCCGTGTGTTGGTCCCATCTCCTCCACCTCCTCCTCCCCCTCCTCCCCCACCAGTGCTGTTGCATCCTGGCGGACACCTGTCCAATGGAACAGATGGGGACCCTAATGATTTGGTTGTCATCCCACAGAGAGCTGGGCTTGCGTCTGGTGTTGGAATGGCTCTGCAGGTTGGCTATCTTATGTTTTTATGGATGGATCATGAGGATCAGTCTAGTATGTTTGCTAATACAGGATATCATGTAGATGGGATAGAATTCTGGGAAATTGATGTAGGGAGTGGAAATGAATAAGAATTTTGGATAGAATCAAGGGAGGTAAAAAGTATGAAGAAGTAATGAATGACTTATTGAATTATTTAGTGTAAGGATAGTTTGTGTCATGTTAGTTAGGGCTTAAGAGTACAGTAGTGTGACATAATATTTTGAAAGATGATTTTGTTGAACTCTCACCTCCTTGTCTTACATTATTTTTGTCATCATTTTCGCAGTTTATGTCCCTTTCTACCTGAAAGTCTTATTTCCTATCCATTATCCTTTATCTTAACGTTAACATTTCTCCTGCAGTTGTCTCTCCATATCTCCCCTGTTCATTTTTTCTGTCTGTAAAGAATTTTTCTGAAAAACTTTCTTTACAGCATCAAATTTATTTTATCCTTTCATCTCCATACCTTCTCCTCTCATAACCTTCAATTTGTGCTTTTCTCAAAGGACAGGTTTCAATTATATACAACAATTTGTACTCATATCAAAATCTTTACACTTGCTTTCATGCTATCAGTTATTCTATTGTTTATGCAATTCATCTTAGTAATACCTCCATCACTATTCCCTTTTTCACTGTGAAAATACCTCCTAAAATTATGACCTGAAGTTCATAAATTATAAGTAGTCAGTCAGAAGGCAAGATCTCAGGTCAAGCTGATATCAGTTTCAATACTCCCTAAAGGTATCTGCCATATGACCTGATATTGGTTGAAAATGAAGCAGAAAATTTTAAAATTATTCTATGATTTAAAGCAAGTTTTAAATGTTGACATCCCTAAGGGTGGGTGTATTATTACATTTTCCAATGCCAGAAAAATTGACATGACCTGATAAACTTGATTTCTGGCTGCTCTGTGATATTTTGCATTACATATGGTTCTTGTGATAGTCCCTACTAAGGGAATTATAAGCATCATGGTGTCAATAACATGAGACTTACATAATTAACCAAATTCAGATTTAGAGAAGCATGGGACAGAAACTTAAAAGATTTCAGGAAGACAGGAGGAAAAATAATTAATTATGGAAGACAGTAGTTTCCACTTTTATGATTGAAAAAAATATAATTTTTTCCCAATTGCACTGAGCTATTTAAGTTGTAATTGCATAATTTCCTTATGAATACTGTTATTTGTTTAGTGCATATATGCTTATTTAATTCTTTACCTGTAGTGAATGAACTATATCTGGATGATGGCTTGGAGGCTTGTGCCTTTCATTCTCACTGGCATAAACACTAATCATCGGATGAATAAATCAAAATGTTTCAATATACCCGGAATGTTTACAGACCATTAATGCAAAATCAAATGTTTTCCGTAGACATTGTCATAGACACATATATCCCTGATAGTCTTGTGGGTATGTGCTGGGTTATTGACTGAATGACATGTTGGATTCTGAGATGTCATTGTCTACCCTTAGTTACACCCAAGATGTGTGATTTTTCTTGTACCAGATCTTCCTGAGAAACCACAGGGATAGAGAAGGGAACTGTTCCCACAATTAACAAGTTCATGAGAGAGTTTCTCTTGCTATTAGGTTTAGGATTACCTGATTCACCTCCCTCACTCACTGATCATAATAATCTTCAAATTAATTACATACTATATGATGATTTTTTTTCTTTAAGACACCCATGTTGATAGTGTATGGCGTGAGAAAGTGAACTTTTGAAAAGAACTGACAATTGAAAGTGTAGAACTTTGCGCAAATAATAAAATGAAGATTGTTGAATTGTTGGAATTTTTACCTCTTCTCATGCCCTGTTCTGTCTCTCTCCCCGCGAATTCTTTAGGTCATACTGCCAGCCGCTGTCGGAATCTTGCTCCTGGTCGGAGTTCTCGGAGTATACTTCTTCTTGGTCGCCCAGAGGAGGAGAAGAACGGCCAAGAAGCACCAACACAAGCCCTCCATGACGACCCCCACCACCACCTACGCCCCGACCTCCAATGGCACAGGCAACCGCTCCGGCCCAATGCCCACCCCGCCTCCGGCGTATGAGCCACGACTCACCGAGGACGGCGTCAAGTCGGACAACCTGGTAAGGTGGATCGGCGAAAACGACGGTTCGGCCAAGAGGTTCAGCCTCGGAGACGACATCCCGGGCGTGGCGACGTCTACCCACCCAGACCCCAGGGGTGGCGGGGCACGACTGTCGGTCATCTGCGGGAAGGACGTAATTATGGGGGGGATGTCATCCCCCGTGGAGGGGATGCCCACCAGGACCCTGAGCCCTTACCAGTCCTGGACTGCGAGCCAACTTTTACACGAACACGAGAGGCGGCACAGTCCTTATGGTTATGCTCCAGGACCTATCCACCACGGCAACCACCACAGCCAGTCGATCCAAAACAACAATAACAACAACAATACCCCGTCCACCTCCTCCTGTGGACCAGGGGGTGAAGAGGTATGGTGCATAGGCCCCCCGCAGCAGTTTAACGGGTCTCAGGGTCAGTCGAGCCTCAACGGGAGCACGCACTCGCACTCGGTCCTCGGGATTCCACCTGGCCATGGCTCAAGGGCCCCCAGTAACGTGGGCATGATGATGAACGGTGACGGGGACGTCGAGGGACAGTGGATTCAGAGCCACCACATGAACGGAGACGCCTCCTGCCACGCCCTGAACGGCAAGGACCACCTGGGGAATCCTGTGGAGGGATCGTTCCTGTCCCTGGTCGATGAGGGAGGAAGCAGCGGGAGTAACGGCAGCACCGCCCCGAGGAAGGTCCCACCGCCGACCGCACCAAAGCCAACACTTCACCACGGACTCAGCTTCAACCAGTCGAGTCACCAGGGGTCCCTCACATCGGTCCGGAGCAGTGCGCTCGACAAGAAGAAACAGCGCAACGTCACGCAGGTGTAAAACAAAAAGGAAGGAAAAAACAATCGACAGCATACAAGAAAAAAAAGAAACAGAATATCGACTCGTTTTTTGTGTTTTGTTAAGTTTGCGACGTAAAAATCTTGTTTTTTTTGTGTGTGATCCTGTGTGAATTTACGGAAGGGGATGATGAATTATTTTTTAAAAAAATATGTATCACAAACCACGCATAATGGATGTTTGCGGAAGTGTACATTTTATTTACCAAAGTTTTCTCTCATTTTTTTATGATGTGGAAATGAGACGTGTTTAAAAAAGACTTTCTGTGAAAGGAGATTTGTACCTATGGGTGGTCATTCTTTTGTCCATCAGCCAAATGGGACTGGACCAGTGCCAGACTTAAAAAATAAAAAAGGCCAAGGGTGAATGTGTGGTGTGAGAAAAAAGTCAGTGTGAAATTCCGAAATGCACAATTGATGAATGGTTTCATATTTTTATAATTTTATATATTATCTTTCATTCATTCATTAATGGGGAAGCGAGCAGATTTCCTGACATGCATCACGGTGACTGACTCCAGTAGTGAGAGATATCATCATCAAAGTGAAACAAGAATACATGTGTACTTATAAAAAAATTTCAATCCTCGTAAAGAAGTTTTCCATTAAAAGTGGTGCTTATCATAGCAGTCAGTTAAAGATCCCTGTATTGAAGCGATAAAGAGTATCCGGTACAATTTTACCAGAGGCATATCATTAGGAGAAATTCATCTGTAGGAAATAAAATTGCATTTCCTATCCAATCTAGTCATTGGTGTATCAAAAGCCAGAAATGATTTGTAATTATGGATGTTTAATGAGTGTCTTCTCTATTCTTGAGTGTAAATACGTAACATTTGTAACTTTTAGTGTCCTCTAAAAATCAGGCGTTCAGATGTTCGTGTACATTTAAGGTACTCCTGTCTGATGATGTATTCTCATGAATGTATGAATTTCATTGGCAAATTGTTTGTCAAAAAATGCTTTGTATATATCTCAATACAATTCATGTTTTAATGACAGAATTGACTTCTTATTTCATCAGCCCATTTCGGTTTTCCGTTTTCATAAGATTTTTTGATTCAGTATAACCCTCATATGTGTATTTATAACTAAAAACCCTCATATTGCACACCCACATCACATGCGTATCAGTCTTGTGCGCTCACCCGTTACATGATAGTAGGACACGTTTCCATGCGTGATGTGCACCAGTCATGTGCACCAGTTTTTTCGATGCTGAAGGGCCAAAGTGGTATGCGAATTAAATTTGACCAGTGCCGTGCAGATCGATCAATAAGGAATCCCTCTTTGCATTCGTTAAATTCTTGGCCTCAACAATAGGAAGCATCAGGTACGAAAATTCGAACTTCCCGGAAATAAAAACGATTCGAAAAGGAGAGGAAATAATCACCAATTATTACTGACCTAACAACCTCCGCTGCACGTTTTTTGTGGGCGGATAGGATGATGTGTATGTTTACGTTGCAAGTCGGCGATATGCGAATCCAAAACTATGACCGTCTCTAATAGAAGCGTTGGAGGAAGAGCCAACGAACTAATATGAAGACTTCCTCAACGTCAGGAGATTTCAACAACCGGAAAAGCTCTGTCTTTACGATTCACGTTGTGTAACATCCGATGGTGAGTGTTCGCATCAAAGAAATAAGAGTGCCCTTTGGAGGTTACACGCAGTCTAATTGCAGGGGGCGTGGAGAAGGCAATGACTCCTCTGTACTTTCACTGGGGAAATTTCATTCGAATGTTCCGAGCGCTTATCCATCAGACTTCTTCGGATGAGTGATCTCGCTGGCTCTAAATCGCCTCAATGAGTAAGGATGGTATTCCCACCACTACTCTTCTATCTTCCTCTCCCACCCCCCTTCGGTCCGCGCTTCGCGCGCGCCACTTACCATGCTTTCGGTGAAACTCTCAGTCGAACCTTGGTTACCAGCGGGCGATGACAGCTCTCTGTGAACTCGGGAGTGGAAGGGGTTGGAGAGAAGAGGGTAAGAGTAAATTTCATAGTTGGTGTAGTCTTCCCTCGGCAAATCACCGGGAGAGTTGTTTCGCAGTTGATATTAATAACAAACTTGCCAATGAAATCAGTCGCATCGGTTCTCTCTCTAAACGATTCAGCGTGAATTCAAATGTTAGGTGTATATCTGTTCGTCGCAGTGTCAAAATGATTCTTGTTTTCGCACTTCTAGATTTTCTTGGCGCAATGGATAATGCCTTATAGAATTTAGCGAGCCAATGACCTATTTGAAGGAGGCGATGAGAGGTGTATTGAAGATGTCATTAGGCCATTCGGTGAGTATCTTTAATATTTATTCTCTGTTCCATTCCTTATCATTACGTATCTAGTTCGCGGCGCTCTGAAGGAAGGTCGGGGTAGGTTGGTGTGCCATTGAAATTTGCTCTCTAACTTGCAAAGAAATCGGGATTCAGTCGACTTGCAAAACATATTTGTCTAATGGGTTTCTTTGGTGTATAGTCGCCATAGCCACAAGAGCAGGATTAGCCTGTGCCTCTCTCTTGTAATTTGAAAAAGTCGATGTAAGGTATTAAGTAGTTTAAAACTAATTATAATGGGAAAATTAGCAGGGATATTAAAAAAAAGTTTTACTCCGGGTAGTTCCAAAGAGTTTACGAGGACGATGAGTAAAAATATTAAGAAAATTTTAGTGTAATTTTGATGCGAATTTACTGCTCTATGGTTCGGAAATGTGGTCGATGAGGGAAGATGATAGGCATTGACTTTCCAGATGTGACTGGGGAGGAGAATGGAAAAGAATATTGTTGGGGATACTTAAGTAAGGTAGGATAAGTAGATGCAGGGTATATTTAGTGGAAATGTAATGCTGAAGAATATTAAGGGTTCGGTAATAATTTGAATGCCTGTTTGAATTAAATCTTATTAGGTCGCTGGATGTTTGATAATTGTAAATAATTTATTGGAAACCATTCAAATGAGTGTCATAGAAAGCATCTCGGGAGGGGAATAGACACCTTGCACCCAATTAGACACCCTGCAATAAAGTAAATCCATCAATTTTGTCATTGATTGGGGGGGATGGAGGAATGTAAAAAGTATTATTAATGGTTTTCAACCTTATAAGGTAGGTTTTGGATGTGCGCACAAACTAGCTACCGCAACATTTCTCAACCTTGCCTGACATGACACAATGTTACATTTAACACTTTCGTAAGCCCTTCTTTTTAAGTTCGATACCTCTTCTTCTCTTCATTCCGTTCAACGTGGCTATCCTATTCTTATCCCTTCCTCGTTTGCCTACCGTTCTCCCCTCTATCGTAGTCTTCAACATTCCATTGCCAAACAAAATACTCTGCATCCGTCTTTCCCGCTTCCTTTGGATTCCTTCCAACAACCCTCTTTACTCCTCACCCCGTCTAGTACTTTTTCGTTTAATTATTTTGCATCATTACTATTTGATAGTCCACCATTTAGATAGGTTTAAGACAGTCTAAATACCATTTCATTTCTAAGCCTAGCAAGAGACAACGTGACAAGTCACAATAAAATACAACCTTGTGCGAATCTGCATACTTTCCACCTCCCTTTATCCCACCAAAAATTCCTATTCTTTAACTAGTTAGTTTTGTTGGGGCGACCGACGGCCAAGGTCATTTGCACCATTAGGGATGGGTGGGAGAATCCGGCGTCGGCATTAGACTACTCTTGTCGAACCTACCTTGTCTAGCCTACTACTCTTGCCAAGGGTCGCAGTTTAACGTCCCATCCGACGGACGTCGTACTCACTGAAAGTGCTCTCCACAAAGCACCTGAAGTAGGAATCGGGATACCACTGAAAAATATTTGTTGTCTCCAGGATTTAAACCCAGACCTTCGCGGTGGGAAGCCTGTGCGTTAGCATCCGCACCATCCCGATCCCCTTATTATTTAGCTAACCCTACTAATCTTCCCCTATGTTCTCCTGTCTATTGAAAGGATGTCGAGTTGAATAAATGTGTCCGACTGTCGTCTACCTGTTTTAGGGTATTTACCGTCACCGTAAGCGGCCTGAACGCCGGGCCGTAGAGTCAATTAGTAACCTACGCTGACCGGTAGACTACTGTTGATAATGATGGCTTTCCTCCATTGAGCGAGCTCAAAAAGCATCGATGTGGGCCGGGCTTTTTTTTAGGATTTCCGACGCCTTGGGCGTGCGAGATAAAACGAAAGAGACAGAGAGAGATCCAGGAAATGCAACTTCGCAAGGCTGTGTTATGATGGCGTTACTGCCACTTTAGCGCCCGGACCATAAAATCCAACGGCTCCCACCATTCCATTCGTGGGTGCCAGGATTGAAACACGTATTGTTTCTCCGTTCTGAACGTCCTCGCCTAGCAGGAGAGGAGAGAATTACCGGCCCGATGATTTCCGACGTCGTTAGATGCAATCACGGACGGAGTATCGTGGGAGATTCCCTCCGGCGGACCGAATTCTTTTATTTTTGAGATGCCTCGCCTCCCCCCTGTCATTTAGCGCGAACCACAGATGATGAGAAGGCCTCTAGGACCCATCCTAAATGGGTAGTAGTAGCCACCTCTCTCCCACCCCCCCCCCTCCCCCACATCCACACAAGGGAAATTCCTCCATGGGCGAAGTGGCAACATCGCATTTTATAAAGTTATATTGGTATAAATAGTACTCAGTCGGTCTATTTTTGTGCACATATTCAAAATGCTACATGGAATCCCAATAAGTATGCAGAATTAAAGAAGTTTATTTTAGTGTAGGATATGGTTAGTCAGTGTTCATCGAAAACCTACCATGAATGGTAGACTACAATGGCATCCTAATTTAAAATTGATTTATATTTCTATCACCTGTATTTTTATTTCTGTATTTGTTCCTGACCCATCAGTCTGTTTGGAGGTCAATTTTCCACAGCTTCTCGCAGTGGTCTCTCTAACCTATGAAATACAAGGCAGGAATTATTCACTCTTTGTCAGCATCAAATTCTATAGTAGTCTGTTCTGAATGTATTTTTTGCACATTAAGTGGCTCCCACCCCAAGCTATGCAATACTAATCTGATACTCTCCTTCATCCATACATGATTTTTCAAGAAACAAGTTCCATTTGTCTGCATCTGTCTTTTTATTCCTAAATCAGGTTCCAAACACTTTTATCATGCCTTATCTCTGATCAATTGATCAATATAGGTAATCAAAGCATTCACGGGTAGGTTTTTGACTGTCCCTAACTTCTATTATGAATTCTGTTAGTTTTTTCATTTTTATCCAACATTATTCACTTCTTGAGTTCTGTTTTATTTTCATAAATAAATATGCTGCCCAAACAGCAAAATTTCTATTCCTTCTTCTTCCTCACTCTGTTAGGCTGCCAATATTGCAATAATCCTTAGTAACTGTAAAGTTATATGTCCTTTTATGCTTCTTAATTTGGGCCCTTATCACTATTGTTTCCATATACACCCATTATCATAATAATAAATGAGGTTGACTGTAGTATTTTTGGCATCAGATTATGCCAAAGCTTTCAATCATAAGCTAATTGTGTATTGGCGTTATTACAGAAAGAGCTCTGTTCTCAATTCAAAAATGAATCAAATGGCCCCCTTCAAATGAAAATTAAGTGGAAATGGCTGGCATAATATTGGCTATGGTAGGCTAAAACAGCAATATTCATGTATTCACTGCAACATAAAATGCATCAAGTACATTTGCATTAAAACTGATTACTACACAATTATTTTTCAAACAATGAAAAAAATTTAGTTCAGTATGTAACAGACTCATACCCAGAGGCTAGTAAATCATGCATATTAGTTCTCTGATATAAAGGTATGCTTCCCTAAATAATTAGAAAACTCACAAGGTTTCAAGAAAAGACAGATTGTATATATTTGCTCCAATCTTCATATTAACCAACTTCAAATGTAACTTGTATTTCTATGGATTCAAATGATCTTTTTTCACTTACCTGAAGCAAAAATTCCAAAAAGTAATATAGCTACTTCAGTATTTCAAGCATGATGGTGAGTGAATGCACATCAGTGGCATCTTCTGTTCCTAAGGGAGAGAAATAAGTACATTGATAAATTTGTTTGCTATGGTAACATGCAGCACACATTGGTTACAAAATAAAACGTATGATAAGATACCAAAATGGCAGATCACGTATCATCTGACGTCCTTGGTCCATTGATCCTAGATGGAGGCATCTCCCATTCCCACCATGCTAGTGGCTATTATTATTTTTTCATCAATAATTAATCTACTGGTTAAGGTAGGTTTTGGATGGACACAGTGGCAAATGGCACTAAATCCAATTTAAATTTTTTTGGTATACTACTGCTGAAATCCCTCCCATGGGCTACAACCTTGTTGTGGTGGAAGGGCTTGTGTGTTCCGATGACCCCTAGAGCTGTGCTGGTGGGAGTAATAATAATTACTCCTGGAAGGGTCACCCATGCCAGATAGGTCGAAGGTTAGGAGCCAGACGAAAGGTAGTCCACGCAGCGTCTGTTCCTCAGTGAGGCGGCTGCAATGGCGTCTGACCCCAGTGGGGCGGCCATTAAGTGATGGTGTCACGTTAAAAACACTATTGAGGAAGGCAACGGGAAACCACCTCAATTATTATTCCCAAGAATATAATGATGGGCACTATAGATAATGAGTCCTGGCAACTACGGGACTCGGCCCAAGAGGCCGTGTGTCGTACCCGGCAGCGGGAGAGGCAAGGCTTCCGCGGTCGTCATCCCACGAAACCCTTGCAGGGAAGAAATAACTGCAGCAGGACAGAAGACTCAGAAGAAGACGAAAGTAGTAAGAATAGGAACCTGGAACGTCAGGACAATGTTGAGGAGAGGCAAATTAGAAAATATTAAGCGAGAGATGGAAAGAGGTAATATAGATGTTTTAGGTCTCTGCGAGGTGAGATGCAAGGATAGCGGGGATTACTGGAGTGACAATTATAGAGTGATATACAGCGGCGGGGACGAGAGCCAACGAGGGGTTGCCGTAATTTTAAATAAAGGGGTAGGAAGAAGCGTAGTCAACATAGAACAAGCGACAGATAGAATTTTACTCGTAGAGATTAAAGTAGAGCCGACGAACTTGGTCATTGTTCAGGTATACATGCCACCGAGCAACCACAAGGAGGAAGAAGTCGATAGGATGTATGATGAGTTAGAGGATATCATCGCGAGTGTTCCTGCAGGGAAACATTTGATAGTGATGGGGGATTGGAATGCGATGGTAGGCGAAGGAAGAGATGGTGGTGAGGTGGGGGACTATGGGTTAGGCACGAGGAATGAACGCAGGGAGAAAGCGATTGAATTCTGCAGGAGACAGGGGTTAGTTATCACCAACACATGGTTTAGACATCACAAAAGGCGAAGGTATACATGGAAAATGCCAGTTGACTCAGAAAGGTATGTTAGTTATTAGAATAGGAACATGGAACATCAGAACAACGTTGACAACAGGAAAATTAGATAATATTAAGTGAGAGATGGAAAGAGGTAATACAGATGTTTTAGGTCTATGCGAGATGAGATGGAAGGATAGCAGGGATTACTGGAGTGATAATTATAGAAAAATATACAGCGGCGGGGACAAGAGCCAACAAGGGGTTGCCGTAATATTAAATAAAGGAATAGGAAGAAGCGTAGTTAGGTATACATGGAAAATGCCAGGTGACTCAGAAAGGTATCAGTTAGATTATATTATGGTTAGGCACAGGTTTAGGAACAGTGTGATAAATTCGCACAGTTTCCCAGGAGCGGATGCGGACTCTGATCACAATTTAGTTGTTATGAAATGTAACGTCCGTTTCAAGAAGATAAGGCAAGGGCGGCGGGTTAGGAAATGAAATTTAGAAGCAGTAAATGGATTAACTAGGAAGGAGTATCAGCAGGCTGTAGAGAAAATGATGGATGATGGTAAAGAACTGAGTACTATCGAAGAAAAATGGGAATGTATCAAGAGAGGGATATTGGAAGCCGCTAAAGACACTATAGGAACCGTTAACGGGAAAAGGATAAGGAAACCATGGGTAACGGATGAGATGATTGCAAAGATGGATGAGAGAAGAAGATGGAAAAATGTAAACACAGAGTTAGGCAAAATGATGCAGAAAAGGTTAAACAATAAATTGAGAAGGGCCACAAATAAAGCAAAAGAAGAATGGTGGAAAACGTAATGCAAGGATATAGAAAGTTTACAGAAGAAGGGTGAAATTGGTGCTCTATACAGCAAGGTTAAGTTATTATCGGGAAGGAAGAAGGCAAGATCTGTGCTAACAGTTAAAGATAAGTGGGGTAAGATAATAGTTGAACCAGGAAAAATCCAAGAGAGATGGAAGGAATAAATAGATACGCTGTATGGCAAAGAACTTAGGCCGACAAGGTTAGACATAGAAAAGGAACATGACGTAGAAGAAGATAGCTTAGGTCCAGGCATACTCGACGATGAAATAGAAAGGACATTAAAGGAGCTGAAAGCAAATAAGGCTGTGGGGGTGGACAATATTCCTGTAGAAATGTTGAAATGGTTAGGGAAAGGTGGGAAGAAGGCCATATATGGGCTGATTCGTAGTATCTATGAGGAAGGAATCTGGCCGGAAGATTTTGTGAGATCAGTGTTAGTTCCTATTCCAAAAAAGGCAAAGGCTTCGTCATGTGAGGATTACAGAACAATAAGTTTGATATCCCACGCAGCTAAAGTTATTCTCAGGATCATCAACAAAAGGATAGAGAGTAAGGCAAATAATTACTTAAGAGGATGATCAGTTTGGGTTTAGGAAAGGAAGAGGTATGCGTGATGCCATTGCAGTAATGAGATCACTAGTCGAAAGGAATATAGAATACAATCGGGACATTTTTGCCTGTTTTGTAGATTTCGAAAAAGCGTTTGATAGAGTGATTTGGGAAAAATTAATGCATGTATTGCAGAAAATAGGAATGGATTAGAGGGACAGGAGACTGATCCGCTACCTGTACATGTCTCAGACTGCTCAGGTGCGAGTGGGGAACGGAGAGTCCGGATGGGCAGTGTTAGGAAGAGGTGTAAGGCAGGGTTGCCCATTGTCACCGGTACTGTTCAACGTATGTGTAGAGGAAATGATTAAAGAGGCATGGGAAGAACTGGAGGTAGGAATGAAAGTCGGAGGGGAATTCGTAAAATCGGTTAGGTTTGCTGGTGACCAAGCATTAGTTGCTCAGTCAGCCAAGGGGTTGCAAGCATTGTTGAGTGAATTGGAAGTTCAGTGCGATAAATATGGGATGAGAATCAATATTAATAAAACAAAGGTCATGCGATTTTCCAGAAAGAAAAAGGCTAAGCTAAATATTAAGACAATCTTATTATCTCAAGACTATCTTAAGACAAGACTCATAAAAAATGTGGAGCGTAGCTATGTACGGCGCGGAAACGTGGTCGTTGAAGCAGGAGGATAGACGTAGATTGGAGGCTTTTGAAATGTGGGTGTGGAGAAGAATGGAGAAGGTGAAATGGACCGAAAGGAAAACAAATGAGGAAGTACTAGAAATGGTGGGGAGGAGAGGGGTTTGTTGAGAGAAATCCTATGGAGGCAGGAAAAATGGATGAAAGGCGTATTGAGCGGTAGTGAAATGTTGAAGAGGGTAATAGAGGGGAGGATGTTGGGCAAGCGAGGAAAGTGCAGGAATAGGATAGGGATGTTGAACGGGATGAAGGGAAGAAGGAGGTACATGGAGATGAAGAGGGACCTGATGTAGATTAGGTTGCTGGATTGGGTTGTGTTTGGAGTTACCAAATGTTTATTTGATAGTTGTGTCCATCCAAAAACCTACCTTAACCGGTAGATTACCTAATAATAACTGCTGAAATTTCATCAACTGCATAAGCACATGGTAGTGTGATATAATAGATAGAGGGTGCCTGCATCAAGTGTTTTGATAATTGGTTAGCTTGGTGAAATTGACTTGATGGTTATGTCGGAGAGGAGAACTCATGGAAGAGAGGAGGTAAAGGGTCTGAAACTGCTGGGACATTATGACTTGATCTTCCAGGGGACTACATAGCACTGCCTATCAAATTGAAGAGATGGAATCTCTAAAGATAACTGGCTTCTGATAGATAATAAATGAGCTCCAGAAGGTAGAATTATCAGGACTAGCACCTAAATGCCCCCAAAAAATACTGCTCAGCTTTGAAAACGGGCAAAGAAATGGCATTTGCATTCAGTTCATACCTGACCGTGTGTGCATTAACCTTCATTTTAAATGCAAGGGATACTGAGAGTCAATGAGATACTAAAGAATACATTGGAGTGGGAAATGCTGAGAATGAGAGAGAAGAAAAGAATACATTTTGTGTTGTGAATGTGTCATTGTAATCTCACTGATGCATTTCTCATGTTGTAAATGTTTCTATGACTCTAATGATCTATGCTCTTTTGTTTTACAGTTGCACTCTCTAACTTATGCTTTTATATTTGCCAAATGAAATGGTACAATGCTATTGTGGTTTGACTTGGCACTATGATTTCTTTAGAACATATATGATTGAATCATTCATTCACTGGATCCTGTTTTTTTACAACATTTTGGGTGAAATTTTAGAAAGAAGAAGGCATGTAGAGGTAAATAATGTAACATGTGTGAGCAGTTGTGGATTTTTTGAAAACTGTTCAAAAGATGAAACTTAACAGTGCACCTGTGTTCAATACTGGGATCTATCATAAACCTACCCTAAACCAGAAGACTACTGCTACTAAATATATAAAAAAAACCTTCCCTGTCAATGTTTCTGTATGCAATGGTGTAAGAACTGTTAGTTAACAACAAGCAGTAATTTTAACCATTTGAAAATTTTCAGAAGGGTAAATGGGATGAAAAAAATTGTGTGTCATTAACTGATTCACACAAAGAGATATGTAGTAAATGAAACTTAATTTTCTGATTATTTGGTATGGTTTGCATTTAATTTCAAAATACTTAAGCTCTCAAGAAGCAGCGTAGTGTGCAGTTGCTATCAAATAGAGATTGTGATCATTCAAGTACCAAGGATATTTTTTATGGTGTCCCGAAACCCCCACATAATGATGATCATCAAGTTTTCATCTGTCCATGAAGAAGAATAAAACTTATATATTTCAGTTGAAACAATTTTCCTTTAAAACTTCATTTACTACGGTTTGAATATTAAGAATGACACTTAATTTATGACAAATTAAATTACCTAAGTTAAACCAACATCCACTGAAGCTAAGAAGGTATTCGTGAAGATGAGGCAGCTACTCTGTCCAAAGAACCTTAGGTTGCAAACAAGGAAGCAATTCATCAAAACATTCTTATGGAGCATGGAAATCTAGGTATCATAGACATAGAACATTGGAAAACTCAGCCAGCAAAGGCTAGAATCCTTTGAAATGTGGTCCTGGAAGAGAATGCTAAAGATAAAATGAACCGACAAAACAAGAAATCAGTCCGTATATAGAAGAGAAAAAGAGCCAAAGAGGCCATATGGAGAAATCTACAGCAAAGAAGAACTATATGGACTGGGCATACCTTTAGCCACAATGGATTATTTGGAAACAAAATGGAAGCGATATTTGAATGGATGATACCATAGGTTAAATTAAAAATAACCTTAACAGAGAAGCTATCAGGAGGTGAGGAAATTAATTGAATATATTCTATTGTTTCAGGCTTCACTTCAAGGAAGTATTTAATATCCATACCAAAAAAAAGGAAAGAAATATTTGTACTTTTCCACAGATTTTATTAGATGGTACAACGCGTTTCACTGACTTGCGGCATCATCAGGTACCTGATGATGCCGCAAGTCAGTGAAACACGTTGTACCATCTAATAAAATCTGTGGAAAAGTACAAATATTTCTTTCCTTTTTTTTGGTATGGATATTAATTGAAAGAAAGTGGCTGCAGCAAACCAATCTTAGAATTGAGATACTGATGATCTTGAACCCCTTACAGATTTTGAACACACCTGATTTCAATTACTATTTTCCCCCCAAGAATTTTTGAAGGTTCAGTTTTTTTCCAGGAAAAAGTTTAAATTTAGCGATGGACCTCATATTTTATATTATAAAGAGGGCTGTTAAATAAAAAAAATCACTAAACTACATACTTAAGTCAAGGGTATTTCTCTGAGGGTTCGATGTACAAACGAATAAATCGGCTGATAAAATATTATTTGTTTTGAATTAAAATCTGAAGAGGTCTTTTGGGTATTGAAGGAAATACTGCATAATTCATCTGGCATGGATGAGTGTAAAAATAATTCATAGTCGGGGAAATTCACTATTGTTGGTTTTCTGTGAAATTTAGGAAAACTACGATTTCTTACTAAAGTTGAAATATATGGCTGCATGTACAATCAATGATTTTTAACACCAATGAGAAAAAATTCGTGGCTTTTTATGTAGGCATGGATCAGGTTGAACTGAAAGTTTTATTGCAATATTATGTCTTTAAGCTGAGTAGGGATGTTAAGACAAGACTCGTAAAAACTCTGATATGGAGCGTAGCTATGTACGGTGCGGAAACGTGGTCAATGAAGCAGGAGGATAGACGTAGATTGGAGGCTTTTGAAATGTGGGTGTGGAGAAGAATGGAGAAGGTGAAATGGACCGAAAGGAAAACAAATGAGGAAGTACTGGAGATGGTGGGTGAGGAGAGGGGTTTGTTGAGAGAAATCCTATGGAGGCAGGAAAAATGGATGAAGGGGGTATTGATCGGCAGTGGGATGTTGAAGAAGGTAATAGAGGGGAGAATGCTTGGCAAACGAGGATAGGGCAGGAAGATGATAAGGATGTTGAACGGGATGAAGGGAGGAAAGAAGTACACAGAGATGAAGAGGGACCTGATATAGATTGGTTTGCTAGGTGGGGAGTCACAAAATGTTTGTTTGATAGTTGTGTCCATCCAAAAACCTACCTTAAACGGTAGATTACCTAATAATAATGTCTTTAAGATGAGATAAAGACATGTAGTTGTGGTTATACTCGTATACATACCCATCCAAAACATACATTATATGGTAAACTGCCATTAATTATATAAAGCCTAGTATACACACATGCATGTATTATATTTAATGCATTTGGAGGGTGACATTTATACTTGAATGAACTTCCATAGGAAAAAATATTATATCATAGCATGATATATTCTTAAAATTTGAAATGGTTGTAAAAAAAACTAGATTATAGATGATGACTGGGAGATACCTCTATTAACTATGCAGCAAAATATTAATGAGAATCACCATAATCTATAAGAAGTTATTCAACTTAAAGCACATTGTGATAAAAAATTTTCGGAACATAAAATAAAAACATTATTGACCTACCTGGCTCTTAAAAAAAGTTGTACTACTGTGAGGTATTGTACATCGGGGGATATTTGCTAAAATGTTATCTGTTAATTATAACAATGCAATAAAAATACTGTTTGAGGCAACTCATTTATTGGGCTTATATTAAATCAATGATTCCCTTAACTGTATGAACAGAGGGCTAGATCTAGTTTTTTGTAATAAATCCTTGGTAATCTGTTGCAGTGATAATTTTCCACTTGTACCAGCTGACTTATACCATTCTGCTCTCAACTTTATTATCCCTTTCAATTTCTATTTTTGTCTTGTTGAGAAGCATGGCCTTGGTTTTGATTTCTGCTAATGAAACTATGCCTCTATTAGCTCAATTCTGCTCTAGCTGCTGTTAACAATATTCTGATCTATCTTACCCTCATTTTACTCTCTTTAATATGTACTTCAGCAATTACTCTTTAACAGATTTCCTAAAAACGTGAGCTTAGGCATTCCACTGGGATCACACCTTGTGACAGTACTTTTTTTATATTTAACAATGATATTAGTTGTGTTATTTCTCCTATTTGCCAGCTAATATATGCAGATAATATAAACACATTTAATGTGGTGCAGTACTCAGATGACTGCTGATATCTTATTAATTGTCCAATGAGAATCTAAGACTTGTCTGTTTTTCATTTTATGTCGTTAAACATAAAAATATGCAATATCATTTCCTGTCATAATTACAAATCACCTATTTACCTTAATTTTTCCCTCAATGGTAAAACTACTCCTAGGGCTTTAGTTATCAAGGATTTAGAAGTTCTTTTTAATTGGCCTTAAACATTTGGTAGTCAGATATCATGTGTAGTTATGAAAAGCCTTCAAATGTTGGATTTTATATCTTAATTTACCAAAGATTTTAAAGGCATCTTTTTACTAAAATGCTTTAATGTATCTTTAGTTCATCCTACTTTAGAGTATAATTCATTCATATGGAATCCTTATCATAATATCCAAATTAATAGTATTGAGAGAGTGCATGATAAATTTTTACAAATGGTCGATTATTGTGCTCACTCTTTCACAAATAACACCACATAATCGGAAACAATCAATGCATGAAATTTTGGTGCACTCTGCGTTTGCTGTCAGCTAGCCGAGTAATTTCTATTATGCAATTTATGCAATTATCTAATAACATGTTCACACTTACTAGAATTAATTAATACCTTTTGATGTTACATTTCCTTAAACCAGAAGGACAAAATTACTATGTTAATTACTGCAATAGAAACTTTTCACACTATTCACCTATCACAAGAATGTTAACCTCATTTAATCTCCCTAGCTCAAATGTTGATTTACATTGATGCTTTGCCCAAATTTCAGGTGAAATCCATAGAAACTTTATTGAAATTTTTACCAATCCAACATAAATTAATTTATGCTGAGCAATAACCTTAATTAAATGTATTGCCATAAAAAAACCATAAATATAGTAATCAACCTGAAGGTCAGTTTGGTGGGTAATGGTAGAGTTTATGTAGTACTAAGCCAGACAGTTTGTGAAATTCACACATCAGGATAGGGGGCCAGTTCCTTTCCCAGTGCCGGGAATGGTTTCCCAGGAAGATCTGGTATCTGAAAAATCAAACAGTGAATTTAAAAAAATTAGTTGCTCTTTTAACAATCTGATGAATGAGTTAATTAATAGAAGTAGCAAGTTTATGGGGGGAAATCTTACATCATATTTTCAATTCCTTTTTTGTGTATCTTTCATTTTACACCCTTTTTACTTCATATTGCATTTGAATATTGTATTGTAAATTCGACATTTGCCCATAATCAGCATAATTATTATTATCACTTGTTAAAATTGAAAGAAGTGAAAATCAAACACATTTGGAACCTGTACCTAATTATGGTGGTAATATATTTAGCATATTTTGTAGGGATGAATACCTTTTTTAACAATATTTTGGAAAAAAAAGCATGGATACTAAATTCAGAGACACCTGGTATATAGCATGCAACATTGAAAAATTAGATCCAGAATCATATGATATGATGAATCTTTTGAGATGTACTTTGAATGCTCTATTGATATATAATTGATTAATATTGATTGATTAATAATGGCTGATTCCTATTCCTAGGACATATACATCTAAACCAAGTAGGCTGAGTTATATTCAACAAAATCACTTCTGACGTCAAATTGATAGCATCACTTCAATTTTTGAGAAAAGCGTTACTTCATAACTAAGAGAAGTGAAAGCTATTATTATTTAGGAATTCAATTCCTTCATTTAGATATAAAACATTTCCTTAAAAAATTCTTCAAACATTCACAACAGGTGAACCTGAACTACTCCATAGAGGAAGCCCAGATATTGATAATGATTGGCATAATACAGCTTGGAGATACTTGAGTTTACTTACAGCATATTTCGTAAGTTCTTATGACAATTCTTGAAGTTCTTGAAAATCAAATGATTTTTTCACTAGGATTTATCTTAGAAATCCATGAGAGGCATGAGTCCTTTGGGGGAAATATCAGGAAGTCCCTGGACCTCCCAATAATAGCAATAGATTCTCTATTTTTATTTATATTAAGATAAATATCTACTCACTAATTTTACAGTAATGCATTTATTTGTCTGGAGATCCAGGGCAATTTCACACAGACAAAAATAACATGTCAGATGTAAACTTCACAATTGTATAAAATATACAATATACATACAAATGTATGCACACCAATACACTACTATATTTACATATTATTTGGTTAAATCAAAATTGATATCTAGTGAAAATTCCAAAATTCATTGACAGAATAGAGCATATTATTTTTTAATCAGTTGTGCCACTTTTTCTTGAAAACGGTTACTTTTGTTTCATATTTGATTTCATGGGGAAGTTAATTGAACAACCTCCATTGCTTTGGTGGGTACATGAGCAGAATTGTGTGCCCCCGCCACATGCCCTTGTGGTGGCTTGCGAGATATTTAGTAGATGTGTGTTCTGACAATTGGCTGGTGTAGGTCATTGCAGGTCCTTGTATAGTGACTATGGTAATCATGGTTGGACATGTACTGAGTGATATTATTCTTTACGAGCAAGATGACACTAAATACTATATTTATGTATGCAGGGTAATAAGTCAAGTGTTTTGAATAGAGTTTTACATGGAGCATCACAAGGAGCATTGCTCATAATATATATATATATATATATATATATATATATATATATATATATATATATATATATATATATACACACAGTAATCAACCCGAAGGTCGGTTTATTAGGTGATGGTAGAGCTCACCCGTGTACCAAGCCCAACGGCGTATGAATATTCACACATCAGGGTAGGGGGGCCAGTTCCTTTCCCTGTGCCGGTTATGGTTTCCCAGGAAGATCTGGCACCCGAAAAATCTAGCTTGGGTGGAGCTGCAGGTGCCCAGAGTGCCTTGCCTGGGAATCGAACCTGGGACCCTCCGGTCAGTAGTCCAATGCTCTACCCACTAGACCACCGTGATCCACATATATATATATATATATATATATATAATCCTCTTTTGTATTTTGAACATTATGCCTACATGGGGACTGGAACGCCATAAAAGGATATTAAAAGTAACACAGGAATAAAATTTACCATAAAAAATGGATAGAAGGTCCTCTAAATTCACAGAATATATAATATTTCTTATAAGGAAACATAAGGAGCTTTAGTAAAAGATTTGGTGTTTTCCAAATGTATTAGCTGCGTAAATTCTTCTCGGGTCCTCCACCGGGTTATATCGTCCATCTCGGCCAACGTTTCGATGTCCCACTCGGTCATTGTCATCAGGGCTTCTGAATGACGATCATTCAGAAGCCCTGATGACAATGACCGAGTGGGACATCGAAACGTTGGCCGAGATGGACGATATAACCCGGTGGAGGACCCGAGAAGAATTTATGCAGATAAAGAACTTTACTTTCTATGTAATTTGAATGTGTTCCTCCCAAGACATGTTTTTATTCAAGATAACTCCACGGAATTGGGTACTGGAATTTTGGGGAATACTTACACCTGCTGCATCTACTGAGATTGCAGTGGAAATTTTGTTTTTATTTGCAAAATAAAAAGCAGGTTGGACTTGTTTAGTTTGGGTTTTAGAAAGTTAAGAAGACAGCATTCATTGAAGTATTTAGTTAGAGCATGGTTTTGTACGGTAAGGGGAAAGTCATTGAAGTCGGACAATAAGAGTAGTTTGAAGACTTGTGAGAAGTGAGTGTGGAAATAGACGGAAAAGGTGAAATGGAGAGAGAGGAGATGGAAAAGGTGAAATTGAGAGAAAGGTAAAACATAAGAGGAAGTGCTAGGTGTTGTTGGAGAACAGTGTGTGTTGTTGGGAGTTATCCAAAGGAGACGGGAAAGAAAAATTAAGAATTCATTTCGATTTGAAATGGCAATTTGAAGACTTTCATATGGAGAGAACATCAGGGAAAGTGAGGAATGGGTAGAAATATAATTGCCAGGCTGAGCAGAATGAAGGGAGGAAATAAGCATGTGGAAATTAAGATGGGATTATTCTAGTGTGGAATTTCACCTTATATTTCATTAGGAGAGGCAAAGAAACGTATTGTTGGACTATTTAATAGTCTGTGTCCATCAGGAATTCACCTTAAATGACAGAGCACTGATAATAAACCAACCACTCACTTTTCTCAGGAGGATTTGGTTTCTGTGGTTCAATGAAATTCTCAAGTAGACAAGCATCTGAGATCATTTATTTCTTTCCCTCAAATATTTTCTACTTTGAGATGATGAATTAGAATTATCTATGTGATAAGGCTGAGAACACCTGAATTCACATATTTGATAGGTGTTAAAACATGATCACTTGTCTAACTCAATGCATTTTAAAGCAGAATTAAAGTAATACAATGATTTCATCGCAGGCGGCTGGTGTGGTACCCTAAGATGTCTCCTATGAAATATGAATCTAATGGACCATCAAAATGGAAGGATCGAAATGAGTGCGAAAGGTGAGTGCAATTATTTAAGTTTTGGAGCATGAGTTACTCGCATTTGAAGATATTGTTTTAAATACAATTAGTGACATGCTGGGAACTTGTAAGCTTGTAGTTATTAATTATTGTCTATTAAGTTGAGCATTAGGTACCTGTTATTTATTTTTGCACTTAATTTGCACTATGATTTTAACAAAGGGGTTGCAAGAGATTGCTGAGTGAATTGGAGTTTCAGTACGATAGATATGGGATGAGAATCAATATTATTAAAACAAAGGTTATGCAATTTTCCAGAAAGAAAAAGGCTAAGCTATACATTAAAATAGGAGGGAAAAAAATAGAGCATGAAGAACAGTTTACGTATATTGGAAATGTTTTGGACCAATATGGTCAAAGTGGTAGGGACGTAAGGAGAAGAATAAGGAGAAGACTAGGCGAGGAGGCTTTCTCAAGGAGGAGGGAGTTGATGATGGGGACGTTGAGTAGAGATGTTAAGAAAAGACTTAAAAACTCTGATATGGAGCTTGGCTATGCATGGCGTGGAAACGTGGTCACTGAAGCAGGAGGATAGATGTAGATTGGAGGCTTTTGAAATGTGGTTGTGGAGAAGAATGGAGAAGGTGAAATGGACCGAAAGGAAAACAAATGAGGAAGTACTAGAGATGGTGGGTGAGGAGAGGGGTTTGTTGAGAGAAATCCTATGGAGGCAGGAAAAATGGATGAAAGGCGTATTGAGCGGTAGTGGAATGTTGAAGAGGGTAATAGAGGGGAGAATGTTGGGCAAGCGAGGAAAGGGCAGGAACGGGATAGGGATGTTGGATGGGATGAAGGGAGGAAAGAAGTACACTGAGATGAAGAGGGACTTGATTTAGATTAGGTTGCTGGATTGGGTTTTGTTAGGAGATACAAAATGTTTATTTGATACTTGTGTCCATCCAAAAACCTACCTTAACTGGTAGATTACCTAATAATAATGATTTTAATGTGAATACTTAACACCACTCATGCTGCAGTACAAATCAATCTTGAGCATCTAGTGAGTCAAGATGTCTATTCGACGGAACAGTGAACTTATTCACAGTTCCCAACCATGTTCATTAATCTACTTTAACATCAACAACAGCTTAAGTGGTGGTCTATTGGGTGCAGTCTTTGATGATTGCTGGAAAGTTTCATTCTTATCCATATAATATTCTGGGAACAAAAATTTGCACAGAAATTTAGAGGAAAAGGGAACTTTGGACCCCCAATTACCTTAAAAAGGGGAGATTTACATACCATTACAAGGTTCAATACTAAAACTTATAAAATCAAACAATCTCAAGGTTGAAAACATAACTGTATTTGTATTTACCCAAGAGCATCTGTAAGGATTCCTGATAGAAAATAATAAATGTACTATGAAGGACTAATACCTGTAAAAGAAAAGCCATGAAGTGGATTCCTATGATGGGGCTGCCCACAGAAGGGAAAGAAAGAAAAATGCAAAGAGTTTTAAAATTTTGAGTAAAGAGGATAATTAAAAATATACACAAAAAAGGTTTAATACAAAGAAAGTCGATAGCAAATACTGAATTTTTCAGGTAAATGATTGAATGATTAATCAGTCATCATTGCTTCTAATGTGGTGACACTACTTGTGTGCTGGTATAATTAAAATTGATTTTGAAAGGCAACTCTTCCACAAATCCTGTAATTAAACTAGGATCCTACAATTTACACTACTTTAAATATCAAGTTTATAACGTAATCAAAATATAACAATATATAATATAAAGATGATGAAAATGCAATAAGAGTGAATCCTGAATCATGGTGATAAATAGATATTCTTTCGTAATTCTTTTACAATTAGGTAAATTTGTACAAAATAGATTGAGATAATTTGATATTATCTTCAAAAAATAGGCTTAGTTGTGGCATTAGTGCCCTTTCATGTCTTCCACTTCAAAGATGCTGTGCAGTGTTAAAAATCTCAAAGTGAACCAGAAAGAGGCCAAAGGTGAAAAAGCTTAGTTAATTAACATCAACGTTTTATCGAGGAAGAGTGATGAAACTTCCAAGGACAAAAAGACATTTGCATGCAAAAAATATTACAGCAAGACATTTATATGTTTCAGATAGGAGGCATGAACTCAAATTCGCAATGGTCCTGTTGATTAACGTAGGTGCATGATGGCAATGGTTGAAATGTCCCTAAAGGTATGTAGACTACATTTTTGAGTAAATATATAATGGTGATTAAGGAAAAGAAATAGTTTACTGAGATCATGTTAATCATTAGGGATATGTGTTCATTTGTAGCAGTAGGATTTTAATAGTTATGGGCTTAAATGGAATCAGATGTAACATCACCAGACTAGTAGCAGTAGAGATTGATTTAATGTGCACTGACTCCTAAGGTCATAAAATACCTCTCATAACCTATCACTTTTATTAGAAAAGTATGAAACAGGAAGTGATACAGTGAATTGATGATAATTGGTACTCTACCAGTTAAGGTAGGTTTTTGATGGGCATGGTCTACACAATGGTACAACAATACATTTATATTTCTTCCAACAAAACACATCTTCAAACTCAGCTCTACAAAAAACCCTTGTTTGATTCCGCATACTTCCTTCCTATTTTCAATGCAAGCAACGTGCCTATCCAATTCATATCCCTTCCTCACTTGCCTAACATTCCACTCTGTCACAGTCAATATCCATTCACCAATTAATATGGTCTGCATCCATCTTTCCTGCCTCCTTTGGATTTCTCCCAAAAATCTCGTCCTCCTCCACCATGCCTAGTACTAGAGGTGATTTCTGTAATGTATCATTCATATCTTACAAGGTACATAAGGGACCAGATGCCTTTAAAAAAAACTCAATTACTCAGCTTAAGATATCTGGGTCATCAGAACTTCATCAATGCTTAGCGTACTGCACACAAACTGATAGTTACTGCATTCAGTGATTATGTGCCTGATGCTCATTGGGGAATTGCAATCTTCACACACAGGTAGAATACTCTCTTTAGTGAAGAATAAGTCAAAAGGAGTGTGTCCTAATTTCAATCACATAATAGGAATCTCCCTCCATGTACCTTGAACAGAAGGTGAATCCAATTTGAAACCATTGGTTTCTTGGTGTGAAGCTTGCTGCCAGTGATCATTCAAAAAATATCATTTCAATTTTTAAAAAATATTTTTTTGGCATGACTTTCAGGTACTCAGCTGGTACCATTGAATATTTAATGTCGGAATCATTCAAGGCCTCTTCAGCCCCTGAATCAAGCCTTCTCATTTCTAGCAATATGTGCCCCCTGGGACCCACAGAAAAGTTACTTTAACACCCTTGGGGTGAAGTGCATATTAGCCAACTTTAGAGTAAGAAGGGACAAGGAGTGCAAAAGTGAACACTTAGAGGATTACAATGGATTATCATGCCACCATCATTTTTCAGATATCCAAAACAAAAACCATTACACAATACTTCCAATGAAAATACTGGTACATGATTAATCACACTGGTCTGTTTTCATTAAGTATATTATTGAAAGAATAATGCTATTTCGTTGAAAAAGAAACGAATTCATAGCATAAATTCTAGTAATTTCAGGCTTGACTTTGAGAAGTTGTCTATCACGGATAAAAAAATTGTGAATTTGTTCATTCCACTTGATGTTTTAATCTTCTGACCCGAGTTTCAATACATAGTATCAGCTTCAGGTATGTTCTCAAAATGTACCTTCAAATATATACATTTTAGCCATGAGGCAAAGGTATGGGGGAGAAAGAGGTGTTTTGGGATTGAAAAGGAAAAAGAAGGGGTGGGATTTCAGAGTAAAAGGTTTTGGGCATCGCATAAAATTGGAAAAACATATTGAATTGTCTTCTTTAAGAAAAGAGGGGACTACTTTGCAATTTTTCTTTATGTAAAATCATAGCTTGCACTTAAAAAATTATAATTACTTATTACTTGTACAACATAAATTAACTTCATTCCTCCCAGCCTATCCATCATGATAGAATCCTACTATGGCCTTACAGGGATGCTGAAACTAACACCATTGGGCAAGATATTCTCATTGGGGGTAAAGCATGAGAGCATCATAAAAAATCATATAACCAGTTTTGTACTAAAATTACAGCCAAAATTAGATGTCATAGTTGATGCTTCAGATCTCTGCCTAGAGAAAGGAAAGTTTATCGAGGCCCAATTTTGGAATAGGTCTGGTTCTCATGGGAAGAGCTTTATAAGAATTTAGTTCATGGTCTGTTTGAGAGATTAATTGAGATTCACACCAAAGGATGCTTACAAAGGCATCATAATATACCAAGAATAAGAAGTTAAGAAAAGCCTTGTCAGAACATTAATATAGATCATGGTTTTGTATAGTGCAAAAATATGATCAATGAAGCAAGATGATAGGATTGGAGGCATTCGAAATATGGGTGTGGAGAAAGATGAAAAAGGTGAAATGGACAGAAAGAAAAACAAATGAGGAGGTGCTGGACATATTGGAGATGGAAGAGGTTTGTTGGGAGAAATTCAAAGGAAAGATGGATTCAGAAAATTTTGATTGGCAATTGGATGTTGAAGACTTGTGATAGAGGGGAGAAGTAAGAATCTTGGCAAACTAGGGAGTAGTAGGAATAGAATAGGCATGTTGGGTGGAATAAAGGGAGGAAAGAAGAATGTGGAATTGAAAATGAACTTAACTCTAGTGCCTGATTTCAGGTTGTGTTTGTGGTTAGGAGAGGGAAGAAAGGTGGTGTTGTACAATTCTTTATGCTGTGTCCACCCAAAACCTACCTTAACCGGTAAAATACCTTTAATAATAATAAATAAATGGAAAAGAAGGTTTAGGAGGAAGTTCAAACCTGAGAGGCAAGGGCAGGACCAATAAATCTGACAAACTGCTTCTAAAGGAGGTCATCACAGGCTCTGAAGTTTAGAATCTAATCCAATGGGCTAGAGCTGCAATCAACTGCGGATTCAATAAAACAACTACCTATGCCTGGTCCCTTTTCCATGTTCTCTCTCTTTCACACTCTCAACATTTGAATGCACAAAAAACATCTTAAATATAATTTATTTTGTCAAAATAAATTCTAAAACAAAATGTTTGGGGAGGCAGTGCTTAGATGAAAAGTACAAATGGACAGACAGATACACAATCGCAACTAAGGTGATCTAATGAGTGCGGCTATTCCTTCACAATAGTTGCTTTGGGAAAAGTTATGTAGCCAAAGTGATATCATTGAAGATGGGCAAAGGAGGGAACTGATACTGCATATTCCACAAAACGAGTGAACCCTGTCATCAATGGTGTGCTGGAAATATACACAGTTGACAATTCTGTGCTTACATCTTATTGTTCATTCGTTTAACTGGATACCTTTTTTGTTACTAATAACTTAAAAAATTTAATAATTTAAAAATGAGAACTTTACTCATATCATTGGAAGAAACAACATACTTTTCCATGCATGGTATTGATTGGCACATTTCACAATCATATGACATTATCAATGCCAGTGAAACACATCATACTAATGGGTGGATTGGGATGGTGTGGTGGCTAATGTTTTGGCTTACCAATCCGAAGACCCAGGTTCGAATCCCATGGGTGGATGGGATCCCTATTTGAGTTATTATGTGAAGAGTACTTGGAGTTGAGTACACCTTCCATCAGATGGAACATTGCATTGTGTGGCCCCTTGGCGCCTTAAGTTTAATGATTAGGTCTATACTGATGTCGGTTTCTCTTTCCAGCCTACTTGCCTCCTTTCCCTGAATATCTTACCACTACTAAATCACCTGCCCATCCAGTAATTGCACAAATGAACTTGCCTGTGTGTCGCCTTCTCTAAAAACTACCACTAATACTACGTATGAATGATAATTCTGTGGAAAACGTGGCATGGAGGGCATGTCCCTGGTGGTGCGAGAGGATATGACCGCGAAAAACCGGACGTCTAGTAACACTATGCCAACCGCATTTGCATATCACGTTGAGGCGGTTCATGGCGTGACAAGGGAAGTTAAAGGCTCATTGAGTCCCAACCTTAATAGCGAACGTGGCGTGTCACCATTGTTATCCTATCTCCTAAAGTGACGCGACAATCATCACGCTGAATCAACAATGGGAATAAAAGTTTGGGTAATATTCACGTGGAGTACTAAGAAGCAGATGTTTGCAGCTCTTTGCAAACGATAGACATTGCCCGTAACAGACCGTGGTTCGAACCGCACATGATTGACTCATGAAATACTGACGCCGGAACAAGTTCACTGGTGGTGCGTGTACTCAGCTTTCAGCAGCGAGGGGAAAGAGTGCATGTTAAAGTTCAAGGAAGGAAGAGTGGAGGAGGCTCCCTTTGTTTGAAGGTCAAGGTGTTCGCAATCCCTAAGAGGGGCCGCGGGAGGCTAGAGACTCGACCTTTGTGGCATGATTCCGTAATAATCCTCCACCAAACGACGCTGAATCACCCCATCGCTCCATCTCCAGTTCCACGGAAAGGGAGAATGGACCATGGCGGGGAACGGGAGTACCTAATATCCTAAGTTTATTTACCTCCTTCTTAAGAGGTAACATGACTCCAGCTCCTCTTGTACCCAGGTGAGATACCGAAGATAACAGCAGCTTATTCCAAGGTGAATTGATAAGATATTAATATTCTTCGGTTACGCAGATGACATCGCAGTAATTTCAAAAATGCGAGAAGACTTAAAAGCAACTCAAACTTTTCTGGACCAAATAATTTGGGAATATAATATGAGGATCAACAATAAGAAAACTAAAATCTTAGCGTGTGATAGAGGGAAGCTGACGGCAGATGTCACAATTCGAGGTGTGAAACTAGAGCAAGTGGAATACTTCGTCCCCCTGGGCAGTAGTGTAACTTGGCATGGAAGAACTTCGATCGGTATAAAACGACGAATAGCTCAAGCTGAAAAGGAATTCATGAAGAAGAGGCTATTACGAAGTTCAAATTTGAAATAGTTGGAAACATAATTAAAGGTAATTGAAGGGAAGATCCCGCGAGGAAGATCAAGAAAAAAGAACATATCATAGGACAACTTCAGGACGTAACACAGAGGGGTTATCAGGGCATGAAGGAAATTTCACCGATTTGAATAACGGAGGGCTGCTAAACTGACCTTAGGATTACAAACTAATGATGATGACGCAAATTGCTAAATTATGGGTCGCAATTGTAAAAATATGTTCACCTGAAACAATACGTTTGTCCTATCTGATTTATCTTAGACCAATGAACTCTTTATCATAATTTGCTCTATCTAACAATCAGAGTATATTTACCTCACGCGAAGGATGTTGGCAAATAATTTGCTTGTTGCATCAGCTATTAGCTATGATTACCGCTTTGTTTATTTCGTTTGCATTATTTTATTGTGGTATTCACAACATCGTAAATGTCGCCATTAAAGCTCTAACAGGACAAAGTAAGAGTGCTTCCAGTTGACCTGGACTTAACCACACATTAATCAAATTATTTTCTTACGTTTCCCCGGTTATTCAATCAAATATTTCAATTTCCAAGTACGCAATCACTATTCTTTTCTACCTGACACCTTCAGCTTTAAGAAAAGTCTCGAAATACTGGATTGTACATATTGGTATTTTTCTTGGATATCTCAATTTTGTGTTCTCGTATATACTCTCTGAGCGTTGCAAGATGATGGAACACGTTTTTTCCGATGAAAAGACATGTTTCGATGACAAGATATCTCACAGGTTTCCTAAAATAACTTTCTAAAAAAAGAAGGCATAGATACTCTTTCTTATTCAAAGTTGGCACGTGAATGCTGTTCCGCTGTAGCGTAGGAATGGTTTTACATAAGATTAGACTGCCGTAATCAACTCGCAGTTAAATAGGTTATGGTCACCTTTTGCTAAGCCCAACGGTGCGCGAAATTCACTCATCAACAGAGTAATTAGGGGTCTCTTTCCCTCTACCGCTTATAGTTTCCTAGGAGGTTGTGTGACCCGAGAAATCACACAGCCTGGGTGGAGCCAAGGGTGCCCAGAGGCACCACACAATTGAATCTTTTGGTCAGCAGCGCAGAGCTCTGACCACCGACTACCACGCCCGTTATGTATAACATATTACGTGAACAATACTTTAAATATTAAATTGTACAAGTTCTTGCCCAAAAATAAGTGGAATTAATCTGGATAAAAAAATTGAATTGCAGATGAAAGTACAATTGACTAAAACTCTTAATAAGAGCACACTTATGTATCGACACCCCAGTGCTTCCGCCAGTTGTGGTATGCTCCTGTGAGGCATCAACAGGCCCCTCATTCAGGCACCTCGTCATGGCCTCGAAAATGATCCAGTGGTCCAAAACGGTACTCAAAGTGCTTGTACTTGGGTCTTACTCAAAGACCCATGTCTCGTCACCAGTAACCACCTATTCTAAAAAATTTGGGCCACTTTCACCAGTGGTTCAAGAGGTCCAAGGTAACATTTTCACACAAGCGGTTTTCTGACAGCACCTTGGGGACCATCTTGGCACATCTTTGCCATGGCTAAATCTTCTGTAGGAATGCGATACACTGTGGTTTTCTAAATATTGCACTCTTCTGATGACATCCTGACATTTGGGGGGTCAATGGGGCCATGATCTTTGAACCCAATTTTCCAAGTTTAATGCAAAATTTCATCGCATATCATTGCTACATGGAAAGTGGCATCGTGAATTTGTGACGTGACCGTCACGAAACAGGAGTCCAGTCTGGCAGCGATCCGCACACTGTAGATACCCACAGTTGACTGCCGTGGGTCACGTTGCTTTCCCAAGAGCTCCCATTACCTTTCCCACCACAAATCACCCCACTACCACCATCTGCATTGGTAGAAAAAAATTATTCTACTTATTTTTGGGACAGGCCCTGTAAAATGTAAACTGTAAAAACAGGCTACATCAGTAAACCATTACTGTTTCCTTTTGGGAATGAACAAGAACAATGTTATGGGAGTAGAGCAATCACACAATCTAGTGGCGCTGTACTTTTCTATCATTGGCCAGTCCAGGTGGAATTAAAAAAGCCCGCAAAACATTTTTTGACTGCATTAGTGTTAATGACAGGAGATGGAACTTACGAAATTTAGTCACTTTCAGATTTTCGTGAAGGTTCATTAACATCTCTACATAACTCTTTGGTGACTCATAAATCATTCCGTACACATTCCTTGAAAAATAGTGAACTGTACGAGTACGTAGAGATTCCTTTAAATATCTAAACACTTTTATAAGAAATTTCTACAGACTTCCTTAGGATATTCTACAGAGATTACTCGTGGCGCTTTTTTTTAAAGAGATTACTTAAGGTTTTCTGCAGAGATTCCTTAGATTATTCCGTAGAGATTCGAATTCCATGCAAAGCATTTGTTTTGAGAAAATGGGAAGGAAACTTTTAGGAACGTTTTTATTTTCCCGAAAATCGTTCATTGAGGAAATGGAATGGGCCTAACTTGAAAGGTTTTGTGTTGTGGGGTTTGGAGAAGATGAACTGGTCAGATAATAAAACAAACGGAAAAATGTTAGATAAGGTTGGATAAGGGTGGGTAGGAAAAGTTTTTGGTTAACGATATTGAGTTTCGTACGCCGCGTTAAAGGAAGAATGTTAGGGAAGCGAGGATAAATAAAGCATTACACGAAAGGGGGTTGAAAATAGGATGTGCTGGAGAAGGAAAAAAGGGTCAGTAAGTGGAGTAAATTCAGTAAAATAGCTCGAACTCTTGAAGACAATGTTTAGCTTCCAGGGACCTCAAATCGCTGTTTATGTACATACAATTCCTGCTGTTACATTAACATCTAGATCTAGACCACACTCTGAAAGCCGCGGTAAGGACGTATGATGGGGATGTTAGGGCACCAGCCACCAAACCACAGTTATCAACGAAAAGGTTGGTTTGACAGGTGAGGCCCTCTTGCCCAGAGAGGCTTGCCTGGGAATCAAACCCGGGCCCTACAAACGTATATGCGGGTTGTCCAGGGGGTAGAGCGTTGGACTACTGACCGGAGGGCCCGGGTTAGATTCCCAGGGGTATATTTTTGCGGGTAGTCCAGCGCAAAAATATTTCCTTTCCCGGGACTTGAACACCGATCTTTCAACTTGCCGGCCTGATGCTATATATGTATAATAAGGTAATCTACCGTTGAAGGTAGGTTTTTGGATGTACACAACTATCAAATAAATATTTTATCACTTTCTTGATACATTCCCATTTTTCTTCGATAGTACTCAGCTGTTTACCTTCTTACTTCAGCTCTTATAATAAATATATATTATTATTATTACGTAATCTACCGGTTAAGGTAGGTTTTTGGATGGACACAACTATGAAATAAATATTTTATGACTACTAACAACACCCAATCCAGCAGCCTAATCTACATCAGGTCCCTCTTCATCTCTGTGTACTTCTTTCCCCCCTTCATCCCGTCCAAAATCCCTATCCTGTTCCTGTTTACTGTTTTTTAAGCAAGGAACATTAATCCGCTTTACAAGATAATATTGCATTAAAACCATTGTTACTTCATTGCAATGAAATTTCGTGCCACGAACTGATACCATAGTACAGAAAATACTTGGCACGCAAAGGCGGGATAGTTAAAGTGTAATATGCAACTAAATAGTTATTTACAAAGACACAGGAAGCTAAAAGAGGAAGAGAAAATGTTTTTCAATGTATAATATATATATATATATATATATATATATATATATTGTTTTTGTCTTGTATATGTATGAAGGTTTATGAAATGAAGTAAAACCCTTAGCCAAAAGGAGTATCAATTTTATGATAGGGCCGAAGACTGAACTGAACTAGCCTTGGATGAAATCATGTTCGACATATCAAATGCCTATTTCGTAGAACATTCAATACAATTAATGTATAAAAATGTAACTTTGAACTACATTTCTTGAAATCCTTAAATACATATGAAATGGGCAAGGAATATATTCTTCGTTGATTCGGAATGAAGTTTGACTGCAAGAAAACTAAAGTGATGATAACCTAGTGATTTGAAATAGCTAAGTTAAGTATTTAAGTACGAAGGAATAATTCGGAGTATATTCAAGAGTTGGCGCATTAGGTTAGCATTTTGGAGGAAACTAATCGAGAGGCTCAGGGGAAGGATGATGTTGGCGAAGGAAGAATTTTCAAGATGAAGGGAATTGAGAAGCACACCAATTAAGGCCATCGAGGAAATCCTTGTAAAGACAAATTTCAAGAAACTGCAGGAGATGCCGCAACAGTAACTTTTAACGGAGTCATACGCTAACATGCATTTCATTGCAACAATTTCAGAGTGTAAAAATCATTCGCCTTGGCCGAGATTCGAAAAAAAGCCCAAAAATTTCGGAGTTTAACAGGATGCCGCGATAGCTAACTGGCTAAAGCACTCGGCCGGATATCGAGGGATCCGGGTTCGAATCCTGGTCATGGCAAATAATTTTTACGCTCTGAAATTGTTGCAACCTTGTAAAGACTTCAAATGTAAAGTGTAGCCTTTCACAGACTAGAAACCTGGTTTTTTAAAGAGGTTAAGCACAAATTATTGAAGTTTTAGAGATAAACGTTTGGAGTAAAACTGATAAAATAATTAAGACAGAGGGGAAGACTACGAAGATTCGGTGAAATGGTGAGCGAGGCGAGAGAAGTTGGTGGGGGACATCCGAAAAAGTCTTAGAAAGTGATTAGAGAAAACATCGAAAGGTAGTGGTATGTTGATTTAGGGTTGCTATGATACACACAGTAGAAGGAAAAACGTTGGGAAAGTGGGACAGAGGTGGGAAGGGAGTTGTCTATATAGAGACAGCGTGAACATAGGCAGATGTGACGAAGAATTTAAGATATAAATAATGTACGTCACAGGATTAGTTCTCGAACTTCATTTAGAAGTAAAAGTCTTTGAGAACCTTCCGAAATACTACCTTTAAGAAGCAGACTACTTTTGATAGTGGAAATTTCCAGATGGATGGAGATAAACTATGTGATATCTGAAATACGTTAGTGTACTTTAGACATCTTCAACTATTGTAATAATTTCTTCGTAAGTCTTAGAATATATTTTGAAATTGAAAATTCTGAGAAATTGAGTCCAATATGACACAATGCAAGCACATTCGTTGGAAGCGAAAATAGGAAAACTCAGCGAGAAGTTTAATTTTTATACGGTTTTTTAGCTAAATTTTTAAACTTTGCCCAACTTCCCACATCTAAATATTTCACTCCTTAGTATTCCATCCTCTTTGAGCTTGTCTCCCTTCATTCCATCCAAAAATTCCTGTTCTCTTCCATCCCCATGCCAGAACAAAATATTCTGTTTCCAATCAAAGCCTTCGACTTCCTAGTAACTACCAGAACCTTATCTAATCTCTTAGCAAACCATCAACCATGACGAAATTTTGGCATCATGGCCTAGATTAGCAATTGAATTTCATGTTCAGGGAATTGGAACTGCATAAACTGTGACGTGTTAACTTATGCACTGTCGAAGAACGCCATATCCGAGACCTTACCGAATAAATCCCATGTCGGTCTCCCCATAATGGCACTTCGTGATATGTCGAGTTGGTTTCGATATTAACTTTAATGTCGACCTGTCGACGCTGACTTAAGGCGTCGTCGACATATCGTGGGTGATTATGAAGTCGATGCGGATACATATCTGCTGAGTGTTATTTATACCGAAAATGGCAAAATTAATGTCTAAATTGATGTGGTCATCGACGAGGAAGTGGTAGAGAGTGGAAGAGGAGGCAGATCTTTTGCTACGGAATATTTCATAAATGCGAGAAGGAAATAATTGGCTCATGGTGTTTTTTAGGCATGCGATACATTTTCTACATATCTAAAAGTATCTAGGGCTTCCATTGAATAAACAACTTTGACAGCAACAAACAATGTAAAAACACATATAAAGAATACTCACGCGTAATTTTTTGATAATTTGGACAGAATTGAGCTCCGTCTTCATCAGAAGATGCGGTAGAACTAACTGTTAGTTAGTAGAACTGAGTTAGTTCTTCTGCATCTTCTGATGAAGACGGAGCTCCAATCCGTCGAAATTATCAAGAAATTACGTGCGAGTGTTCTTCTATTGTTTTTGTTGCTGTCAAAGTTATTCATATATATCTATATTAAGAAACGTTTTCTCGACAAACGTGCCATATCTGAACCGCATGACGCCACGGGGAGCCAATAGAGGGAAGATGAAAAGCGTGTGCAGCAAGGAACGTCACCACTTTGAATGTAAGGGATAAAAAAAATATTTATACACGCAATTACTCCTGACGGAGGCAAGAGCCCGTGAAGGCAGCGAGCCCTCCCGTTCCTCCACTCCGCGAGAATTCATCCCTCCCCCGTCATTCCTTCATTCATACTCCGCCGTCCCCACACGCTTCGATCACTGTCAATTTTTTTTCTCCCTCCCTCCCCCTCTTGCGCGGGCTCTCTCGTTTCGCGCTCGTCGTCCGCAAACAGTTGAACTCCGACGCCGTGAGGGGAGGTCCGCGAGCGCACTCCAGCGGGAAGGTCGCGAGGAGTACCTACCCACCTTGGGAGCCGCCGCTTCAGTAAGAGGGTCCATTCGTCCACCCACGGTCATCCGTTGGGCTAAAATCTTCCCGCGACCCCCTATAGTCCACCTCCTCCGTGACCCCTTGGCTTGTGGTAATCGGACGCTCTGAGGCGGCTCCCACGAAAAGATCCAACCATCGGGGCGGACCAACTGCAACATCTTGCGGGAAGAAGGCCTGTCATCTTTCGCTGGGCGTCTTAAGCGATTTGGGTCCAGTGACGCCGTGGGTGAGAGAGAAGAGATTTCGTGTCATGTGCTAAGGTCATCCACCAGCGTCGACTGTTAGCGTGGTGAGTCTTATTTCTGTTTTTTTTTCTATCTCCTAAATATAAAATGCTTAAGATCGGCACGGATTCGTCCACGTGCCAACAGAAAACAAAATGCAGACTTCTGCGGTCAATCACTTGCGTTCCGAGAATTAAAATTAGCGGTAGTCTGCCAGGGTTTGTTGAGAGAAATCTTATGGAGGCAGGAAAAATGGATGAAAGGCGTATTGAGCGGTAGTGGAATGTTGAAGAAGAATTAGAGGGGAGAATGTTGGGCAAGCGAGGAAAGGGTAGAAACAGGATAGGGATGTTGGACGGGCTGAAAGGAGGAAAGAAGTACACAGGGATTCAGAGGGACCTGATGTTAGTAGGTTGCTGGATTGGGTTTTGTTTGGAGTTGCAAAATATTTATTTGATAGTTGTGTCAATCCAAAAACCTACCTTCACCGGTAGATTACCTAATAAATAAAAATATATATAACATAGACACAGTAATCAACCCTAAGGTCGGTTTGGTAGGCGATGGTAGAGTTCACCCAGTACTAAACCCGACGGCGTGTGAAATTCAAACATCAGGGTAGGGAGGCCAGTTCCTTTCCCTGTGCCGGTTATGGTTTCCCAGGAAGAAATTTTCCCAAAAAATTACATAGCTTGGGTGGAGCTTCAGGTGTCCGCGAGTGCCTTGCCCGGCACGATCCGTCGTCATCAGAATCATCTGATCGCCTATCATGTCGAATCATCGGATCTGATGGCGACGGTCGTGCCGTCGAAACGTCAAAACTACATATGTGAGTGTAATTTCTTTGTGTTTAATTTCCCAGCATTATCTCCAATAATATCACAGTGTTCAACACCCCATTACTTCTCTCAGCATCTCGTGAAACCAATTATCTTTAATTCTTCGAATTTCTCCCAAAATGCACCTTAGCCACAAAAGCCATCTCCTGCTAATATACTGGGGACTTCGTTTATTTTCCTTCCCCTCTGTTTCATTTTCTCAGTATTTACACTGCGGAGTCGGGTTACACTCCCGATCTACGATCATTCTTTTGACTCAAGAGGCCAACTCCCCGAAAATACTCTCCATATTCCAGTTTTCACTGGCTCTTTCTTTGCATTTTTACTTGAAGTACCTTTCATTGGTTCTCACGTCTTTGTAAATGATTCTTTGCGTTCGTAATCTGCTCCCGGCTCTCTGAACAAACGATTTTCTTCTTTCGGTGTCCTTAGCAACTTTGCCCACCTTTTTACAAAAAAAAGCCTCCTAAATGAGTGAACTATTTCACTTGTTCTGACAATTGGGGAAAGGTGAAATTACTCTTTCCATTTGCATTACTAGGTGTGAATGAAGGAAGACTTAACATTGCTATTTCCACGAGAATTTCCATTGTTCGCGACCCTGGTTTCGTCGCAAGACAGCATCATCAGGTATCAGTACCATCAGGAATCAACATCAAAATTTTAGCGGAAAATGCAAAGTTAAGTCTTCCTTCATTAACGCCTGGTATGAAAGACTTCCACCCAGTAATGCCAAAGAGACGAAGTGTCCGATTTGAATTAGATGGCTGAGGAGGTATTTTGGCCTCTCAAGATGTAAAATTATTGCAAGTCAGTCCAAGTGTCCATGAATTGGAAGCCTACGAAGCAACGAGCGCTTTCACATTTTACCTATCATTTCAACCCCCCAATGTGACTGCTCACAGACTTTCGTAAATGATAGACCATTCATGGGGTTTTCCATCGTTCCCCGTCCGTATTGATTTTTTTTGCTTGACACGTGTGAACGAGGTTTTCGTCCATGGCCCAGTTCCGCCAAAAATACGGCGGTCCCTCCCCCACCCCTCTGCTGCCCCTCCTCAAGACTTCAGCCGTATCAACAGGTGCTCCAATCACGACCCGCGATACGCCAAAAATGGGAAAGTTGCGGATTAAAATATTTGCAGGCTCGCATAGTATCCTAATCAGTTTCCTTTCAACAACTGTCTTAACTACCATCGAGCGCTCGAATCTCTCAATTTGAATAGTCATGAATTTTATTAATTATTCAATTATCATTAATCAATTGGACCAATTAAGAGAAGAATAGCATAGGATGGCACGCAAGTTCGTGAAACTTTCCACACTTTTTTGTTCTGGAGTTCCAATTTGATGCTTTTGAGATGTGAGCTTTGAGAAGAATGGAAAAAATAAAGTTGGACGGAAAGGAAAAAAAATAAGCCTTAGTTATGGTACGGGTGAGAGACGGTCATTGAAAGAAATTTTGGGCAGGTACGGCAATTGGTTTGAGGAGATTATGATGATGGGAGTATTGAAATCTGGGGCACACCTCCATTTTTCGCGGCTCTCGGGAGACTTTCCTTCACAAGCTTCGTCCAACCTATATGCCATTCCTGCTGCTGACGAATCGGAGGCCGAAATGGCATAGGATGGTCCGAGAAGGACGGTCGGCCGGGTTCTCAGCAGTAGAGATGTTCCGCCAGGTCACGGTTCGTGACTGTTCTTTTACTATGTTAATGTACAATAGTTTTTCATCTTGTAAATCTGTGCAAATCTGCGGGAGGCTTAGGCAACAAAGTGCCCCGATTCTTTGAATATTTGTTCACCATATAATGGGTTTTCGTATATGAATGTGTACTTGGCCAATGTGGCTCGTCTCCTTCTTCTGTCTATGCGTGTCACGAAACGCACTGATCCTATCGTGTATGACGTTGTATGTCTCCTTTACCTACTGTCTTTTTCTCTAGGGTCGTCTATTTCTCCTTTGGTGGGTGAAACAGCTTCCTAATGCCATCTCCTTGCCAAAGAATAGGGGCACTTGGTTGAATAAAACCCCCGCAGATTCCAGCATAAATTAGGTTTCCTACATATATCAAGCTAGAGGTATGCTGGCGGGAGTAATAATAATTGCTCCTGGTAGGGTCACCCAATGCCAGATAGGTCGAAGGTTAAGAGCCAGACGAAAGGTAGTCCACGCGGCGTCTGTTCCTTAGTGAGGCGGCTGCAAAGGCGTCTGATCCCAGGAAAAAGGATAAAGAAACCATGGGTAACGGATGAGATGATTGTAAAGATGGATGAGAGAAGAAGATTGAAGAATGTAAACACAGAGTTAGACAAAATGAAGTACAAAGATTTAAACAATAAATTGAGAAGGGCCACAAATAAAACAAAAGAAGAATGGTGGAAAACGCAATGCGAGCATATGAAAAGTTTACAGAAGAAGGGTGAAATTGGTGCTCTATACAGCAAGGTTAAGTTATTATCGGGAAGTAAGAAGGCAAGATCTGTGCTAACAGTTAAAGATAAGTGGGGAAAGATAATAGTTGAACCAGAAAAAATCCAAGAGAGATGGAAGGAATGTATAGAAACACTGTATGGTAAAGAACTTAGCCCGACAAGGTTAGTCATAGAAAAGGAACATGACGTAGAAGAAGATAGCTTAGTTCCAGGCATACTCGACGATGAAATAGAAAGGGCATTAAAGGAGATGAAAGCAAATAAGGCCGTGGCGGTGGACAACATTCCCGTAGAACTATTGAAATGTCTAGGAAAATGTGGGAAGGCGACTCTATATGGACTGATTCGTAGTATCTATGAGGAAGGAATCTGGCCGGAAGATTTTGTGAGATCGGTGTTAGTTCCTATTCCAAAAAAGGCAAAGGCTTCGTCATGTGAGGATTACAGAACAATAAGTTTGATATCCCACGCAGCTAAAGTTATTCTCAGAATCATCAACAAAAGGATAGAGAGTAAGGCAAATGATTACTTAGGGGATGATCAGTTTGGGTTTAGGAAGGGAAGAGGTACGCGGGATGCCATTGCAGTAATGAGATCACTAATCGAGAGGAATATAGAATACAATCAGGACGTATTTGCCTGTTTCGTAGATTTCGAAAAAAGCGTTTGATAGAGTGAATTGGGAAAATTTAATGCTTGTATTGCAGAAAATAGGAATCGATTGGAGGGACAGGATGCTGATCCACAACCTGTACACGTCTCAGACTGCTTAGATGCGAGTGGGGAACGGAGAGTCAGGATGGGCAGTGTCAGGAAGAGGTGTAAGGCAGGGTTGCCCATTGTCACCGGTGCTGTTCAACGTATATGTGGAGGAAATGATTAAAGAGGCATGGGAGGAACTAGAGGTAGGAATGAAAGTCGGAGGGGAATTCGTAAAATCGGTTAGGTTTGCTGATGACCAAGCATTAGTTGCTCAGTCAGCCAAGGGGTTGCAAGCATTGTTGAGTGAATTGGAGGTTCAGTGCGATAAATATGGGATGAGAATCAATATTAATAAAACAAAGGTTATGCGATTTTCCAGAAAGAAAAAGGCTGAGCTAAACACTAAAATAGGCGGGGAAAAAATAGAGCAGGTAGAACAGTTTACATATCTCGGAAGTGTTTTGGACCAATACGGTCAAAGTAGTAGGGACGTAAGGAGAAGAATTGCGCTAAGCAAGGAGGCTTTCTCAAGGAGGGAGTTGATGGCGGGGACGTTGAGTAGGGATGTTAAGACAAGATTCGTAAAAACTCTGATATGGAGCGTAGGTATGTACGGCGCGGAAACGTGGTCACTGACGCAGGAGGATAGACGTAGATTGGAGGCTTTTGAAATGTGGGTGTGGAGAAGAATGGAGAAGGTGAAATGGACCGAAAGGAAAACAAATGAGGATGTACTAGGGATGGTGGGTGAGGAGTGGGGTTTGTTGGGAGAAATCCTATGGAGGCAGGAAAATTGGATGAAGGGCGTATTGATCGGCAGGGGGGTTTTGAAGACTGTAATAGAGGGGAGAATTTTAGACATACGATGAAAGGGCAGGGACAGGATAGGGATGTTTGATGGAATGAAAGGAGGAAAGAAGTACACCGAGATGAAGAGGGACCTGATGTAGATGAGGTTGCTGGATTGGGTTTTGTTTGGAGTTACAAAATATTTATTTGATAGTTGTGTCCATCCAAAAACCAACCTTAACCGCTTGATGACCTAATAATAATATATAATTTTTAAGGTAATCTACCAATTAAGGTAGGTTTTGGATTGACACCACTACCAAATAACTATCTCCTAACAAAACACAATACAGTATCCTACTCTACAACAAGTCCCTTTTCATCTCTGTGTACCTCCTCCCTCCCTTCAACCGGTCCATCATCCCTATTCTATTCCTGCCCTTGGTTCGTTTCACCTTTCTTTTACAGTCTTCAACATCCCACTGCCGATCAATACGCCCTTGCTACATTTTTCCTGCCACCTTGTGATGTGATACACGTGTGTGTGTATGTATACACACACATCGGGAGGGATTATTATTAAGGGAAGGACTATAGGGTAGGGTTTATTATTATGGCAGTACTAAGATTGGGTACACCAAACAACGGGCTTGAACGTAGTTTACAAGTTAATAAATTTAAATTTGGATGTTTGACGTTTATGATTGTCGACCGACTCCCGAAAATTATCTCTCGCCGTCCTGGATGTCTAACGTATTTCCTCACAACCTAAACTCATTTCTATACGCCGTTTCCTTATTCCATACCTGAAGGATTTTTAAAAGTTCAACGATGGATGGCTAGGAAACACGGAGATCGCATAAAAAATCTAGTGTAACATGTCTTTCAATTAATATATTCGCAGAGTTCCTTATTTCTTCTCGCCCTCAAACACTAAGGAAAGCTATCAAGTTAAATTAGAAACGGCATTCTTTTCCTTAACTCCTTAAGTCACGTCGTGAAAACTTCCCATCTTGTTCCTACCCTCTTCCGCGCTTTGATGACTCATGATTCTGTCTCAGCATTCAACATGCCACCCCCCCCCCCCCACGCCTCACAACAGCTCCTCCGAACACTTTTTATCTTTTCCTTCCTAAAAGCAGCTGGAATGTGTATTGATGTCAGAACTGTTTGCTGTTGTGACATGAGCGAGATATAGGGAGGCATGATTGGGTCTTAAGAGATTATGGTTCGAATTCACCGGTAATAGACGTTGTTATTGGTTGCCAAATGGAGAAGCTAAGCTTTAGATGGACACAGACTATGCATCGGTAAATTTCTAGTCTCGCATAACAGGACAACCTGATATTTCGCGCTAATTCAAATCCTTCTTTGATTCCGCATACTTCCTACCTTCATTCGGTCCAACATGCCTATCCTTTGCCTCCTCCTTCCTCATCTAACCAATAATCTTTCCTCTCTATGACAGTGTTGAACATGCAATCACCAATCAGAATGCTCTACATTCATCCTTCCTCTCCACATTGTATTTCTCCCAATAATTCCCTCTGCTCCCCACTTTCCCTAGCACTTTCTATTTTGTCATCCCTTCTGTTCAATCCACCTTTGCCATCTTTCTCCACACCCATATTTCAAAATCCTCCAATCATCTTTCTTCAATGGTTATGGTTTGGCGCCGTAAAAAACGACGCTCCATATCAAAGTTATAACTAGTCTTTTTTTAACGTCCTTACTCAATGTCCCTATCGCCAAATCTCTCCTTCTTGTGGAAGTTTCTTTTTATAATGCAATTCTTCTTATATCGAAACCACGAGTACTTTGATCATCACCACCGAAAACACTTCAAAGTTAGCTAAACTGTACGTATTGCTTTCATTTTTTGTCCACCAATTAAAACGCGTAACTTAGCCGCTTTCCGCTTTCTCGAAAACCGTATAACCTTTGGTTTGTTCACAATTACTCTCATCCTATACCTATCGCATTGTGCTAAGCAATCTTTGCAGCCTCTTGGTTGACTCGCTAACTAAAACTTCATCAACCGCAAAACTGATTTTATGAATTCCCACCCGACTTGCACCCCTATCTCCAGCTCTTCCAATGCTTCTTTTAACGTTCATGCAAACATTTATTTATTCGTCTTGGCCTGAAAATAGCAATTTTTGGCATTCACATCGGAAAACAATGACAACACAACAGTGATAACAACACAAACACCCAAGCCCTAGGTGGAAAAAATCACACCTTGGGTTGGCAGACGAGGACGTTACCCCGCCGCCCCCGGGGTCGGCCCATACGACGAAAAGCACATGCGATGAAAAGAACGAGTGACAATAGACACCCCTGTCTTTCTCCTCTTCCTAACACTTCCTATCTGGAAATCCATCCGTCAAACACACCAGAGCGGTTAGGAGTATCGTACTTCGCCTATTCCTATCTTCACTAATACGTTCATTAATTCCACCGAACTCTCTCCATCGAACGCCTTCTCAAAATCTGCGATGCAAATAATACTTCCGGGTTGCAACCTATTGGTTATGCTAATGGGATTCCAAGTAAAAAACATACTCGTTCCTAACAGTCGCGACCTGCAAATCTGTGTCCGGCCCGACCATAAAATGTAAAACAGCCAATTAAGCACACGCTTGAAGAAATGATTGCCCCTAACTGGGCCAATGAAAAGATCTGGTTTGGGTTAGCGTTGACAATAGCATTTATAGGATCTCGAAATATATATTAATAAACCCAAACCCTATGTGACTGTTAGATGTTCGTGGTGTGACTGTGAAATGAGGCAATAAGTATAGTTGTCCTCTGTTAACTTTACGAAAAATATTCATAATCACAAAACATTCGTCCTCATTTTAAAAATGATAGTGGAAGACATCGATGATCATTGCAGACCAGTTTAAGTTACAGTATTATTAATTAAAAGTACCAACTGCTTTCCAAGAACGTAATGAGCTGCAATTGCACGTGATTTACTACGCCAACAGGGACGTATAGAACCATCTACCCTCCATCTGTTTTCATTGTTTATTTAATTGTTATAGTAGCTTTGTTAAAAAACTTTCCGCTCTTAATTAGTTGATATTTATCAAAATTTGCTTATGCTCTGCAAGTAGCCAAAAGGATATGTGGTGGGTTTGTTAGGGCCCGAGCCATTCATCCTCCATTCTATCTTCGGGATACATCCTCCCTTATATGACAATTTTCCACATCCCATCGCTTCAATGCAACAATTTCAGAGGGCAAAAACCATTCACCTAGACCGGGATTCGAACCCGGATCCCTCGATGTCCGAGTGCTTTAGTCAGTTAAGCTGTCGAGGCGTCCTCTTGCACTCCGGATTCCGGTCAAGGCGAATGATTTTTACGCTCCGAAATTATTATATTGTAATGCATATTAACTGATGACTCCGTCCGAAAGTTACTGCCGCGGCATCTCCCGCAGTTTCTTGTAATCCCATCGCTAATCGAATTTTTTTTCATCCATCTTTCCTGCGTCCTTTAGATTTTTCCCATCAATTGTTAATTTAAACAAAAAAAAATTAAAAATGCATAACATCGGCGTAGGGAACTATGAGGGAATATCCGAGGATGACGCCATTGTGTTGGCATTAGCTGTACCAAGTAAATATTTTTGTGGAATATACCAAAATTCTTCTTTCATTCGAAGTTGAATTTCCACGTAGTTAAGGATACCATCAAGGGTAGCAATGAGGGGAATTTGTAGGGAATAGGGTATCGCTATCAGGGCTGTTACCAATCAATCGTCGGATTACTAACCCGCTTTGATAACTTTGAAAACTAGAACAAATTTGAAAACACGAGCGAGTTAAATGATTCGGCTTCAACGTAAAAAGTAATCATTAAAAACCCATTGCTATGACAAATGATCATAATCGTCTTAGACCACATCAACCCATGGCCCCTCTATTTATCTCAATTCATTTCACCTCTAATAATTTATTTCGTGGCGAATATCGAGACGTAAGTTTAACGACCTACACTCTCGCACGTGGCTGCCTACGCCGCGATCTGTTTTCTTATTTCCTCTTGAATTCAGCTTATTTACCGAGGAAAAAGGTATTTATCGGCTAAATCCTCTTCGAGACTTTGGATTATCGCACGTACACTTAGCTCAATTATTTTCAATGCACAGAACACTATATTTAGATGTCCAAATATCTCTCTAGGAAATCCGAGGCAAAATAAGTCAGAATGGATACGTAATTGTTTATGAAACGCATGCAGAGAGCGTTGGGATCCGACATTTTAGCGTGACAATCAATGCATGCATGTAAAGTTACCAAATATTTACTAAGTGTGGAAAAGGTTCCACTGATGACATAGAGACTCACGCAGGATAAAGCTAATTATAAGAATATTAATGTGGGGGATCGGGATGGTGCGGTGGCTAACATACAGGCTTCCCACTGAGAGCCCGGGTTCAAATCCTGGAGACAACAAATATGTTTCAGTGGTATCCCGATCCCTACTTGAGGTGCCTTGTGGAGAGCACCTTTGAGTGAGTACGCTGTCCGTCGGATGGGACGTTAAACTGCGGACCCCTTGGCGCCTTTCGACAAGAGTAGGCTAATGCCGACGCCGGGTTTCTCTCCACCCCTCCTTTCCCATCCATCCCTAATGGCGCAAATGACCTGAGCTGTCGGTCGCCTCCCCAACAAAAACCACTACTACTACTAAGAATACTGATGTTGCTATGTAAACAGATCTATCTGAAATCTGAGACGGAACTGTGCACATCAGTAATGCATTGGTGACAAACTATGAGAGAAGAGAAGAAAATTAATAAGATTCAAACTTGGAAACATGAAAAATTACAGATTTATGAATGAATCCCTTTCAAAGACATGTGTTTTTTGATGTTGGTTGTTCTTAAATCCTGTATCAGACGTTCCTCATTAACGCTGGGGGAATTATGTTGTGGAAACTATGTGTGTGTGTATATATATATATAGGGCTAACGCGTCGGATAATTGACCAGAAGGCCCGGGTTCGATTCCCGGGCAAGGCACTCTGGGCACCTGCAGCTCCACCCAAGCTATGTGATTTTTCGGGTACCAGATCTTCCTGGGAAACCATAACCGTCACAGGGAAAGGGACTGGCCCCCCTACCCTGATGTGTGAATATTCACACGCCGTCGCGCTTGGTACATGGGTGAGCTTCTACCACCACCTACTAAAACTGACCTTCGGGTTGATTACTGTGTATGTTATATATATATATATATATATATATATATATATATATATATATATATATTTATAGATGATGCGGAAGTACTCACGAGAGCAATATAACTTTTGGACGGCACAATAGAACACAGAATAAAACAGATAACACGTAAAAGGACACTCACACTGTAAATGATTTGAGCTTTCGGCCTACTCCGAGGCCTTCTTTAGGTCAGACTGAGAGGCTTTGAGGGAAGAGAGCCTGGGGAGGGAAGGGGGGCGGAAGGTTTAGGGACTGTTGGGAAAGAAATTAAAGATGGCGGTTAAGGGTGGGAATTTTAAAGGATCGGAAATATAGGATGTATGCGGATTCGCGAGTTCTCACCTCTATGTTGGTGGCTGAATCGGGTAGGGATTCTAGAACTGTTAAGGAAAAGCATTCGTCAAATGATAGGTTGTGTGAACTTGCGTGTAAAGGGATAGGAAGAGAAGAGAGTGAAGCAGAATTACATGAGTAACGGTGATTGTTCATTCGGATGGATAATGGGGTAATGCATTCGCCTATGTAGAATGAGGTGTGTAAGAATGGAGAAGATGAAATGGACCGAAAGGAAAACAAATGAACTACTGGAGATGGTGGGTGAGGAGAGGGGTTTGTTGAGAGAAATCCTGTGGAGGCAGGAAAAATGGATGAGGGGCGTATTGAACGGTAGTGGAGTGTTGAAGAGGGTGATGGAGGGGAGAGTGTTGGGCAAACGAGGAAAGGGCAGGAACAGGATAGGGATGTTGGACGGGATGAAGGGAGGAAAGAAGTACACAGAGATGAAGAGGGACCTGATGTATAATAGGTTGCTGGATTGGGTTTTGCTTGGAGTTACAAAATATTTATTTGATAGTTGTGTCCATCCAAAGACCTACCTTAACCGGTAGATTACCTAATAATAATAATATATATATAATATACACATATATGTATATAACTTATATGTGGCACAAGACGCCGCGAAACTTGAACTTGAGGAAAGCAGGGGAAATGTTAACTCGCAGTCATCCAGGAGTCTCACAACCGTACATACCCATGCAAATATAACCAGCATATGAGCACTAATTCTAACAAATGTGATTACGCACGTGGCGAATAGGCGAGTCCGGTAAACAATGAGATATAACGATGACCTTGAAACAATCGGAGGTGAGCCTTTCTACTTTTAAATGCTAAAAAATGTTTGACGAGAAATCTTGACTGCGAGAACGTGTGCTCATTCAAGAGAATTGCGTATTGGAAGTTATTTCCGTATTCTACACAGAATGTTGGAGAAATTAGAATGGGAAAAATGTTGAAGAGAGTCAGAGCGAAAACAATTCACAATCAATCCTCTGTGTGCAGAGAATTGTCAAAAGGTTTGTAGTCAGTTTTAGCATGGCGGATTTATAGTCCGGATGAGCATTGTTATTAAGAGGACTACGGCAGGGCTGTTCATTATCACCTGTGCTGTTCAACGTATACTACCTTGATCAAAAAGTTCCCGGAATTTATTCAGAAAATTAAAAATACAAGTTTATTCATCTAAATCTATATTGTCCCCTTCAAAGTAATCCCCATCGACTGCAACACACTTATGCCAGCGCTTGATCCAATCCTCGAAACATTTTTTATATTCGGTTTTCGGTATGTCCATCAGTGCTTCCTGCGATTTTTCCATTACTTCCTCTCGGCTGCTAAAACGTGTTCCCCGTAATGGTTTTTTAACTCGATTGAACAGAAAGAAGTCACAGGGAGCCAAATCAGGTGAATTCGGTGGCTGTTGGATGGTATTTGTTGCATTTTTCGTCAAAAAATTACGAATAATGATAGCACTGTGCGACGATTTCTGGTCTCTTTCGGCGAATTGCTTCACGCAAACGTCTCATAACGCCCAAATAATACTCTTTGTTTACTGTCTGGCCTTCTGGCAAAAATTCATGATGCACTACACCGTTGTAATCCATGAAAACCGTCAGCATTGCCTTCTTTTTTGACTGAAAACGACGTGGTTTTTTTGGTCTCGGCTCATTCGGTGAACGCCATTCACTTGCCTGATGTCTGGATTGCGTGTCGTACTCATAAACCCACGTCTCGTCTCCAGTAATGATCCTTTTGATGAATGTGGGATCGGATTCAGCCTCGCAAATCATGTCTTTTGTGACGTCAACACGGTCTCTTTTTTGCATGAAATTGAGGTCTTTTGGCACCAACTTTGCTGCTACACGTCGGAAACCCAAATCATTAACCACAATGTCTTGGGCGGATCCATTGGCAATGTTCAAGTCCTCCGCTATTTCTCTGATGGTTAATTTGCGGTTACTGACCAACATTTCTTTTACTTTATCAATTTTTTCACCGACTTTCGATGTCGATGGTCTGCCACTGCGTTCATCATCTTCGATTGACTCACGACCACTTCTGAACCGCTCGTGCCACTGGTAAACGACCGTTTTTTTTTAGAGAATCGTTGCCGAAACACTTTTCCAACATTTCCAACGTCCGTGCGCCACTAAATCCGTTTTTTACGCAAAATTTAATACAAGTTCGTTGTTGCAAATTTAAATCCATTTCTGCAATTGTAAAAAATCGCCAACACACACAGAGATAGATGTACTCTTGGCTACGTAACTTTTTCAAATGTCTAGTTATGACACTAAGATTTAAAGGGAATATCAACAACAGATGTACCAATTTAACAAAAAAAACAGAACTCAAATCGGAACGATGGGAGCGCCACACGGTGGTTATTCCGGGAACTTTTTGTTCAAGGTAGTATGTGTGGAGGAAATAGTTAAGTAGGCATGGGAAGACACGGAGATATGAATGAAAGTTGGCGGGGAATCCATGAAATCAGTTAGGTTTTCCGATGACAAAGCTTTAGTTTTACTTTTTTGTCAGTCAGCCAAAGGTTTGCAAACCCTGCTGAGGATATTGGAAACTTCAGTGTTAAATGGCAAGAGATGTCAATAAATGTAGTTGAAAGGTAATGGAGGTTTCTTGAAAGAGTAAAGATAAATTAAATACTCAATTATGATTTGATTAACTTGAACGAGCGGCAATGTTCATTTGTTTGAATTTTTTGTTTCGCCTACGACGATGGAAACGAATCTTTGAATCCATCCGTTCCACTAAATAGTTATCTAAATCTTAACTTATCATCCAACCTTGTACGATAGTGCGGGAAGTGGTCTTTTTTTCTAGATAGCGTGCAATAATATCGCACGACCGATACATTTGTAATCGATTATTTATCGCTGGGTCGGATTTCGCGAAGAGATATAAATCTCTCTTCACTAATTGATAAAAATATTCTTTTCGTTGATTATATACGTAATACGGAGATTAAACAAATTAAAATTTTCCTTGAGACTTGGGGCCTAAGACTCTAAAATAAAGAATTCGTAAATGTTGAGTTGTGCTCACCGTTGTCAAGGAAGCTCTAAATGTTTGGTAAGAGAATAAAATATTCGTTGAATTTGAGAATAATTGGGCAAATTATATTTCAATAGATACCTCTATTTCGGATAAGCCAGAAAGTTTAGTGTGGAATGCAAAATTACTCCCGAAAGGACAAGGAAGGAGAGAATTCTATTGATTGAACCGTGGGAACGATTCCCAGTCGTGTTTACATAGCGCAAAATAAAAACGTGGCAGTCTCGGGTACTGCCGACAGAAGTGAACACTTGAAAAACAATAATATTGATAGCGAGTCCATTGATTATACTGAAAAGTATGCACACACAAACTGTAATTTACACAATGAAGTATGAAAATAATATTCAAAGGAAACATTTAATTTACATAAGAAAGTTGCACGGCATTTCAATAATATTGACAGCGAAGCCATATCTTGTAATAGTAAGTCGTAGTGCATTATAATGATATTAAAAGCGAACCCATGGATTTTGATCATTGAAAGCGAACCCATCAATTTTAACGTAAATTATAAATAATAGCATTGTAAGCGAACCCATTTTAATGTCAGTTTTGTGCAAAACAATAATAGACTTGAAAGCGACCTCGAATGTAAATAATATAGTATACGAAATGCATGAATTTCAATTTCAATTCTACACACAGCAATAATATCACGCAGCCGAGTCTTACATCACGCTGCTGACTAATCTTTCACCAAATCACTCCCCATCTAGAAAAGCCGGAGGAGTGGTCCTCGCATCAGAAGTTTTCACTTCAAAAAACCAACTTTGTTGTTCAGTGTTTTAGCTGTCAGTTTTCGTCAATTTCCAGAACCTTTTAGACAAACTTTTTCAATCGATATTATTAAAAGTCTCTTTGTTTCACGAGGAAATTCAGACGACCTGTACCTTTCCTTAAGTCTTACATCTTTCCCGCTCTCTTCGCGAATCAAGGGGCTCCCAAACATGCGTAAAAAAATCGGTCCGAAGTACCTGAATATTGTTATTCAGAGTCAAACATTTAATAATTTGTAGAACTTTTACGACGATAATCCCAAAAGTAAGGTCTCCGAAACGTTGTGGACAGAAATAAACTACTCATGCAGCTATTGGCGGTTCTGTTGTGATTGTTGCTTCCACCACTCCCAAACAAGTATGCGCGCGCATCGCTGGAACACTCAGTCTAGGATTGGCGCATGTTTCCGCCAAGTGTGAAGTTCGCGCAGTTATTCGGTTTTTGAATTTCAATAGGTTGAACTGCTTGAAATTCATCGCCAATTGATGTAAGTGTATGGAAAATCGTGCATGGATGTAAACAACGTTCCCAAGTGGTGTACAACAAGAACAAAGGAGCGGGAGACCGTCAATTTCTGACGAGGCTGTCGCGAAGGTTGAGGAGACCATGCGCAATGATTTTATCATCACGCATGATTCAATTTATTTATCCAATAAAAATCATTTATTCGGACTTAATTGGTCTGACGAGAGTTGCGACTGATTATTACGTTCATTGGAGTTTTCCCCCCTCTTATTTTAACTTAGAGGTCGTAGAGCTCATTATTTCTTGCTATTATCTGTATTGGTAGTTTTCGCTACTTGGGGTCCGAAATAAGAAGCCTAAAAGGAAAATTTTCTTCTTTAAATAAGCGGACTACAATGGCCTAAAGCGCGTGTTACAGAATCAATTTGAAAGTTTTAAGAAAGATAGTAAATACCGAAATATAGAGGAAACGTGGAATCACTTTCTTGAGATCACGCGCTCAGCAGCTAACAAGTACATTCCCAGTAAATTAAGTTTAGGGAAATTATTAAACTGTTATAACACCCAAAAATGATAAAGGCGAAAGAGTAACCAGGAGTTTGGAAAATTCTAACTTATTCAATTCCTTCTTTCAAAGCGTATTCACCAATGTTTCACCGAATGCCTCCGATAGCTTACCAAATCGTGCCGGTCAACCGATGCCCAAAATTGAAATCTCATATAATGGAATAGAACGTTTGCTGAAAAATATTAAGCTTAATAAATCCTCCGGACCCGGTCAAAAACCCGCTCGTATATTTAAGGATATATCTTCGGAAACTGCACCGTATCTAGAAATAATATTAAAGAAGTCATTATTTTAACAGAGATTGGAAAACGGCTAATGTAACACCTATATTTAAAAACGGACGCAAGTAGTAACTGAGCAATTATAGACCTGTTTCCCTCACATCCATTTCGTGCAAGGTCATGGAACATACTACCTTGAACAAAAAGTTCCCGGAATAACCACCGTGTGGCGCTCCCATCGTTCCGATTTGAGTTCTGTTTTTTTTGTTAAATTGGTACATCTGTTGTTGATATTCCCTTTAAATCTTAGTGTCATAACTTGACATTTGCAAAAGTTACGTAGCCAAGAGTACATCTATCTCTGTGTGTGTTGGCGATTTTTTACAATTGCAGAAATGGATTTAAATGTGCAACAACGAACTTGTATTAAATTTTGCGTAAAAAACGGATTTAGTGGCGCACGGACGTTGGAAATGTTGGAAAAGTGTTTCGGCAACGATTCTCTAAAAAAAACGGTCGTTTACCAGTGGCACGGTCGTTTACCAGTGGCACGAGCGGTTCAGAAGTGGTCGTGAGTCAATCGAAGATGATGAACGCAGTGGCAGACCATGACCAGACCAGACAGAAATGTTGGCCAATAACCGCAAATTAACCATCAGAGAAATAGCGGAGGACTTGAACATTGCCTATGGATCCGCCCAAGACATTGTGGTTAATGATTTGGGTTTCCGTCGTGTAGCAGCAAAGTTGGTGCCAAAAGACCTAAATTTCATGCAAAAAAGAGACCTTGTTGACGTCACAAAAGACATGATTTGCGAGGCTGAATCCGATCCCACATTCATCAAAAGGATCATTACTGGAGACGAGACGTGGGTTTATGAGTACGACACGCAATCCAGACATCAGGCAAGTGAATGGCGTTCACCGAATGAGGCGAGACCAAAAAAACCACGTCGTTTTCAGTCAAAAAAGAAGGCAATGCTGACGGTTTTCATGGATTACAACGGTGTAGTGCATCATGAATTTTTGCCAAAAGGCCAGACAGTAAGCAAAGAGTATTATTTGGGCGTTATGAGACGTTTGCGTGAAGCAATTCGCCGAAAGAGACCAGAAATCATCGCACAGTGCTATCATTATTCGTAATTTTTTGACGAAAAATGCAACAAATACCATCCAACAGCCACCGAATTCACCTGATTTGGCTCCCTGTGACTTCTTTCTGTTCAATCGAGTTAAAAAACCATTACGGGGAACGCGTTTTAGCAGCCGAGAGGAAGTAATGGAAAAATCGCAGGAAGCACTGATGGACATACCGAAAACCGAATATAAAAAATGTTTCGAGGATTGGATCAAGCGCTGGCATAAGTGTGTTGCAGTCGATGGGGATTACTTTGAAGGGGACAATATAGATTTAGATGAATAAACTTGTATTTTTAATTTTCTGAATAAATTCCGGGAACTTTTTGATCAAGGTAGTACACGAGTAGTTGCTAGTCCGATCGTGAGACACCTCGATAATCAGGAGTTATTAATGAAAAAATCATCACGGTTTTCGAAAAGGTAGATCCTGCGAGACACAACTAGGGCTTTTTGTTCATGAAATTCTTACTTCGGGGTAGAGCAATGTTACAGTGGACGCGATTTTTCTAGATTTTAATAAAGCTTCGACAAAGTACCTCCATAGTAAACTACTCACAAAGCTAGATCATACGGCGTAGATAAAACTATCCTGGATTAATGACTTTTTGAATGGTCGTGTTCAAAGAGTAGTCATGGATGGAGTTTGCTCAAATGTAGTAGAAGTTACTTCAGGTGTACTCCAGGGAAGAGCTATCGGACCACTTTTATTCCTACTTTACGTTAATGACATTGACTCCGTTATCAATAGTAAGATACATTCATTTACAGACGATGAAGTGGTTTACCGTGACATCCGTGATCCTGAGGACACAGTAGCTTTGTCAGATGACCTTAACGCTATACAACGCTGTTGTGACACTTGGCAATTAGAATTTAACCTAATAAAGTGCGTATTCATAATTTTTTTGAAAAAGAGCAATTCCCACCCGAACGCCTTCTGCATCGGGAACACCGAAATGGAATGTGTAGACTCAATTAATTACCTAGGCGTTACCCTCACTCACGATCTCTCCTGGATGAAACACGCATGGGGAATATGTGGACAGGCTAACAAAAAATTGGGATTTACTAGAAGACAATTGGGTAAACGTAATGAAATCATCAAAGAGATATGTTATCTTTCGCTGGTTAGTCCTCATTTAGAATATGCTGCAAGTATATGGGATGCTAACGAAGTTAGATTAGTTGCCGTATTGGGTCGCGGGCAGCGTAGATGAGCTAGAGTTGTTAATGTTTTAAATGATAAACTTAGTAGCGTATCTTGAATATTTGAGCAGCTAGGCTGGGAATCAATCTCGGAGCGAAGGTTAAATTACAGATTGAAGATGTTTCATAAATTGGAAGGAGGTCTCTTTAGCAATGATGGCGATAATGCGTTATTAGCCTCATCCTACTACGGTAGGAGAGATTAAGTGTGGAACAGATAAATTTAAGATTCCATTTTTTCCACGAACAATAGGGGATCATAATAGCATTGTTCGACCGCGGTAGGGTCATGCTCGGGCGAAAATTAGCTTGGTGTGTTTTCACCCCCTGCCACACACCCTGGCGGTAGCTTGATAGGTATATACATAAATAAAACTCAATTTCGTTCGACTGTTTCATGGATGGGACCATGCTTGTTGATTTCGAGGGCAGCGAAGTGGGAAATATTGAGAGAGAGAGAGAGTCCCCGCAAGGGTCACACTAATTTTCCCGCATTTCATTTGTGTCTTATTAAGGCTGTTTTAACCTTTGCCGGCCGAGAAAGCTCCCTGTAGAGTTAAGTGTTTCTATCCTGGAGAGCGTTGAGGTTGTCCATCAGACGTGACTTCGTCATATTCATCTCCGTAACATTGTATTTAAGGTTTATTAATGTTTTGAATTGTCCCTCTTGCAAATATATATACAAGTACATACAAATTTACGCCTCACATTCGAATGTTTAAGTAAAATTTGGCAGTCGTGAGTATTAAATACTTGTTTTCTGCATTGGATTACCACGCAATCATTCCATTAACCACACGGGACGGCACCTTTGAAGATGTGTGCACGTATGCATACAGGGTGTTCGAATACTTGCGAAGTCGCAATGGTATTTCATCAAGCAATCTCCACACGTTCGTTTAATATCCGCGATGGTCACGTTATTGCGGAAATCCGCACCCGAGCACGGGTATAGCAAAGTCACGATTTTTCCCCCCCTCAGGCATCGCTTTGCGACTGCATCCCCTCCCTTCCCCTTTCGCCCACCCACCCTGCACCCCTTCCCTTTCTTACACGTTTGGAAAGGGGGTAAGGGGTTTGGGGTTTGGCCAAGTGGACATTGTCAGTTACTCATGCACCAACACACGGAGGAGTCGAAAGATTCGAATGTATAACTCGTGTGTGTGTGTGTGTGTGTGTGTGTGTGTGTGTGTGTGTGTGTATATATATATATATATATATATATATATATATATATATATATATATATATATATAGCGGGTCGCGGTGGTCTAGTGGGTAGAGCGTTGGACTGACCGGAGGGTCCCTGGTTCGATTCCCGGGCAAGGCACCTGCAGCTCCACCCAGGCTAGTTGATTTTTCGGGTACCAGATCTTCCTGGGAAACCGTAACCGGCACAGGGAAAGGAACTGGCCCCCCTACCCTGATGTGTGAATATTCACACGCCGTCGGGCCTAGTGCATGGGTGAGCTCTACCATCACCTACTAAACCGACCTTCGGGTTGATTACTGTGTTTATGGTTTCATATATATATATATATATATATATATATATATATATATATATATATATATATATATATATATATATATATAACCATAAACACAGTAATCAACCCGAAGGGGTGTCAGTTACCCCGAAGGTATCTATTATATGTATATGTGTATGTGCATATATGTAAATAAAAATATATATGTATATGTTGTATATATATTTTTTCCGGTACCAGATCTTCCTGGGAAACCATACCATGATGTGTGAATTCCACATGCCATTGGCCTGGGTGTACTCTATCATCACCTACCAATGCTGACCATAGGGTTAATAACTGTGTTTATAGTTTTTATGTTAAAAAAATAAATATTTTATTCCTTTTTTTCATAATATACAGTAGATGTCTGTGCTATGCTATCACCACTACACATCTCTTAACGATGTATACATTGACGCAAATATCAAATGCAAAGTTGCGCAAACGTAAATATTTTTCCATGTCAACTTCCTGACAAAACGACACTTATTTGTACCTTACAAAACTGTTAAAGTAAACCTATTACCGACTACACTAATAGCTCTTATAATGCAACCATTTCAGAGAGTAAAAATCATTCGCCTTGACCGGGATTCGAACCCGGATCCCTCGATATCCGGCCGAGTGCTTTAACCAATTAAGCTACCGAGACGTTCGGGTTCGAATCCCGGTCAAGGCGAATGATTTTTGCTCTCTGAAATGGTTGCATTAAAATGCACACATAGCGGGTGACTCCGTTAAAGTTACTGTTACAGTTTCTTGAAATTTGTCTAATAGCTCTTGTTATTAATTTTGAGTAGTATTAAGAGAACAAAATTTATAAACTGTGTTGTGCTTGTATCTATTTAATTCTTTTTTGTTTATGCTACTTGGAATAAGGATACTTAGAATAGTTTTATTTAAAAATGGGGTACTCCCATTCGATGAAAGAAAACGGAATTAAGAGTGATATTTATTTTCAATCCGATTCTTGAATCCAACCACCAATCACTGGTGAGCATTGGGGGTTTCTAGGAAATATCCCTTTTTGCATCGGAATGAACTTTTACGCAGTAGGAATCCATTTTTTCTTTATTTCGGCAGAAAAATCCAATTCTTTTTCGAATTCATCTTGTTTTTTGTCTGGAGGATTATAATCTTTTGAATACCAAATGATTGCTTGAATTCAAGCGTACACACTTCCGTCGGCGAACTCAAAACAATGTGTTCCCGCATGCGCACAAATCGAAAGGAGAGTTTAATCGTGAATATAAAAGGGTCTAATCAAGAATTAGCACCGAGTTTTCATCCAGTATTCAACACGATGATTTCAATAACTGAAATAAGCATTAAGTATAAGAAAATTTTGTCATTATGAGAACTATAATAATATTATTTATTTACGATAACTTGAACATGAGCAAAAAATTAGTTCTGCTAATTTATTTAGGATTAATATTATTGATATGAATAAAAAATGCTATTTATCATGCGCAATAAACAGACTTAAGAATAATTTCTTTCATCTTTCACGAATATAGATTAAGAAAAAACTCAAAAAAGACAATTTTCACCAGATACTGTTATTTTGCAGTTGGTTGAGCCGGCTTAGAGTCCATATTCTTCAGCCAACTGCCTGCATTACCTTTTTTTAAGCAATAGGTACTCACGCTAGGAGCTAGAACTGAACTCATTCCATTTTAGACGGTAATTATCCACGTTTGCCAAAAACTTAAGTTGCCAAATGGGAGAGGAAGGATTTGAGAGATTTGAAATGGCGCGTTGACCTGCGTTCTCTCCAATAATATGTTGAGAACGCGTCACACGTTATACTTCAACTGTTGTCAGATTTCCTAAACTGAAATTTCGAAATGCCTCTTTCGTTTTTCTTATTTTTATCATCTTCTCTTCCGCCCTTGACGTTCTAAAGTCCAGCTGAGGAGTTTCGTCTGTTGTCAGTATGATATTCAAGCATTCCCAAGCTTGGTACGTTTCTAGGTAGTTGAAAATATTGCCCGTTGTGGGTCAATTTGAAGAAAATAATGCCTTCACAGCAGCGTTTGATACGTATTTGCGATTGAAAGTATACAATTTTTTGTGGGCTAATATTGAGGAATAAATAAAAATATTAATAGTTCATTAAATTAAAAAGCACAATCCAACAACGTTATGGGAACCGTAGTGGCAAGCGGCGTTATGATCAAATATATGTAAAACTAACTACAGGTCATTTGATTTAATGTATGAAATACAACGTAAATATTTTCAGAGTGTTTTGAACGTTGTGATAGTTCAACCTTATTGGCGATTTTAACAATACATGAACTGGCAACCTTGCTCACAACACACCTCGTCCATTAGTCAACAAAAGCACCAGCGCCAATAAAATCACAACTCAATATGTTTACTTTGTTGAGTTAAAATGAAAAACTTTTATTCTGAATAGGTTCATAAGGAAATTAATCCTATTGCCAGGGACCGTATTCGGGAACTTACAATTACGCACACAGTCACACTGGTTAGACCAAAGTGGTTTACGGGGAGGTTTTTCTATCGCCAGGGACCCGCTCTGTGCTTCCTTGAACACTTACGTGTTAACTTGGAAGAGGCCGAATAGGTTTGCGAAGAAATTAACGTAGACGCCAGGGACCGAATTCGGGGGCCTAATGCACACACACACTCGCTCTTACTCACTCAGGTTTTACCGAAAACCAATACCAACACTCCGGAACGTGAAGTGGACAAAACACTGGATGGCCTGATGGCGTTGTCAAAACCGAAAATTGTAGGTAATTAAGCCCTTCAATCTATCATTTTCATCAGATTATCGATTAAACCCTTATTATATTAATATTCACGAAACAATTGCACCGTTATGTTGAATATATGACTTCCTAAATTACTAATAGGCATTAAAATTATAGTTTAATTAAGTGAGAAGAAACGGATACAAATTTAGAATCAACATGGAAATAAAATGTGTCATTATTTTTCTTTTGTTGACAATCGAGTAAGAAAATTTGAAACAAAATGGTTTTCTAGACTATTCTTTCGATAAATTATGCAGTAAAACCTTCAGGAGCTATGTTTTATCAGCAGAAACGCAAATTTTAATTAATATTATTATTATTCGAACTGGGATAGTTATTCTGTAGGGAGACGAAACCATATCGGTTCCTTCAACCAGAAAACGATAGATTCAACAATTTCATCGAATACCCTATTGGCTTCATTTCAAGATAAAATACATTAGAACGGCTCACTTAGTGGCATAGTATCCATGGAACCATCTTGAGGAAGCAATCTGCCAGCATATGTGATGTCATCCACTTTTTCAATGACCATCCTACAGTTAACACTCATTATGCAATCATTCCTCCCATTATATTTATTTAAAAAAAACAAGCACATTTGCTTCAGATGCATTTGCCCTGAGTTTCTCTCCGTTGTCTCATTAAAGCTATCCGGGGTTCTCTAAGGATCTGTTGGGCATTAAGCCAGAAAAAAATTCATACTGCCACCTCGGACCATTGCACGTGCGCGGGGACTGCGAGTACTCAGAAGGGGTTGGGGAGTTCTCGTGAAGGTTGGTAGATAACCATATCAACCTTCGCTATAAATTAAATATATAGGAGTATAAATATGCTCGCGAACATTTCTTCCAGATAGGGGAAAAAATAGCATCATTGAAACATTCTAAACTCGTCAAAAAAATCGTCCACATCGGCGAAGATACGGAGAGGAGGTCAAGATGGGACGCAAAGTGAATTCATGGACGTCACCGTGACTCCATTCATGGCCCGCATGCAGATGTGAAGCGTCACACACATCGTTTCGAGGGTCAAGGAAAAGGAGGGCGAGGACACTTCTAACGCTTGGTCGCGCGGCACCCTGAGACAATGGACGAGCGCAGCCACCCTTCGCCGGGTAAGGTTTTGTTAGTGTCGGCGTTTCAGTGAAACCGCTAATTACCAGCCATAGATTTTTCAAAAAAAAAATGCTCTCTCAAATCAACTTGATGCCATCGAATCCACCGCTAGTGTGTTTGGCAGGGGGTGATTCGGCACTAGGCTTGTAAAATCACAATTAAGAGTTGCACTAGTGTTAAGTTACCAAGACGAATTATGAGCAATAGCGAAAGAAGTTAGGGTGGATGCTACACACTTCAAAGACGTACATTCTACGTTTACGATCCTTCCTCAACAACCAAGTTTCCGAGCCATTCCAAATTACGTTCCATTAAAAATTTTTCACTATTCTAGTCCCATTTTTTACTTGATTAGCAAAAATTAAGAAAAATTTCAAATAATGACTAATACTATTACAATAGCCACATGAACTACCGTATATAATTGTAAGTGTAAAATACGTCTCCACCCATACGATAAGAGTAATGAAGGACAATAAAATAAGGGTTAAATAATATAAAGAGAACTCACTAGGTTAATTAGCATATTTTTCTTGGTCGTATTCATTAATGGTGATCCTTGATCGCTCGTGGGAAAAATAGCACATCCAATTCATCTGTTTTACATTTATTCTCTCTAATTGAATTGACAAGATTTCTCCTACCGTAACACGGAGGGGCTAATAACGCATTTTCAACATTATCGCTAAAGACATCCTTTCAATTTATGCAAGTGATTTAATCTGTAATTTAACAATCGCTCGGTGAGTGATGTCCAACCTTCCTTCTCTAATAATTTTAATACGCTACTATATTCCCCGAATACCTTTCGCCCAGGATTGGTCGTGAGTGAGGGTAACACCTAAGTATTTAATTGAATCTACACTTTCTATTTCGGTATCCATGATGCAGGAGGGAAGGGACCACTCCTATTCCAATAATTCATCACTACGCTCTTTGCGAAGTTTGATTCTATTCGCCAAATGTCGCACCAAAGTTGTATAGCATTGTAGGGAAGAGTTACTGCTTTAATCTGTTCACGGCGTTCTCTCTCTTAAGTCTAAGTAGTAGGGACGTAAAGAAAAGAATTGCGATAGGCAAAGAGGCTTTCTCAAGGAGGAGGGAGTTGATGACGGTGACGTTGAGTAAGAATGTTAAAAAAACACTCGTCAACAGTACAGTATTGCTTGCCCTGGTTTGTTTGTTTCCAATTTTATCCTTCCATCCTTCGTCTCTCTCTGTGGGGGAGACGCCTCCGATCCACGCCTGCTGCGGTGTGTCACATTCCCTACTATGGTCTATGGAGGCATAGACCATGGGTAACATGTCCACTTGATAGTAGAATTTCCCCTTCTTACTTTTCAATTCTAAATTGCACCTTATTGGATAGATTTTATAACATCTGTAGGTGCATGTATGAATTTGCATGCGTTTAAGTTGTAAAGGTTTTCTCATGAATATATACGCCTCTAGTGGGTCGCGGTAGTCCAGGGGTAGGTTGGCTGCAGGGGGGGGGGGGCGTTGGACTACTGACCGGAGGGTCCCGGGTTCGATTCGCGGACAAGGCACTCTGGGCACCTGCAGCTCAACCCAAGCTATGTGATTTTTCGGGTACCAGATCTTCCTGGGAAACCATAACCGGCACAAGGAAAGGAACTGCCCCCCCCCCTCCCCTGATGTGTGAATATTCACACGCCGTCGGGTTTAGTACTGGGTGAACTCTACCATCACCTACCCAACCGACCTTCGGGTTGATTACTGTGTTTATGGTTTTTTATATACGCCTCTGTAGGTGTTTTTTGCACGAATATGTCGGTTTTGTATGTGGTTTAATTCTCTTTGACGGGTTGTGACCCAACACCCCCCGCCACACGCCCCTGCGGTGGCTTGCGGGGTATTATATAGATTTGGATGAAACCAGTTATCTCTTATTCTAAAAATTTAGATATCTTGGTACATCTACTAATCGATAAAATAAATAATCTAATTATTGGTAAAATTACATCTAAAAATCCTGTCTACCCGCCAAAACTTCTCGTCTTTCCTTCATATTTCGATCCAACAAACCTCTCCCGTGATCTCAATATAGTGGCACATCCATGGTCTCCCTTCATAATTCCTCTTTTCCATCTTGTGCCTCAGGATGTGTCCAATTAGTTACCTCCTCATCTTGTAAGTGCCTTCCATTGGCTTCCCTCGACATCCACTAACACAGAGGACTCACATCATTTGTTCTCTCGATCGATCCATTTTATTTTCCCCATTCTTTAGCAGCGCCGCAATGTCCATTGCTTTTAATCCTCTTTTTCTCCACGGCTACTATCTTCCATGTCTCACAACCCAAGGAAAGTAAACTCGCATAAGTTTTTTATGCACGGCTTCCTTTGTGTCTATAAAAATCTTATTTAGTACCTTGCGAGCCACAGCCAGGGTGTGTGGGAGAGGGTGATTGCATATCAAGACTATCCTTGACCCAAAACACCTTTCCCTCCTTGCGCGGTGGGACACACATCATCTTATTCTGATCCCTTATAGTTCGTGGGAAAAATGGCATCTTAAGTCTATCTGTTCTGCACTTCATTTCTCTAATTTTATAGTTCCAAATAGTAACGAAATACTATGCCCAACAGCGTGTGAAACTCACACATTAGTGTAATAAGTGGAGCCAGTTACGTAATTTCGTACTTTTCCTGATCCGGTTATGGTTTCCCAGGATGATATGGTAGCCGAAAAATCACACAGCTTGTGTGGACCTGAGGGTACCCAGAGGCTTCACCCGGGATCGAACCCGGGCTCCCCGGTCAGTAGTCCAACGGTCTACCCGTGGAATTCCATGTCTCTTGATTAAATACTAGAAATGCAAAAAAATATAGTGTTTCTTAATTTTAGTTGCCATTACATTTGTAAAAAATTCGGAGGAATGCTGGTGAACACTCATATCGTTCTGGGAGTCCCACCAAAGTGACTCTGTTCGAATGGAACGCTCCTTCCTGAACTGGACAGTTTTTCTCTGTGCTTTGCTTTATTCTATCTTTGAAATCTTCAGTAGAGGATTTCCAATAACTCAAAGTGCAAATATTAAAGGTGTGGTATCAACATTCGCGAAATAACCCACCTATCCTTACCGTTTTCATTCGAATATTTCCCCAGTATTCGTTCAGGATGTATTGCTCTATTTTGTAGATCTCGAGAAATCATTTGAAATAGTAAATTGGGCAGAATTCATGATTGTATAAAAAAAAATAGGAATAGATTGGAGGAAGAGGCGACTGACGAGTTCTGTCCAGAATGTAACTTACGTTTCGAATGAAAATATGAGCCTGGTGACAAGACGAAGTTTTATTTTATAGATATGAAATGCGCACTCTTAAACTATTTATCTACGAAGTCGCCATTCAAATCGAGGCATTTATCATGGCGATACACAAGCCTTTCAATTCCGTCTCCGAAGAAATCAGTAAAAACCTAATCGGAGATCGCACTTCACAACTTAGCGGGATTTTCTATTGCAGTGCACATTTTAACTGTTCCCAGTGAGAAAAGTAAAAGAATCACGGTCTACACACTACCACAGCTGTATGCGTACTGAATGCAGGGACGTTTAAACATCAAGATGGTGGCTCTAGCCCTATCCACCGCCACGCTAGGCCGAAACGTAAGTGACTTTCTGGAGAGCCCTGTATATGCAACCTGTTCATGTCTAAGACTGCTTTAGTACGAGTGAGAGGGAGTCAGAGTGGATATATGTGGGGCAAATGGTTAAAGAGGCATGGGAAAAACTGGAGGTAGGAATGACAGTCGGAGGGGCATTCGTAAAATCAATTAGTTTTGTGGATAATCAGACTTAAGTTTGCCAGTCAACCAAGGGGTTGCAATGACTGCTTAATGAATTGGAAATTCAGTGCGATAGATATGGGATAAATGTAAATAAAACCAAGGTAATGTTAAACGTTAAAATAGTAGGGTAGAAACCAGAGCAGATGGAACAGTTGACATATCTCGGAAGTGTTTTGGCCAAAGTAGTAGGGACATAAGGAGAAGAATTGAGTTAGGCAAAGAAGCTTTCACAAGGAGGAGAGAATTGATGAGGGGGACGTTGAGTATGAATGTTGGGATAAGGTTAGGGAAAAATTTATATGGAGCGTAGCTATATATGGCGGAAACGTGGTCACTGAAGCAGGAGGATAGACGTAGATTGGAGGCTTTTGAAATGTGGGTGAAGAAAAGAATAGAGAAGGTGAAATGGACCGAAAGAGAAACAAACGTGGAGGTTCTTAAGAAGACAGGAAAAATGGACCCAAAGGGTATTGATTGGCAATGGGATGTCAAAGATTGTGATACAGGGGATATTTTTGGGCAAACGAGGAAAGGGCATTGGGGTGTTGGACGGAATGAAGTGAGAAAGGAAGTATGCGAAATTGAAGAAAGTTTTGTGTTACATGCATGCACATAGTACAATGGCATAGGGGATACCTTATCGTTCGTGGGAAAAATGACATCTTAAGCCTACTAGTTCTACACTTAATTTCTCAAATTTAATTATATATAATCTCTCCTACCGTATTACGTCGGGGCTAATTGTACATTTTCACCATTTTGTACATTTTCACCATTTTGTACATTTTCACCATTTTGTACATTTTCACCATTTTGTACATTTTCACCATTTTGTACATTTTCACCATTTTGTACATTTTCACCATTTTGTACATTTTCACCATTTTGTACATTTTCACCATTTTGTACATTTTCACCATTTTGTACATTTTCACCATTTTGTACATTTTCACCATTTTGTACATTTTCACCATTTTGTACATTTTCACCATTTTGTACATTTCAAAATTTCAAAAGAGTTTTCTTGTGTCACAGATGGAGTTGTTATGACACCAAATGATATTAGAAGATTCGGTCAACGGGATAAAGTATAAGAGGGATAGGTTAAGACGCCAGCAGAAACCTATTCAAGTATTCCTAATTCTCTCGCTCGACACGCAATCGTAAAAAAATCGAACCAAAAAACACCAAAATATATTAATTAAAAAACAAAAAATTTCATTAGCGTGAAAACCAATTATTGCATGATTTACCTAGGGATGTATGTGCATGTGCGTTTGTTTATATGAGGGCAAAATACTCATACATTTGTGTGAACATACATTTGTGCATTAACAAGATATTATAAGGTTAAGGGATTAAAATAGCTGCAAATGGCTTTTGTATCGGGAAAAGGTATTTTCTTTTATTATAAGCGCCTAGTATGTTTACAATTTTATCTTATCAATATTTTATCGGTCCTCTGGTCGCTAGCTGTTCGTCTCGCCTGTGTAGAGAAGTAATTTGCGCTTAGTACCGTAGTGTATGCAGCTGTTGTTAACGTCTATTTCCCTAATTTCAATTGTTTTACGTATGTGAATAAAAATTAAGACAGCTTAATTATTTTTTTGATGTCGCATGCCTGGTATAAGTTCACAACCCCTGTCACACAACATAAAGTTGACTTAGATGGGGTACAGTGTAGAAGCATATAGATGTGTATGGCGGGTACCTCAACACCCCTTACCACATGCCTTAAAAAGCCCCTTGCAGGATAAGATGCATACTCGTATGTAGATGAGATTTTGATAGAAATTTTCATTGTCGCAAACATCGTTTGGAGTGCGACTAAGGACTATTTCGGTCTGCAAACGTCGACAAGATCTATCTCATTTCACCATGGCGCTATTGATTTGTTTTTCTTTCGAGCGTACTTTGCTAAGGAACAACATTAGCTTATCATGGAATAACTTCCGGGGGGGCGGGAGGGAGGCGGGGGGGTTCCGACAGATACGACAGACCTCGACCTACGAAGAACCGCGCGAGATAAGAATGGAAGTCTTGACAGCATCTTCTAAGTAGTCGTAAGGTTTCTTCTCCACGCTATTTGGGACACTACTGCGCGTTCTAATTCCAACACTCCTCTCTTTACTACGCTGCAAACGCTAGGGGAGGAATGCTAGGTTTTATTTTTACCTATATTTGGACTCGATCCAAGGTCAGACTCGGTGGTTGTTAGTCAAGGGGGTTCACAGTACGACTGGAGGAGGGGTGTGTTGGGATCTCTTCCTCCCCATGATACCTAAACAGCCTGGTTGAGTTAGCGTTAATTGGGTGCAGAATGTAAATAAAGAGGAGGAGGTCACTCAACCCTATTTCGCTTCCGCATTTAAACCACGTACTGCGCTCCGGTGATTTCGGCTAGGGAGATCATCCTTCTATCAGGTCTTAAACAGCACGATTAAGACTTGCTGTGCTTTTAATTACAAAGAAAAATGCCATATATATGAATATAGATGATTTCTTCGAAGTGACATGGAAGTGTTAACTACAAAACTTAGACAGCAACACACGATATGAGAACACACAAAAGGAACACTCTCACGTTATTTCTTGATAATTTCGACGGAATTGTGCTCCGTCTTCCTCGGAAGATAAGTTAGGACTCACACTTATATATGAATATATGTATAATGCATATATGTATATATATAATACATATAGATGATTTCGTCGAAGTAAAACGGAAGTGTTGGATAAAAACATTTGACAGCAACAAACAATATAAGAACACTCACACGTTATTTCTTGATAATTTCGACGGAATTGAAATACTTAATACTTTCGACGGAATATATATATATATATATATATATATATATATATATATATATATATAAACACTAAGCATGGTGGAAAACGCAATGCGAGGATATGGAAAGCTTACAGAAGAAGGGTGAAATTGGTGCTCTATACAGCAAGGTTAAGTTATTATCGGGAAGTAAGAAGGCAAGAGCTGTGCTAACAGTTAAAGATAAATGGGGTAAGATAATAGTTGAACCAGGAAAAATCCAAGAGAGATGGAAGGAATATATAGAAACACTGTATGGTAAAGAACTTAGGCCGACAAGGTTAGACATAGAAAAGGAACATGACGTAGAAGAAGATAGCTTAGGTCCAGGCATACTCGACGATGAAATAGAAAGGGCATTAAAGGAGATGAAAGCAAATAAGGCTGTGGGGGTGGACAATATTCCTGTAGAAATGTTGAATTGGTTAGGGAAAGGTGGGAAAAAGGCCATATATGGACTGATTCGTAGTATCTATGAGGAAGGAATCTGGCCGGAAGATTTTGTGAGATCGGTGTTAGTTCCTATTCCAAAAAAGGCAAAGGCTTCGTCATGTGAGGATTACAGAACAATAAGTTTGATATCCCACGCAGCTAAAGTTATTCTCAGGATCATCAACAAAAGGATAGAGAGTAAGGCAAATGATTACTTAGGGGATGATCAGTTTGGGTTCAGGAAAGGAAGAGGTACGCGTGATGCCATTGCAGTAATGAGATCACTAGTCGAGAGGAATATAGAATACAATCAGGACGTTTTTGCCTGTTTTGTAGATTTCGAAAAAGCGTTTGATAGAGTGAATTGGGAAAAATTAATGCGTGTATTGCAGAAAATAGGAATGGATTGGAGGGACAGGAGACTGATCCGCAACCTGTACATGTCTCAGACTGCTCAGGTGCGAGTGGGGAACGGAGAGTCTGGATGGGCAGTGTTAGGAAGAGGTGTAAGGCAGGGTTGCCCATTGTCACCGGTACTGTTCAACGTATATGTAGAGGAAATGATTAAAGAGGCATGGGAAGAACTGGAGGTAGGAATGAAAGTCGGAGGGGAACTCGTAAAATCGGTTAGGTTTGCTGATGACCAAGCATTAGTTGCTCAGTCAGCCAAGGGGTTGCAAGCATTGTTGAGTGAATTGGAGGTTCAGTGCGATAAATATGGGATGAGAATCAATATTAATAAAACAAAGGTTATGCGATTTTCCAGAAAGAAAAAGGCTAAGCTAAATATTAAAATAGGCGGGGAAAGAATAGAGCAGGTAGAGCAGTTTACATATCTCGGAAGTGTTTTGGACCAATACGGTCAATGTGGTAGGGACGTAAGGAGAAGAATTGCGCTAGGCAAGGAGGCTTTCTCAAGGAGGAGGGAGTTGATGACGGGGACGTTGAGTAGGGATGTTAAGACAAGACTCGTAAAAACTCTGATATGGAGCGTAGCTATGTACGGCGCGGAAACGTGGTCGCTGAAGCAGGAGGATAGACGTAGATTGGAGGCTTTTGAAATGTGGGTGTGGAGAAGAATGGAGAAGGTGAAATGGACCGAAAGGAAAACAAATGAGGAAGTACTGGAAATGGTGGGTGAGGAGAGGGGTTTGTTGAGAGAAATCCTATGGAGGCAGGAAAAATGGATGAAAGGCGTATTGAGCGGTAGTGGAATGTTGAAGAGGGTAATAGAGGGGAGAATGTTGGGCAAGCGAGGTAAGGGTAGGAACAGGATAGGGATGTTGGACGGGATGAAGGGAGGAAAGAAGTACACCGAGATGAAGAGGGACCTGATATAGATTAGTTTGCTAGGTGGGGAGTCACAAAATGTTTATTTGATAGTTGTGTCCATCCAAAAACCTACCTTAACCGGTAGATTACCTAATAATAATAAACACTAAGATAATAAATATTACCCACACAGAAACATAAAAGAAGGAAACGTAAATATCCACTGTAAGTGTCCTTCTTTTATGTTTCTGTGTGTGTAATATTTATTATCTTAGTGTTTGAGTGTTTGTGCGTCGCCGGAGAGCGTCATTTTCAAGATTTGAATATATATATATATATATATATATATATATATATATATATATATATACTTGAAAATCCCGCCATACGGCGCCCAAATATTCATTCAAACATAGAAATAGGTATAAGGAAAGGGGATAGGAAAACATAAAAGGCGAACACAGGACATGTGGGGAAGGCGGTTTTTGAGCAGATCACGAAAATAAAAATATTTCCTTATCCGGGATTTGAACCACGGGCCTTCCACTTGCCGGGCGGATGCTCTACCACCTAAGCTAATAAGGAAACTTGATTTACCTTGAGATCTGCGATCTTATAAAGCGCCAAAGTGCTCCGATACATATTGCCCGAGAGATGGCGTTATGGAGCTGATTCACCCACCAAAGGAGAAATAGACGGGACACAAGAAGGGGAAAGGATAGTAGAAAAGCATTCATACGATCTTATAAAGGATAGGAACGGTGCGTTTCATGGCACGCATAGCCAGAAGAAGAGACGAGCCACATTGGCCAAACACATATTCAAACTTGAAAATCCCGCCATACGGCGCCCAAATATTCATTCAAACCTAGAAATAGGTATAAGGAAAGGGGATAGGAAAACACACAAAAGGCGAACACAGGACATTTGGGGACATGTGACATACATACATACATATATATATATATATATATATATATATATATATATATATATATATATATATATATATATATATATATATATGCTTTCTCAGGGGGAAGGGAGTTGATGACGGGGACGTTGAGTAGGGAGGTTAAGACAAAACTCGTAAAAACTCTTATATGTACGGCGCGGAAACGTGGTCGCTGAAGCAGGAGGATAGACGTAGATTGGAGGCTTTTGAAATACTATATGGGTGTGGAGAAGAATGGAGGTGAAATGGACCAAAAGGAAAACAAATGAGGAAGTACTAGAAATGGTGGGGGAGGAGAGGGGTTTGTTGAGAGAAATCCTATGGACGCAGGAAAAATGGATGAGGGGCGTATTGAGCGGTAGTGGAATGTTGAAGAAGATAATAGAGGGGAGGATGTTGGGCAAACGAGGAAAGGGCAGGAACAGGATAGGGATGTTGGACGGGATGAAGGGAGGAAAGAAGTACACGGAGATGAAGAGGGATCTGATGTAGATTAGGTTGCTGGATTGGGTTTGGTTTGGAGTTACAAAATGTTTATTTGATAGTTGTGTCCATCCAAAAACCTACCTTAACCGGTAGATTACCTAATAAATATATCCTAATGAAAGTAACGATGACTTCAGCTACATGCACTACGGTATCTAAGAGGTATGTTAAAAAAGTAGCGGGAATTTTGTACATTCGCATTGTACATGGTATGGTACGTCATGGGTTCTTACCACAATGTCAAATGGTCAGTAAAGGGTACTATTTACTAGTCAACGCCGGTTGTGCAAAACAATAAAAAAAAAAACTCCCGTATTTGGGACGAAATAATTCATGGATTTTGCGTCACCGCGATAATGCACCTGCTCACACTCCTCACTGCTTATTCGTGAATTTCTGACCAAATAAATCACTATAATGATCTCTCAGCCTCCATATTTGCCAGAAATAACCCCGTGTGACTTTTTTCCCTCTCGAAAATAAATTGAACTGTAAAGGGCCGTCATTTTACAAGCATACATGTAGACTAGATAAAAAATGCATCGCTGAGAGGGCTAAAAGCTATACCGAAGATCGAGTTCCAGAAGTATTTCAATGATTGGTAAAAGCGCTGGAATTAGTGGGTAATATCTTACACATTTGCAGCATCATCACTAAAGAGACCTCCTTACAATGTATTATTGCTGGTAATCTACCGGTTTAGGTAGGTTTTGGATCTACACGAGCTACTCAACGATACAACGAAAATTTCTTTACCTCTTCTAACAATACAATGTTTCAATTTCAGAGTGTAAAAATCATTCGCCTTGATTATATATATTTACAAAATGTTTATTTGATAGTTGTGTCCATCCAGAAACCTACCTTAACCGGTAGATTACCTAATAAAATAATATATATATATATATTGATGAATCCGCACCAGGATTGATTTTTACACTCTGAAATTGTTGCATTGTAATGCTACAAGTAGCGGATGACTCCGTTAAAAGTTACTGTTGCGGCATCTCCCGCAGTTTCTTGAATTTTCTCTCCTAACAAAACAATGTGACAAAGAACATTACAACAAGGCCTTCTTCAATATCTCATACTTCTGTCCTCCCTTCATTCGGTGTAGCACGCATATTCCATTCCTACTCCTCTCTCGTTTGCCTAACGTTCTCCTCTCTAGTTCACACAGCCTTCAGTATTCCCAATTGCTAATGAAAACGCTCTGCATCCATATTTCTTGCCTCCTTTGGAATTCTCCCAACAATTCCCTCTCCCCCACTTGCACCATTCCTCGTTTGTTTTCCTTTCTTTCCGCCTCATCTTTTCCTTTTCCATCTTTCTTCACACCCACATTACAAAAGCATCCCATCCAGGCCTATGATCTTACTTCAACGAACATGCTTCCATGATGTACAAACCAGATTACATGTCTAAGTTAGCTATCTCAAATTCTTCAACATCGTATTGCCAATCAATATGCTGTAGGTCCATTTTTCTTGTCTTCTTAAGATTTCTCCCAACAATCCCCCCAATAAAAAGAGACGTTTCAGGAGTGATATGGTGGAATATCATGATTAATTAAAATTGATAATTTTCCACAAAAATTTTATTAATACGACCGGTTTCGATGTAACTACATCATCTTATGGTCTGGTCCAGAAGATGATGTAGTTACATCGAAACCGGTCGTATTAATAAAAATGTTGTGGAAAATTGCCAATTTTAATTAATCGTATCGCCAATCAAAATGCTCTGCACCTATCCGTCTTGCCTCCTTTTGATTACTGAGTGATAGCTCCCCAAATAATTTTGATACGATACTCAGTCATAACAACGTTTTACTAATCTAGTTCCCCTACGCTGCACTCGATTCAATTCGGCAATCAATCCAACTTCATGAGTATTACATACATACTATCAGAATATTTCAGCTAAATGTGGCCTGACGAGCGAAATGTTACATAGCTCCTCAACCTTCTCGTCACAATTCCCGAGTATTATTCTGATAAACCAGTAATTAAAGACGTAAAATTATAAAATATTTGGGATCAAATTACATATTTAACTCAGAGCAGGTCAAATACTCGAGCATCAAACATGCAAACATTCTTAGTTGAAGGAGCGGGGTGGTGCGGTGGTTAGCTTGCTGGAATCCCCCCTCCTCAGAGACCAAGGGTTCAAATCCTGGTGGTGAGAGAATTTTTCGAAGGTATTCCCACTCTACTTGAGTGGTCTGTGGAGAGCCGCTCGAGTGTAGTACGCCGTCCGTCGGATGAGACGTTAGATTACGTTGCCCCTTCGCGCATTGCGTGACTAGAGTAGTGTGATGGCGACGTTTGTCTGCACCATTCCACGGAAATCTTATCTCTAACAAATTGCCCACCTATCCTGAGCTGTCATTTAATTCCCATAATGACTAAAACCACATTCATGTGGTTAAGGACAGTTATTGAAAAAGTAACTGGGTTGCTACATTGCTTTAGTAAGATCACACTTGAAATACGCGCCAATTATCGGGGACAGGTAAATGAAAACTTAAATTAAGGAATTGGAATATATTCTTAGAAAATTCACCAGGTTTGTTAAAAATTCTACGAGAAGTGCAGACGCATAATGGCCGCTTGGCTCTAGTATCGATTATGCGGAATATTGTCAATTGCTTAAGTTGCTAATATTCTTCACAAATACTCACGGATTATCGGATGCCTGCGATCATATAAGTACATTAAAATCTATGCGCAAATACATAATAAATATTCACAGGAGTTACCAACGGATTGACCACTGATGAAGGCCACATGCCATTTGTTTTCTTCGACAGCGACGCTTGTGCCGCTTCGGATGACGTCATGCGTACTCTTCTAACTTTTCATAACTGTATGATTGTGTACGCATCTGTTTTAAATGGATCCAACAGAGATAGCGGTAGTCTAGCTGCATGGACCATTTGCTCTTTTTCATTTCTTTCAGAGGGCAATCTGTGCAAACAATCAAAGATAAATGAGGAATATTATTCATTGATCGAAGGGAGATAAAATATATATTTCAGAACTATATAGAATAACTGCATGTTAAAGGCATTAGGCTGGCAAGGTTAGACATAGAAAGAGAATATGACGTAGATGAGGATAGGTTAGGTCCAGGCTTACTCGATGGCGAGATGGAAAGGGAATTAACGGAATTGAAAACAAATAAGGCCGTGGGGGCTGACAAAATTCCTACGGAACTACTTGAAGGTTTTGGAGAAGGTGGAAATAAAGAGTTTTTAAGGGCTAATTTGTAGCATTTATGAGAGAGGAATTTGGCCAGAATACTTTGTCTGGCGCGGAGAAGTGGTCTCTAAAGCAGGATGATAGGCGTACATTGGAGGCTTTTGAAATGTGGGTGTGGAGAAGAATGGAGAAGGTAAAATGGACCGAAAGGAAGACAAATGAGGAAGTACTGGAGAAGATGAGTGAGGAGAGGGGTTTGTTGAGAGAAATCCTATGGAGGCAGGAAAAATGGAGCGAGGAAAGGGCAGGAACAGGATAGGGATGCTGGACGGGATGAAGGGAGGAAAGAAGTACACAAAGATGAGGAGAGACCTGATGTAGATTAGGTTGCTGGATTGGGTTTTGATTAGAGTCACAAAATATTTATTTGGTAGTTGTGTCCATCCAAAAACCTACCTTAACCGGTAGATTACCTTATAATATTTTTTTCTATATTATATGCATATATGACATGACGCAACTTCTGGTAAGGTAGCGATTATATTAGCTAATCGAATTGCCCCTCTGCTGAACTTTCTAGTCGCCACGGATGAAAATCTTCTCGCTCAAATCGTATAAACTAGGCGTGTACTCAAAATGGGGTCACAAGAAAGTGAGATAGCTGCATTCCCCGAACTCAAAATTTCATCCGCGGTCAAAGCGTTTGGCGAAAGCCTAACCCGCTTGCTTGCCTACAAGTGCGACGGGCGCGCAAAATGTTTTTTTCTTAAAAACCACCGCAAAATTATCAATCTCATAATCTCATCCGAATCAATCTCTAAAATATTGAATCATAAGTTTCAGTAGAGTTCTTTACAATACAGGGTCTCTCCCAAAATAGATAAGAAATAACCTCGTCTTTATCGACTTAGAAAGGCGTTATTTACAAAAAGGTCGTGCCTCAGGGACCGACAGTGAATAGTAAGTTTTACGAGGAATTCCTTGAAAGGCTGCAGAAAAGATTGCAACGAGTCAGGAAGGAGATCTATGCTCACTGGAGGTCGCACCGTGATAGCTCGCTGTACCACACCGCACAAGATGGCAACGCCGCCCGAGCCGCACTACAACCACGATGTGGAACGGCGGACTTAATTTTGTTTTAAAGAATGAAAATCAGGTTGAAAGGGAACCATTTTGGAACGCTGCGAAACTCCAAATACGTCGTGACGAAGTGCGTGATAGAGGTTCCACGTTGACGCCTTCCAGGAAGTGTATCGGGACTGGCAGAGGCGCTAACATCGGTCTGTCGATGTACAAGGGTATTTTGAAGAATCTAAGTAATTTGTACTAAGTAATTTATCGGTAATACATATTTCCCCGGATAGATTCTACTTATTTTTGGGACAGGCTATGAATAATGGAAAAATCTTTCAACAACTAAATATTTTTTTTAACCTTCTACGCCTTTAGAAAACGGTAGTCCTAATCAATTCGGATAGTTAACTAACCCAGTTGAAAGGTTTACTGCGCAGAAATTACAAAGGAAAACGATAACCGTAATGTTGAGAGGGAGAAGAGCGTTGATCATTCGCTCGAAGGCTTTTTTCTAGTTTTGGAAAGTTCAATTAAGATTTCAAATCTATCATAAAACTGAAAGTTAAATTGTAAATGTTCGCGAACTTATTGCTGCAAGCATTTGATTATTGCGATACCAAGAGTTACACCTGAATCGAAGATGTATATTCGTTGATCAAAACTGTAAAAACATTACGGAAAACCTTCTTGAGATAAGTGTTGTTGAAAGAAAACTTATGCTACGAATAATAGAATTTTGCTGGTAATATCACGGTAATCCATATTTCACCGTAATTTTCTCATCTTTCCGTTAACACTAAGCGCGTTATGTCAACACACGATCTTTTAGTTCAGAGAGGTAATATAGCTGGGAGTCATGGTCGTCGAAGGACATCGATACGATGCCTACGTCTGCAAAAGAAATTAATCTTGGCGAATCTCCATTTTCATCCTTCATTACTAATATGATCAAAATATATCTTTAATAGATGAAGAGAGACGTATTGGTGGGGACATTAAGAGAAGAATTGCAATGGCAAAAGAGGCATTTGCAAGAAGAGAATTGATGACGGGTACACAGAGCAAAGATGTGAAGGAAAGTTTAGTGAAGACTTAGAATATTGACTTAGACTTAGTGCTTTATGAATGTGAGACTTGATATTTTGAGACGAGAGGATGAGCGTAGATTGGAGAGATTTTTGAGATATGGGTGTGGCGGTGAATGGACGAAATAAGTACGAAAGTAGGACAGAGAGATGAAGACAAATGCCGAGATGTAGGGAGTTGCTGGGTGAAACTCGAAAAAGTGGAAGTGAATGAAGGAAAAATTGAAAAGTCAGAAAGATATATTGGAACCCGTGATAGAAAGGAGAACGTTGGGTAAGAGAGGCAGAGGAAGGAAGAGAGCGGACTGCGTAGACAGCATTTAAAAAGACAAGCTTTACAAAGAAAGAAATAATGCAGGGCAAAGAAGGGGTATGTAATCGTGGTAGGTGGAAGTATATAGTCATTGAAGACCGTCAAAAACCTACATTTCCTAAGTAAGTAACATTAACTTGAATGAATGAAAATAATGTTTATTTGTGTCTCACACGCTTCATAACATACTTTGAAAAATGATGGAATTGTATTCAGGTATATGTGGTAGAGATGACTGAAGTTATGATTAAATTTAGAGGCATTCATATATTTACGCATAGTCATAGTGAAGCCACAAATATGGAGTAAGAGTATCCCCGACGGAAGCACGAGCCAGAGACGGATTATGAGCTGCCTTATCAGAGCGGAAATTTCCGAGCACTGCGGGTTAAAATTTGGCAGTGGCGGTGGTGATACTTGTTGCTTGGGACGGTCGTTTCTTGCTGAGAAGAGCGAAAATGAGATGGATAGGCAGAAGAGCAAACGGAAGGAGGACCAGAGTGCTTTCGTGGCGTGAATCGAATCTACATGGATTTTTGTCCAGCTGTCGTTTGAAATATAATCGCACTTGGTTGATAGAACACTTGTTTAACGATTGATCCATAGCAACACCCCTTTCAAGTGAAAACAGTTAAGTTGACATACAGAGTCTGTGGTAAAAATTATTGCAGATCAAAGTATAAGTTGCTGAATTGCTTTAAAATAGCATCCTTCTGTATCGCGGTACGCTTCTTGGAAAGCGTAGACACCTTGTTGAGGCACCTCGTCACGGCCTCTTTGACACTATCCAGCGTTCCAAAAAGGTTGCATTTCGAGCTCCTTTTTATTCTTGGGAACAGAAATGAGTCCGGCGGTTCCACATCGGAGCTGTCCGGCGCGGCACGGCGGCTGGGGGATGTCCAAGAGATCACGCGAGATCCTTCTGATCTTCCGTCATCACTTTGGGGACCATCTTGGCACCATCTCAAAATCTTGGCATCTTTCTCAAAATCATTCCACTTATTCCCTATACAGTCCGTCCGGCGAGAAAACACCTTAATCCTTGCGTGGATAATTTAAAATCACAAGAAGTTAGGTGGTCAGAAAAGGCTGAGGATTGTACAATTTCGTGAAAACGTAATTTCTGCTTTACTTGATCAACCAACGATTGATACTGCACAAGTGTCAAAGAAAAATCAATATTGTCTTAAGAAATAGGAAGATGCGACAAGAGTAACGCGAAAGACATGAAAAGAGTACTGTAATTCAATTAGAAAAATAGATCAAGACAAGCGGTGATAAAAAATAAAAAAGTAATGTATTGCCGAGATTGCGAGAATAAACCAGCATATGCCTGAAATTTTTGAAACAAATTGCGTAATTAGTGTACTTATTCAATTGGTACTGGAACATACATTAAAAAAATCCAACTTTCCTCTTTTATTGATGCCTACCCGATAAAATACGTAAATACTGAGCGATTCCACAGTCATCGTTTCATAGCATGGAGTTCATTAATGCGGTTATCCAAAAACTATGAAATGAATACAAAATGTAACCATTGATCTGGTGGAGGACACTTCAATTAACGTTATCGTTCAACGGCTGCTTCAAAATATCTTATACTGATATTAGGATAGCGAGACCCAGCGGAGACCGATACTAGGTTGCCTCGTAACTTCAAACATATTAATATTATATGGTAGCATACCGTTTGGGTTAGGCTTTGGGTGGATGCAAACTTAACACGCCAACATTTCTTGCCTCGACTAACAACACACACCCTGACACCACACAACAATAAACCCTCCTTCAATTCCAAATACTTCCGCCCTCCATTCATCCTGTCCAAAATTTCTACTATTTTCCTGCCCCCTACCTAGCCTGTCTTCTTTCTATCACAGTCTTAAATATTCCCCATCTTTCCTGCCCCTTTTGGATTTATCCCAAAAATTCTATTTTCTGTGCAGTCAAGATCCAACTTTACCTTACATCAATTACTCAGGGCAGTGTTGACCATAAATTTCACCTAACTATTCACGCTTTTCCGTTGCCGCTGTTTCATAACGTATCTTTCTTGGCGTGTATTTGAAAAGCACGGGCACCCAAGTGAATCTGAGGAATCCTCAGGACAACAACAATTGTACTGTATTAATTCAGCGTCAGATACCATAATCAGATAATTAAATCGTACTAGCAACTAATCGGTTGAATCTGCGATTGGTATCGAATAAAAAACTCTTTCTTTAGGACAAAAAAAACGGTGCAGACTATCGGTTATAGAACTGTCTCATTGCAGGTCATTGAATCCACGCGTCCAATTTGAAAGCACTGAGTAGATAGAAATGAATCGATATTGAAACTTGAACCAAATGATTTCAGGCTGAACTCATTAATAGATTGTAAGAGCTGGCCGTCGGGGAGTTAAAAATGATTGAATTCTTTAATTATTACTTGATAACCAAACAATTCAATGTGTTGAAAGAGAAGTTCATTCTGATAGGGGTGGAGTTCCATCCACGTATTCATTGTAGATGAGGTAGTTCCTCTCACAATGCGAGAAGCTAAGGACATCATGGGGACTAAGACTTTTGGATACGTATGTCTAGGATGACATCCTTTCTGTAAAAGGTTATCTCTAGTGGGAAATTCACCGAGAATCAAGAACTCGTCCTTCCCTCGCTCGATAAGTAATCATGGCGAAATCACACCCAAACCCCCGTATATATTAACTTATTTATTTACATAATGCCCTTCGAGCCACCGCTAGGGTGTGTGGCAGGGGTTGATTGCACACCAGACTACTTTTGATCTAAAATACTTTCCCATCCAAAAGGCGTACGGACATCGTTATTCTTATCCCATGAGTTTCGTGGGAAAAATGGCATCTTAAATGATCTCTTCTGCAATAATCTGTCTAATTTTATTGGCATGATACTATCATAATACGATGGGGTTAATAACACATCTTTAACATCATTGCTAAAGAAACGTCATTCCAATTTATGCAAGAGATTTAATCAATAATTTAACCTTCACTCTGTGAGTTATTCCCAGCCTAGCTGCTCTAATATTTTATATACGCTACTAAGTTTACCATTGAAACTTTTTACTAATCTAACTCCTCTGCGATGCACGCGATTCAATTTAGTAATTGATCCATCTTCGTAAGGATTCCTTATACTTTCAGCATATTCTAAATGAGGTCTAACAAACTAAAGATAGTATTTCTCTTTATCCTTTCCAACACATTTCTCCAACACTTCTAAAAAACCCTAATTTTTTGTTAGCTTAGTTTTTGGTAGCCTTCCCTCCATTACGATTCATCACTCTCTGCCTCCAAATGATGACTCCCGTCAATCCACCCTTTTTTCTCATCATTTGATGTTTACAGTCTCGCTCGCAAATGAATGCATCTGTCAACTACACAATAACGCCGTGTGAATTTTTTCTTGTTCGTGAAAAAAAACTTTCTTTTTATGGCTATGCTCTTTTCTTTTCATCTCTACCAAACGTCAGGAAAGTTTCGAATAAAATATTCTATGATATTGGCAATAATTTTTAAGAAAAAAAGGTTAACTGTAAATTAAGTAATTAAAGTATGAATGAGGAAAAAGAGGGCGCAGACTCCATTTGGGTGGCATTGGAGTAGTAATGTCAAAATCATCATCTTATTATTTTGTCCTTCAAGGAGTCAATGTTTTACTTAATTTCCTGAATATTTATTTATGTCTGTGAGGTTCAGTTTATAAAGTAATAGGTATTGCGACAAAACATTATATTAGATGAAGAAAATTACGTAAGTGTTCACACTGCCTAATATTACTTGTGTGCAAAAATTCCAGGCTAAATCTCTTTCAGAGGGACTTTCCTCCATCTCTTGAAGTTTATTCTATAAAAAAAGCCAATAATAGAGGAGGTGAACAAGTTATATATTTTATGAATTATCAAGATAGTGACATAAAGTTAATATATACACTAAAGGTTACTTCTATTCTTCTTAACACCACTTTTGAAATTATGTCTTTTTCCGTTCTATGTCGATTATTTGACTGGATTCTACTTCCTACTACCAATTTCTCGACTACGATTTCAATGACCGTCTAGATTTCCATAGCTAATTTTGTTGTGTGTTTCAGTAATTGTAATAGTTTAATGGATGGTCCGATGAAAATTTTGTTGTAATTGATACGTGGTAACAATTTGTTAATTGGCTATTTACTTAACACTTGTACTAAGCATTATTATTACTCTGAGCATTAGGGAAGTTATTTACGGCGATTTTCGTCTTCAATGACATCGAGAAGGGATCATTTTGGGTGTACTTTTTTCCCTCTCCACTTCATATTTAGTACTCTTGTAGTTTTTACATGCGGTTGTATTCTTAATTACGGGTGGTGACTTAACACCCCCCGCCACACGCGCTTGCGACGACTTGCGGGGAACAATATACATGTAGGGTCATCATTTCTCTCCTCCTTTGCTCAATGCATAATTCATCTTATGTCCACTTCGATTTTTTTGGTCCAAAACACCTTCGAGATATTTAACCATAATATAAATATTGAATTATGTCTCTCATCGCAAATGATTACTTTGTTTTCAATTTTGTCTCAAGTAGGACATGTTGATATAAGTTAGATTTTTTATTTAATTAGCATTTGTGTACTTTTTCGGTGGACCCACTATTATTTATTTCTTCGTTGCCACATATGTAATAATTACAGCAGTGAAACTCATTTCTAAACACTCCCTATTTCTATCCAATGGAACTATCAAAACCAGAAGAAAACAATCTCCATAAAGCTCGTTTCCTGGAGATGAAAACATAACAACATTACTCAGCCTTCGATACTATGGATGCAGGTCGATTTACTTACAAACGGCAGGGTCAATTATATTTGACATGTGTCCGTTTTCATTTGCGGACAACGTCCCATTCTTTTCACTCTTGACCTTTCTCGTTAAATTGACTTAACCATACGCTCTTGTACGTGAATGGCCATTGTGGAAACACCCGTTTGAGTTCACATAATGCGAAAAGTTTACAAACGGAATCCAATGATGAGGTAACGTAGAAAATTATCCGATTAAGGTAATTAGACGTACTGTATGCCGCCCCTCCCCTTTTCAAGGATCCTCTCGGTCGTTCTCTGATTGCATTGTTTACATGGAAATAATGGGGTAGCAACAAAATGGCTGGTGACCTAACACCCTCTGCCACACACAATTGCAAAGGCTTTCGGGGTACTGTATAGTTGTAAGATGCAGATTTATGCTCGCGATGGAGCTTAAGGAAAAGGGAGTCAAATTAGTATCGAAGGACGGTTAAAAACTTGTTTTTTTTTCAAGACTATGTCCAAATTAAAATTGTCCCACACTCTCACATAGATCTTAATGAACGATAATGCTAGCGAAGGGGGTCTAACGGGGAAGAACCGGGTCGCCCAAGGGTTCTTGAGGAGCTCAATGGTGCAAATTGAACGATTTTTCCACAAACCTAGGTTCCGACGCCAAGAGACTATATCCACATAGCAGTTCCAGCAAGGGTCCATTTGTATTGTGATGTTATTTCCTGTTCGCTCGACCCGTCCATACCCCAGAACAGTAAAACACACCACAAACGAAAAGGTTCACCCATAATATTTCACCCACGGTATCAGAAAATGTACATCATTTAAGTTTTGGAATAAAATAAAAGGTAAACAAGAAGTATATTATGAAACAAATGTGATCAAGTTACGAATCTCAGGACAGGTCCAATACTTGGGATGTTATAACTGACGTCAAACATTTCATGAGATTTTAATATCAGAATAATATGCCTTACGGAAGCTAGGTTTCATTAGACAAATGGTAGGAAACTGTAATGAAAAGGTAATGGAGAAATGACCGTTAACTTCGCTTTGGTTGAAGCTCAATTTGGAATACGCGGCTAGTATCTGGGATTCATGGGAACGAATTTTAATTGAGAAAATTAGGTGAGGCTCAGAGGGATTCCGCCAAGTTTGTTAAAAATTTGCTTCGAGGAGTGAGTGAGTGTGAAGAGTATTTTGAGGAAATTAGTTTGGGAGATCCTGTATTCTCATTGAGAGTAGGTAAGATTTAGACTTAAAGAACGGTACAGGGCACCCGATTCTTCTTACGGCCCAGAGGTAATTATGTCACCAAATTAAATTGGGAGATTTGACCATCGGGTTAAAAAAGAGAGAGAGAGAGACACCGTCATAGACATATTAAAGAACTCTTTCTTCCCTCGCACAATATGTAATCATAAGAAAATCGACCCCAAGGGTCAGAAAAAAACAAACTATTATGTAATTAATATAAGTATATGTTAATTGATATTCAATATTTTAAAAATTAAGTAATATATATACATATTCATTCACAAGGAAATAGATATAAGGGATAGGAACATATAAAGTTCGAACATAGGAGAGGTGGGGAAGGCGGAATCAGAGGAAATCCCCACCTCTCTTGTGTTTGCCCTTTATATATGAATATTTATTCGCCATATGGCGGGATTTCGTGTTTCAATTTGTGTGTGTGTGTATACATATATTGCTCTTGTGATCTGCTCGATTCCGCCCCACCTCTCCTGTGTTCGTCCTTTATACGTGTACCTATCCCTTTTCCTCATATCTATTTCCATGTGAATGCATGTATATATATATATATATATATATATATATATATATATATATATATATATATATATATATATATATATATATATATATATATACAATTAATCAACGCCAGCAATTATTTCACGATGTATGTTGGCAAGTCGGTGTAGTAGTGTTTTCGAATATGAGCTTAACATCTAGTCAAGAGGGTGAGTAAACTTATACCGTTGTAATTATGGCTGGCTGGTGCCCTAACATCACACGCCCTTGGGGGAAATTGTGTGGATGTAGATGAATGTTAGCCAACAGTGATCCTTTAGTATTTCACTTCTTTAGCGAGATTCAAGAGGCTACGTATTGACCAAATATTACCACTTATCTCAACGAAAACAGGAAGAGCAACGAGATTTGAAGGTATTCTACAATTTAAAGTAAGATTTGATTTGAATCCGAACTCAACACCATCTACATTTCCAAGCCTATTTCCTAGCATGACATAATGCTTGGACCCTGCACTGCAATAAACCAGGGCTAAATAAGTTCATATTGTGTAATTTTATCCCGGAGATATCTAATTACTTTTTGATCATGCGAGTTTGAATTGATATTAAGGAGGAAATGAAAAAAAAATTGGGAAATTCACTTAATTATTTTTATAAATACGTCTTGCGTTTCGACTTTGCGTCCTCTTTAGGTAAGTTTTTGAAATGTCGAAGAATAGGTCATACGTGTACTAATAAACATCAGTAAGTGGATTTGCCAAAGTTTTTTTTCATTATCTTTCCTGATATTTACCTTGCTTTACACAAAATGACTTCAGAGCCCGTTTCCTCCTATTATTATTACTAGCGATTGCCTTAAATCCTAATGAATTGCAATAATATTTTTTCGGCATAAGATTTCTCTCATTTAATTCCCATTAATTTCCCGAGCGTATGTTCAATGGAGAACACTTATAACACTTCCTTAGGGGTATTTTAAGAAATCCAGGCAAGCTCTGTGCCGGAAAAGTGCAACTAAGGCGCGTTACTAAAGTAGTCGCTTCAAATGGGGTTTTGGAAGTATTGTATCTGGACACCTTATGTACCTTATAAATGCAGTTCAATGCCGTATGCTGATCGATTGAAGGGCTCTGGATGGACGTCGAACGGAGATCGGAAGTGGAGAAATCCATTTATGAGCCATATTTCACCTAAAAATAGAACAAAGTACTCGTAAAAATCAAAGACAGCGCTCTACAATACACATTCCCAATAAAACATCATTGGTTCTCCCAAAGGCGAAATTGACAACCACGCCGCAAAATGAGAGTTATAATCTCAATTACATGGACTGCAATTCCATATACATGTCTGTACATCATCTACTTCTACATGATAACCTCAAAAATCCATACTAAAATGGAAATTACGGGGAAATTGCAAGGGTGAAATTACACACCGGATGTACCACATCAAAAATTTAAAGTCTTTCCTAACTTTTAGTTGCAATTCATTTGTAAAAAAATTTTTGAAAGTAGATTATAGTACTTCCAGGTGCATGCACAACGATATCTAAGTGTGATATGCTTATTAAGCACGCACACAAGAGGAGTTGAAGGTAACAAGAAGGTCAATAAACTTAGCTTAATTGGGATGAAGATAACATACTTGGTCACTTGGAATGACGAAGAAAAATGCTTCACCTCCCCCCCTCCCCCATACTGTGGTAGGATACAATTATTCTAATCGCTAGTGGGAGAAAAAAATACATTTAATTTATCTGCTGTACACCTGATCACTCAAATTTTATTAACATTATTTCGCCTACCGTAGTGCGATGGGGGTATTATTAATGCATTTTCAACATTATCCCTAAAGAGACCACCTTTATACAAGAGATTCGATCCGCAATTTAGCCTTCGCTCCGTGAGTGATTCCCAACCTAGCTCATCTAATCATTTTTCTACGCTACCCAAAGTGTATCATGACAGCGTTTTACAAATCTAGCTCCTCCACACGATCTGTTTCGGCAATCAATCCAACTTCATGAATATCCCATATGTACTAGCAGGACATTCCTAATGAGGCCTAAAAAAACGAAAGAAAGCATTGCTTTTTAACCTTCTCGTCACAATTCTCCAATGCTCATATCTAACTAATTATCTAAATGTACATATGCACCTGACTTAAATGTACCTGACAGAGAGAGGATTTTAAAAAAAGAAAACCAGGAAAGCTCCATATTAAAGGACGACAAATCTCAATTTCCCATGGACGTATTGGAAAAGTTATGGGAAATTCATACCACATATTTTACACAGTGTGTACCATGTCCATGCAACCAACATGGATTGTAAGGAACTTCGTTTTCATGTTATGTCACGTGATGATGATGATATATCGAAACCATGGTCGTGTTAAATTTACAATTTTAGTGGAATGGCAGTGTTTTCCATTTCCTATCGACATGAGGAGGATTTCTACGGCAAAGTTCATGTAGGCGATTTGGACACCCGAATACATGAAGTGGTCACGGAAGGGGATGGCGGACAAGGAGACAAATAAGGTCATGCAGGCGGGACTTTTCCCCGGAAGACCGGACATGACCATCGCGGAACCATCAGTGGTGGTGGGAGGGTCGGTTTGAAGGTCATGTTCCTCACACCGTAGACCACCCCATTCATACCCCATACGCACGTGTTACTCAGGCATTCTAGTCGGCCATCCGAGTAAAGGACAATGTTGTCAGCGAATGATATCATGCGAGGGCACCAGGCCGAATCAGAGCCGGGCTATTGATGCACGAATTCAAAAGAAGAGGGGTCAAAGCGGATCTCGATAGGGCACCCGTCACAAAGGAGGGGGGAGCGGAACACTGTCACAGTGTGACCAACGTTCAGTGAGGAAGCCCAGGAACCTCTGCGATAGAGAGTATTTTTCCCACTCGATAGCATCCCTGCTTTACATTGTTGTTATACGTTCCATTGTCGTGTAACCCACGCGGGAAGTCACTTACTCGTCGACCATGATGAATCTCGCAAGACGCGAGAATCTCGTGAGAATATCGTTCATTACATTAATGGAATATGGGGGTTCGCATTATAGAAGCTAGGTTTCATTAGGCTGATTTTAGGAGAACGTCATTAAATAGTAGGAAAGAGGTGCTACTTCGCTTTGGTTAGGCGACATTCGGAAAAAGGCGGCAAATATCTGGTATCATGCGAGTAAACGTTAAAGAAATATCTGAATTAGGTTCAGAGAAAATCTTTTAGCTTTATTAATTACTGCCGCAAGAATGAAGGCGGCGTCACGGGTATGCTGGGGAGTAACTTTGAGTGACTGTAGATTCACAGAGTGCGGACCAGACTCAGGACTTAAGGTACGGGACATGTGAGTCTTCTTACGGCACAGAGGGAATTATTATTGGACCCAACGACAATTCGGGGATGAAATAAGAGAGATAGACACCGTACAGGGATGCTCAAGTACTCTTACATCCGTCACAAGATACGCAAAATCATAATAAAATCGAATCCTTAGAAATGAATGGACTTCTATGCGATAATTTGATGCATCGGTCAAGTGCAACAATTACAGAATGTTGCATGTAAGCATGCATGTGAACGAGAGTTTCACGCAAGCTGACATGTATTCAATAGTATTTAAGGACTGATAATTATGAATACACGACTTATGATGTTCTTCCGAATCCCGCCACACCCCAGTCGATTGAAATACTCGTACGTGAAGGGATCGAATTTGATTAATTTAAAAAAAGAATCGATCTGCCCGATTAGTGAAATGGCCTCTGGAAAAGCAAGGACGCTCTTTGGCAGTAGACTTATTTTGTGAAGCCGACTTCGCGATAAGATATGGGGAGATCATATCGGGGTGAGATTCTTCGGTACAATTCATCTGTCACCAGATTAACCATTCCTTTATCTAAATTCTTCATTTGACCTCTATTCTCAATTAATTTTCAAGTTGATGCAGTCTATAGAATTCCAAAGCTACACTCGAGGTATCGAGTGTTCTAAATATGGCCTAACCAAAGGGAAGTAACAACATCTATCTTACTTTTTCATGTGGGGGAAGGGTGCATTCTTAATTTACATAACAACATCCCTATAACCCATTCCCTCTATCCCTGTTATGATCCGTTATAGTATGAACCCTTCCTTCACATTCCCACTGCCGACCAAAACGCCCTTCATCCATTTTCCATGCCTCCATAGGATTTCTCCCAACAATCCCCTCTCCTCGTCCACCATACCTATTACTTCATTTGTTTTCCTTTCGGTCCACTCCACCTTCTCCATTCTTCTCCACACCCACATTTCAAAAGCCTCAAAAATACTTCTATCCTCCTGCTTCACTGACCAAGTTTCCGCGCCGTACATAACTACACTCCATATCAGAGTTGTGACGGGTCTTTTCTTAACATCCTTACTCAACGTCCATCTGTCATCAATTCCCTCCTCCGTGTTGTCGAACACGAGGGGTACATTTTATGACTAACGCGAACTTTAAATCCCTTTAGTAGAGTATTGTCGCGAAATTTTCAATCTCCGAAGTTCTATATCGTCTGCATCAAATTTATAATTGTTGTAATGGAATGAAACATGAAAACAATCAGCTAAAGGGATTGATTTTACGTGAGTTCCTCAATTGATTATCGTAAATAAGTAATTACCATTTTCATTTAAGATTCTTTGGCCATACCAGATGTGTTAAAAAATTAACGGGATTTTTTTCATTTCGCTGGCTTGGAGAGTTCAATTGTCAAAATTTTCTTTTTATTATGTTGGTGTACATGCCCCTGAAGTATGATAAAACTTTCAGCTGTTTTCATTGTGGACTTTGCCTGTGACAGCCACTAAGGCTAGACGTGTTTTATGAGCTCGGCGATTTTCGTTTGTTAAAAGAAATGGATCAAAGAATTTGTATCAAATTTTGCGTAAAAAATGAAATAAAGTGTAACAAAGTGTGTTAAATGTTAACAAAGGCCTATGATGAGTGTTCCATGAGTAAATCAAGAGTTTACGAGTGGTAAAAGTGTTTCCAAGAAGGCCATGAAGACCTTGAAGATGACGAACGCCCTGGACGCCCCAGCACATCAACAATCGATGAAAACATGGAAAAAGTGAAAGAAATGGTTATGAACGATCGCCGAATCACAATTAGAGAGGTCGCTGATGATGTTGGCATATCGATTGGATCATGTCATGACATTTTTTCCAATTTTTTGGGTATGAAACGCGTGGCAGCAAAATTCGTTCCAAAATGGCTTTTGCGCCACGATAATGCACCAGCTCACACTTCATTGCTTGTTCGTGAATTTTTGGCCAAAAACAATACTGTAACGATGCCCCAGCCTCCATAATCGCCAGATATGGCTCCGTGTGACTTTTTCATATTTCCAAAAATTAAGAGAACCTTGAAGGGCCGTCGTTTCACCGCCATAGATGATAAATTAAAAGCGCATCGCTGAAAGAACTAAAGGCTATCTCAAAGATCGAGTTTGAGAAGTGTTTCGGGGATTGTAAGAAGCGCAGGAACAAGTGCATAATCTCCAATGGAGACTACTTTGAAGGTGACAACATCAATGTATAAGAATAAATAAATATTATTGTTCGAAAAATTAAAATTCCCGTTAATTTTTGAACACACCTCGTATGTGATCCTGTGAAATCTGTGATGTAGGAAGTTTTTGGATTATATCGCTCTGGGCCTACTTCTACATTTAAGAAAACCTGTCCCCGGTCAAATTTTTATGGTATCGAGTGAAAGAGACTTTAATCACTGTGCGCACAAATAATATGTTTGCTTGAGCGATTGCTGTAATGAGCGAAGTTAAACCTTAGTGTTAGCAGTCTGCGTTAACATAATTGAGGAATTAGCAAATTGACGATAGCCTTTTCTTGTAACCCTGAACTTGAAAATTGCATTCATACCAGTTTAAACGGGAACTTTTGAAATATCCTATAGGTTATCACACTTGTTATAGCGTGAGATAGCGGACATATTGATAAGTCTACAACTAAGGGGCATTGACTTCCTCAATGAGTCGAGGCCAACATTTAGCGGCCATCTCTTTCGGAAACCTCTCTCAAAGACCTCATAAATTTCCGTCTCGGGGTCAGCAGCGTACTGTCCGCTTTTGAACGAGATACGAGGATAGGCTGAAAACTAATGCACACGTGATTTTAGACCACTTTGAATTCCACACGTGTTTGTGTGGAATGTTACTTCCACATGCCACCAGGAGTGCTTCTGAAGGTAATTTTTTTGTGTTCTACAAGCATGAATGCATTAGTTTTCAGCCTAGCCGCGTATTTCAAGGATTTGACTTCAGCTTCCGCTAGAGTTGAATCGGGTCAGTCAACTAATGTTACGGGCTCCATTTGACTTATTGTTTACAAGTTTCTCATGACAACAGCTCTAACCTATATGATTTCTTTTAAATTATATATGCATTAATGAGAACTGAAAAGTTCTAACAAATATTCACACAGAAATGATTTACTTGGCTGTAATTCTAATCTCAGGGGTAGAGCTATTGGCCAATTTAAACCTCACTAGACTTTCTGGGAGGGTAGAAATGAGAGAAGAGGGAGATAGGCAGTAGTGATGCTTATTAGGTTGGGTGACAGCTGAGGTTATTTGCGCCATTAGGGTTAGGTGGAGGGATGGATTCGGTAGGGGTTGTATAGGGTATACAAAATTGTATAGGGTTTTCGATTATGGGACAAACTAAGTTAAATATTAAAGCATAAGTCCATAAACTGGAGCAGGTGGGACGGTTTATCTATTTAGGAAGTTTATCTATTTAGGATAGAAGGAATTTAGGAATTGGACCAAAATGGTGAAAGTAGTAAGGACATAAGGAGAAGAACTGCGTTAGGCAAAGAATCTTTGACGAGGAAGAGGGACAATTTATGACAGGGACGTTGTGTAAGGATGTTAAGAAATTGCTCATCAGTAATTTAATATAGAGCGTAGTTATGTACGGCGCGGAAACGTGGTCATTGAAGCAGGATGATAGACGTAGATTGGAGGCTTTTGGAATGTGGGTGTGGAGAGGAATAATAAAAGTGAAATGGGCAGGAAGAAAAATAAACTATGAAGAACTAGGCAAGGTAAGATGAAGAGAGAGGATTGCTGGGAAAAAATCCAAAAGAGCAGAGAACGATAGATACAGAGCATTAGGATTGGAAATGGGATGTTGAAGACTGTAATAGAGGGGTAGAAGTTAGGCAAGTATATTAAGGGGACGGTAATATGACAGCCATGCAGAATTGAAGAATTCAGTGTAATGTAATTTGAGGTGTAAGGGTGTGTCTTGCTAGACGATTGTAAGAAATGTAGCGATTTTCACTCTGTGTTCATCCAAAACCTGCCTTTGAACGGTAGAATACGAATGATGATAAACTCCAAGCTCAGTTCGGGATCACGGAGAGATAGCACCGGAGACAGGGTGTTAATAAGGGGACGTGGAGGGAGGGAACATTGCCGATGGAGGAGCGGAAGCTCTCCCAATAAGCGTGGTCAAGTCACGGACCGAAATTGATTCTCTCCCAAGTCCCTCGGATTGGAAGTCGCGTCCATCACACGACCGGCCTCTACGATTAGCATGACGACAAAGCGATTAATCCGATCCTCAAACCCACGAAGTACACTCGCAATCCTTCCGCTCGGCTGAATGGTCAAACCGCTCACTCAATTGAACCTCCAAAGTCGACTTCTCTCGCAAGGGCTTCTCTCCGCTCCGAATGGACCTACCAGAATTAATCTTTTCAGAGAGCGGGGACGGATGATGAAAGACTGGCCCCGACATCCCCCCTTTCGCTAATCGGAGAGGATTGATTTGACCCGCCCCGAAATTTTGTGCCGAAATTCGTCTGGCCTTCTAAAAGAGTCCTCGATCTAGGTGGAAGATTGCGTGAACTTGAGGAATGATATCCTAGGGACTTCGGTCGAGCCGTATCTGGACCGAATTCCATCCTTTAAAGACTCTCCATTAGCAACTACTGTGAAGTTTCATCTGTCGAAAACGGGCTAATGGATTTTGATGGAATGGGATGAATCCACAGTCATATTTGCCAGTAGACTACGTCTCGACTTCGAGAAAGCTATTCGAAAAAGATTTCCGTATTCACGAAGCTTCCTAAAAAAAATTGACAAGTTTTTTTTTGCGTTTAGAAATAAATAAATTACATTGTTGGGTCGCTATGTGGAGATGGTGTGTTTTGTTTTATTAATGTTCAGGAAAGAAGAATTGTTTCAAAAGATTCATACGGAAACGCTTGAACGAAATCAATGTCGTCGTTCATCCTTATATCTACAGAGATTCTTTTTGTTATATCATTCATCTTACGTTATTCTAGTTTATTCTCTCATTGCTCGATATAATTCATTTCGAATTATTTTCCTCACCGGAGATGACATTGCGAAACGTAAAATGTCTATTAATAGAAAATTTAAAATTAAGTCACAATTTACCGAGGAAGGTTGGATCTTCAATATCCTAAACAGTAGCCTATAGTAAAGAATGAATAGCAGCAATTTTCCACTAGGTAAGATTTATTGCACGACCGGATTTCGATGTATTCCATCATCTTCAAGAATAGATCAAAACTAGATCGTAAATCATAATAAATATATTAATAAATAAATCTTATCCAGTGTAAAATTGTAACTATTCGTTCTGTATCATGCTCGAATTCCATCACATCACGCCTGAAACTACTCAAGTAGTCCTCGGGTTGAGATAGCTTATTGATGGGGTTAACCACTGCTTCACTTTTAAGCCCAACTTAACGTGACACTACCATAAAATACCCTGAAACTAATTATTACAATAAGTTATTTATTTTTTTTTTGATTTTACATACCTCTATTTCATCCAACATCCCTCTTCGTTTCCTCTATCTGCTTAATTAACTCAATTATCTCGTCTCTTTTGTTTACCTCAACGTTCCGTTGCCATGCGTCCTGTGATTCTGACTTTTGAATCAACAACAACAATACGGTCTGTATTCATGCATGCTGCCATTTTAAAATTTCTCCCAACAATCTTCTCTATTCCACTTCCTCGTTTGTTTTCTCTTGTCTACTCCCATTTTCCCATTCTTTTTCGCACTAACAACTAAAAAGCTCCATATTTATGTAACCGCATACACTTATATCTTGCCTCAACGACCCAAGTTTTGAAGCCATAGAAAACTACGTTTCACTTCAAGGTTTCCTCGATTCTTTTCTTTGCATTTTTTTTACTTAAGTCCATGTCATTAAATCCTACTCTTTTTTTGTGACGGCCTCTTTGCCTCTAATGCCTTTCTTGAATCAAAGTTCTTACTACTTTAGCTACGTTAGTATGAAAAAATTGCAAAAAATGAATCGTTCCGCCAGATACATTTTATTCCCTTCAGTTGAATAGGAATTTTATGGCTAGATGTTCCACCCAATTGAAAGTAAATTTCTGGCGGTCCCCTAAACGACATAATAGAAGGAAAGAAACTTGAGTGGAAGATCCTTTGAGGAAGACCAACAGACATGCGTGTATAGGAAAAATTAAGACGGATGTAAAACAGACGAAAAACCATCGGGAGGTGTGGGGATAAACGTAATAGATAAGAAGGAAGGAATGCAGATAACAATCTTAGGATTGAAATACTGAAGATTAAAGTTTAAATTCTTTCCACAAATTAATGCAATTACTCAATTTATTTAGTATATATAAACTAATAATAATGTCCAATCCCTTATGAAGAAACATTATGCAGGTGACATCACTTTCATAAAGTGAAATACGTAGAAGACTTTGAAACGCTGCTATGTGGGCAAAATTATCCTTTTGATTTTGGACGGCTCTTCAAATAAGTTGAATATTAGTACCGATGTTAGCAAAATGGTTGAATGCTAGTGCTTGTACTACGAAATATTTCAATGATACTTCTCTTTCATAGGGAGTATTATTTTTATTTATTATAGGGATCATATATTCGTTTATGAACACATCCATGTTAATATTCACGAGGTTGATCTAATTGATGTTACCGTTTCTGTAATTAGTGTAGTTCCAAACAGTGTTATTATCATTATTATTAGGTAATCTACCGGTTAAGGTAGGTTTTTGGATGGACACAACTATCAAATAAATATTTTGTAACTCCAAACAAAACCCAATCCAGCAACCTAAACTACATCAGGTCCCTCTTCATCTCTGTGTACTTCTTTCCTCCCTTCATCCCATCCAACATCCCTATCCTGTTCCTACCCTTTCCTCGCTTGCCCAACATTCTCCCCTCTATTACCTTCTTCAACATTCCACTACCGTTCAATACGCCCTTCATCCATTTTTCCTGCCTCCATAGGATTTCTCTCAACAAACCTCTCTCCTCCCCCACCATTTCTAGTACTTCCTCATTTGTTTTCCTTTCGGTCCATTTCACCTTCTCCATCCTTCTCCACACCCACATTTCAAAAGCCTCCAATCTCCGTCTATCCTCCTGCTTCAGTGACCACGTTTCCGCACCATACATAGCTACGCTCCATATCAGAGTTTTTACGAGTCTTGTCTTAACATCTCTACTCAACGTCCCCGTCATCAACTCCCTCCTCCTTGAGAAAACCTCCTTGCCTAGCGCAATTCTTCTCCTTACGTCCCTACTACTTTGACCGTATTGGTCCAAAACACTTCCGAGATATGTAAACTGTTCTACCTGCTCTACTTTTTCCCCGCCTATTTTAATATTTAGCTTAGCCTTTTTCTTTCTGGAAAATCGCATAACCTTTGTTTTATTAATATTGATTCTCATCCCATATTTATCGCACTGAACCTCCAATTCACTCAGCAATGCTTGCAACCCCTTGGCTGACTGAGCAATTAATGCTTGGTCATTGTTAAAGACAGATTAATTTTAAAACGAGAGATGTTTACTTTCATAAGCAGATGCCCTATATGCAGATAAATGGATAAGCTAGATAAGCTAATAGGTTTATGCCGAACCAACTAGCTTAAATTTCTATGTCTTGAGTACGATTGTCTTAACAGATTTGATAGTTTAGTCATCTTAGCTTCATGGTTATATTGTCTTGGTCCCCGAATTTCAACGCCAATCATTTCCGCACCATTCAAAGCCATAACACAGGGTCGCACTCAAAAGTGGTAGGACTGATTTTCTCTGGCGCGAACGGAGCGGTGGAGGGGGGTCTACCTGGCAGGGTAAGGTGGAGGGGGCTCTTAGTAACAGACCGATACCAACCGCAGTCGCCTGCGGGCTGTCGTTGAGTGAGGACACCGTTTTTAGTGAAGCAAGTTTTTTGTCCGCGTCGAAAAAACAAAATGAATCTGAATTTAGAGCAACGTTATTCCGTGAAGTTTTGTATAAGTTTACACGAATGATAATACACTCCATTTTTTTATCTCACGAGTTTATTTTGATAAACAGTGAATTTACAAATGGCGAAGCAACTTGTATTTTTTGTATAACTTATTTTAATGCTTGCTTGAATAACCCGGACCTAGAGAGAATTTTTTACCAAAGCACTAAAGGTAAAAAGAATAATGAAAAAGAATGGATATTACTTTTGCCTACCATATGCGTTTTCAGTGTGTTCAGTTTAGTAGTACGCTGTACGCTTATTGCCACAACAGGCAGTCGGGCTAATATGAATTTCAGTGATAGCAATTGCTGTCGTAATTTTTGACTAACCCATTCACAACGCCTTGTATTTAGCAAATAAAATTCAAATCTGCGAGTATAAATCTTCATAGAAGATCGCTTTGTGTATACCCCACATTTCAGTTCTCATTTATTCCCATACTCATTTAATGACCCCTCCCCCCATATTTCAATAAATATATAATGTATTCAGCTTCCTTTGGATTTCTCCAATTAATCCTCTTCCCTCCCTATTCACCATTCCTAGCACTACGTTTGTTTTCCTTTCTGTCCATTTCAATTTTTCCATCCCTCTCCACACCCACATTTCAAAAGCCTCCAATCTACACCTATCCGCCTGCATCAACGACTGTAATTTCGCGCCGTACTAAGTCACGCTCCATACCAAAGTTTTCACTGATCTTTTCTTAACACCCTTACCCAATGTACCTTTCCCTCCTCCTCGTGAAAGCTTCCTTGCTTAGCTCAATTCATCTTGTATCCCTTCTACTTAAAACAATGTTGGTCCACAATACTTCCGAAATAGGTAAAATTTCCCACCTGCTCTAGTTTTTATCGTCGTATGTTAACACATAACTTAACCTTCCTCCTTCTAGGAAACCTCATAACCTCTATATTCTTTTCAAAGAAACCGCGGGAGATGCCGCAACAGTAACTTTAACGGAGTCATCCGCTACGTGTGCATTACAATGCAACAATTTCAGAGAGTAAAAATCATTCGCCTTGACCGGGATTCGAACCCGGATCCCTCTATATTCTTTACTATATTCTTAACCCGGTCTCTTATTCTTCACTAGTGTACATCGTATACTGATCTACATCCCATCACACTGATTTTATAATGCGCTCAGCAATGATGGTTCAATCATGCCAATTGGTATATTGTACGAGGGTAACCCCAAAAGTAAGGTCTCCAATTTTTGTAGAAATAGAAAAATCTTTTATTCTCTATGAAATGTACATTATTTGATTTGATTTCGGTTCATTTTTGCCTTTTAATTTGACAGACAGACGGGAAGCTCCCGTTGCATGTTTCCGCCAAGTGTGAAGTTCGCGCAGTTATTCGGTCTCGTCAGAAATTTAACGGTCTCCCTCTCCTTTGTTCGTCGTGAATTTCAATATGACCGGATGTAAACTCTCTTCGCCACTTGCGAACGTTTTTGACATCCATGCGCGATTGTCCATACGCTTCCATCCATTGGCGATGAATTTCAAGCGGAAACATGCAACGGAAGCTCCCCGTCTGTCTGTCACAGTGTTTACAAAAATTAACCGAAATGGCGACAATGTAGAAAAATAGATAATTGATCAATCTTTAAAATGATGTACATATCATAGACAGTAAATAGTTTTTTTTTCTATTACTACAAAAATTGGAGACCTTACTTTTGGGATTACCCTCGTACGTATAAGGGATATTATACAAATAAGGTCGTGGGTTTTCTCAGCGTTTAAGAACAGCCTGCTGGCAGAAGTTAGTTAAAACTTGAGCATCCGCAAATCGAGCGTATGACAAAGAAGTGTGATAAATGACTGAAGTTCTAAGGGACACTGCAAAGTTCAGTTTTTTAATTCCACTGCTAATATTAAAATTCACACCTTTAACATCGTCCTAAAGGCACTGTGAATGATTTTCGCTGAATATATGAATCATAATGCACTGAAAACAATGGAAAAATAAATAACCAGGACCGTTTACTTTGTCTTCTGGTGATTTCGTTTTTCCATTGTTTCACGGCCGTAGTTACGTTCGTTTACACTGAAAACGTTGAATAAAATGTCTTATTACACCATTACGCCTGCTATTATTATTGTTAAAACTGTTGAGCCGTTTAAAATCATTAAACCGTAGTATATTGCAAAGTGATATCAATCACGTAGTCATCAGAAAGACTAATAATTTCAGGAAAAACAAGACGTAACGCAAATCAACAGCAATAACCTTTACGTACAGACTACTGTAACATGAACAAATTGAGTAACTTCAGGCGTGATGTGATCAAGCTTACTGTCCCGGTATTTTTTGTTTACATTGAGTCCATTGTTGTCAAATATCATCCACCATGGCCATTTGACTAGTGTTTATTGAATAAATGCTACAACAAAGGATACAACTCGACTAACACCGAACTGGAAGTTCCACCGTGTAGTCCCGAGTGGTCGTGGGTTAGGTGATGTCTCTGCCAAGTCGAAAGCTATCGCTTAAGTCTCCAGTGTTACATTTCTGAACCGATAAAATCTTTAATCGCCTCGGAAACGACGGTACACCGCTAATGGAAAAGCCGCGAAAAACAAACCTTGATCTTTTTTGCTCGTATTTCTTTTTTAGGTAACTGAGGTCACAGACTACCTGTAGGAAGGGACGATGTCATACGCATTAATTATTGTTGCTTTCAAAACGCAACATGGGGCTCGGAGACTTTCACTCCTTGGCAGTAGGGCAAACGACCACGCATTTGAGGAAGGTCGGGAACGTGGAGCAGCGGTGGCAGAGAATATGAGGAAACTGCGGTGCATTGGGTCCTTCGAACATGAGCGATTTGAAACCAGCTCGGCAGAGTTAACATGCTCCGAACGCGAGACGAGAGAAGTAGCATATTCCAGGCTTGTTTTTAATTGCAATCTGATAAACAAGGGACGCGTAGCCCCCAGAGGGAAGGATAAAAAAGAAAGGAATGGATGTAAAAAACGAAGGGAAAAAATTCCTTCATGATTTTCCAGGATAAATTTATATAAAGTATAACGTTTCCAAAACAGCAAATGTTTTGAGCTTTTCGTGAAAAAGGAAGGCCAACTTGAGCGTAAAAAATATGGGGTCAAATATCAAAGCAGGTGGAACAGTTGCCAAGATGACAAAAGTAATACAAGATTAAGAATTTCGTTGGGTAAAGAAGCTTTCAAAAGGAGAAGGGAGTTGATGAGAGGGATTTTGAGTGATGATGTTGAGAAAAAGCTCGTGTAAACTTTGATAAAGAGCGCAGTTGTGTACGGTGCAGAAACATGGTCACTGAAGTAAGATGATAGGAGTAAATTGGATGTTTTTTAAGTGTAGAGAAGGATGGAGAAGGTGAAGTGGACAGAAAAGGAAAATAAACGAGGAAGTGTTGGCCATGATGAGGAAGGAGAGAGCATGTTTGGGAGAAATCTTAAGGAGGCAGGAAAGAGCATTTTGATTGGCGATGGAATGCTGAAGACTATGATCTAGGGTAAAGGATCTTGGGCAAGGAAGGAAGGGGTAAGAATAGGATAGGGATGTTAGGAAAGGATTGACTGAGGCAGAACATATGTGGAATTAAAGAATGATTTACCATAGAATGTTGTTTCATGTCGCGCCATGTTAGGAAAGGCTTAGAAATGCAGAAATGGTTAGTCTGCGTGTCCAAGCAGCTGCCTCAAAGAATAGGCTAGCATAACAATGATAATAATAATTGTCGTTACGTCTGACTCAGAGATTGAGCAGGGCATTGGCCGTTTGAATTTAGTAATCTCGTCTGCCGCGGTCGGATAAATAAGTGGCTACGGTGCCCTTGGGCCGTTTGCCCGGAGCTGCAAACGGAGGGGCCGTACGAGTGCACAAAAGCTTTCTGCATGATCGTCGCAAGTGCATCCGCCTTCGGAATGCGGACGGACACGAGATGCACTTGATGTGCAGCCGCCAGTGAGCCAACCCTTGACTTCGTCGAGGGCGCATGCGTCGAGGGAGATCGACTTAACAGAATGGCACCGGTTAACATCTGTCTTGGGTTTGCGTTGGTTTAATTAAGTTTTTACTGAAGATGGAATCCAGGACAATGAAACAAAATGGACGCACGAAAGCCTGCAAGCCAATAATGCCAATATAATAAGCGGTTTCACATTTTCCCAATTCTTGTAAGCCATTAATGGCCTATCGATTTTTGGAAATGGTTTAACTAACATTCATTCCTTTTCGCTCTTTCTCTCTCTTATTCACACACATGATGAAAAATGTGCAATTGTGCATAGCTGATAGAATCGACAAATAGCTATGAATCCCGCGCAGAAATCACTGTGAATGTCAGCCAAATACACGAGTTTTCGTATCTATTAAATGTTTTAAATATGTACCAGAATGTCACATTAAATATGTCACAGTCTTCTACATTCCATCGACAAACAAGTTACTTTGAGCCTACACACATTTCCTGCCTTATTTGGATTTTTCCGAAAAACACTCCCTTCTCCCCCACCATGCACTTCCTAGTTTGTTTTAATTTCTGTTAATTTCACCTTTTCCATCCTTCTCCACGCCAACATTTCAAAATCCTCCAAATCTATACCTATAATCTTGCTTAATTGACCAGGTTTCCGAGCCGCAAAATACCACCCTCCATACTCCAAAGTTTTCACTAAACTTTTCTTAACATCCTTACTCAACGTCCCTGTGATCAGTTCCATCCTTTTTATCACAACTTCATTGCCTAACGCAATTCTGCTTCTTATGTTCCCATTACTATGACTATTTTGGTCCAAAACACTTGCAAGAAAGATAAAGTGTTCGACCTGTTCTATTTTATTACTTATATTCAAAATTGTTTCTTGGGATAATTAATTGAGGTGGTTTCCCGTTGCAATCGAGGAAGAGGCAGGAATAGAAGAGGACGTCTCGGTAGCTTAATTGGTTAAAGCACTCGGCCGGATATCGAGGGATCCGGGTTCGAATCCCGGTCAAGGCGAATGATTTTTACTCTCTGAAATTGTTGCATTAGAATAAACATGTTGGACGAAATGAAGGTAGGAAGGAATTACTCTGAATTGAGTAAGGGTTTGTTGTATCGTCAATTGTCGGGTTATGACTTGTTAGACGGAGCAAAGCAATGCATCGTTGACCAGTTTATCCAAAACCTACTTTAAACGGTACGGTAACCAATAAGATTAACAGCCCTCGGTGTGACAACTGAATGGTACCCTGGTACTTGGACTAGGAGGAACAGGATTAAATGCATTCGTTTTCATTCGAAATTAATATAATGACATCTATGAAGTCTTATTCCCTTTTTGTCAAACAATAAGATCTCTTATAGAATCATTATGGTTGTCCCACCATCTGACCTCAACAGGTTACGAAAGCTGTATTCGCAGGTCACTAAACACATCATTGGAAACTACCCTCGTATTCAATCGTCATCATCAGTAATTAAATTCTGTGATTGCTTTGCTTCAGCCCTCTGTTCTTCTCTATTAAGTGTTTTTCCCGCACACTCTGATAACTTTCTAATTCCCGTCCTTCTAAATTTGTCCTACGTACGTGTATTTTAGTCTTTCTCGCGGGATCTTTCCTTGGATTTTCCCTTCCATTATAGATCATTGTGCCTCAAGTTGTATCCACTCCATCTAGTTCCTGTTTTCCGTACTTCATATTGTCCTTTCCTCTTCTGTTCTTCTACAGGGTTCGTCCGGAAAATAAGCGTACTGAGCTCAGGAAAAAAAATGTATTACACTTTTACATGTCTTAAGCTAATATTCCTCAAAATAGGACCCTTGTGAGTCGATACACTTGTTCCAGCGGCGTTCCCATTCCTGGAACGCTCCCGCGAAGGAATCATCGGGAACCTCTCGAAGACACGTCGTCACGGCCTCTTTGACGGCGTCCAAAGTCCCGTATCGCGTTCCTTTCAAACTCCTCTTTATCTTCGGGAACAGAAAGAAGTCCGGTGGTGCCAAGTCCGGGCTGTAGGGCGGGTGCGGTAGCGTTGCCACGCCGTGCTTGGCCAAGAAGTCCGACACGACAAGCGCGGTGTGAGACGGCGCATTGACGTGACGCAGCCGCCAGATGTTTTTGATCGCTGGCCGGACGCGGGCGACTCGTTTTCGAAGCCTGTCGAGCACTTGGACGTAAAATGCAGCATTTACAGTTTGTCGTTCAGGTACAAATTCGTAGTGGACGACTCCCCTTTTGTCAAAAAAGACAATGAGCATCGCCTTGATCCGAGATTTGCTCATGCGAGCTTTCTTTTGACGGGGTGATGATGGGGTGTGCCACTACGCACTTTGTCTCTTCGACTCCGGGTCGTACTCAAAGACCCACGTCTCGTCACCCGAAACAACGTTCTCTAAAAAATGTGGATCATTTTTGCAGTGATTCGCAAGTTGTGTCGCGATTTCCAAACGATTGAGTCTTTGATCATCACTGAGCACTTTCGGCACCAACTTTGCACAAATTTTTCGCATCTGTAATTAGTCCCTAATAATCTCGTGCACTATTGTTTTTGGCACATTACACTGCTCTGCTATCATCTGAACACTAAGACGACGATCAGAGTTCAGTACATCGCGAACTTTTCGCATATTTTCGTCGGTGAGTGTCGTTGATGGGCGTCCAGGCCGTGGTTCGTCGTCGACCTCTTCTCTGCCCTCCACGAACATCTTGTGCCACCGAAAGATCATGTTTCTGGACATGGCTGACTCCCCGTAAGCCTGGTTAATCATACCGACAGTTTTGGTAGACGATTTCCCAAGCTTTATCGCAAATTTGATGGAATAACGCTGCTCCAAAAACTTCGGCATCGCGTTCCGTGACGTGGGTCGAGCGTGAAGGTTCGCGTTAACAGAGCTCCTCACTACACCACAGCTCAGAGCCGACTGCCTTTTTCAGCGTCGCTTGCCAACATACCCCCCTCCAATCGCAGCACGTCAGAGTGGTGCTGGGCGCGCCTGGAGCGACGGGAAAAAGTTAGTACACTTATTTTCCGGACGAACCCTGTATAAACTTCTTTTTCCTCACTCTGTCCATTTAATCTTCAAAATTCTCTTCCAACACCATGTTTCAAAGGTTTATAGAGTTAACACAGAGACACGTCTTTTCGCTCAGACTGCTCGGGGAAAACTGACGACCGGCTGCGTTGAAAGGGCAGACCCCCCACTAAATTTCCCCACTGGTTTAACCGCTTTGCCATGAACAGTCGCGGCACAGTAAAATCATGCGCATTACTTTCATAATGGGCCATGTATTCTTTGCTGGTTCCACTTTTTCAATGTTACATGCCTCTGATCCGTAGACTGGCAGGGGAACGTTCGAACGTTTTGACGAAGGGCTTCCTTGTTTGCAACGTCAGGTTATCTGAACACAGTAGTTGCTTCTTCTTCATGAACGCCTTCTTAGCTTGAGTGGTGATTCATCGCTTGTTGTTGGTCGAAATTTGTCCACCTCAAGTTATATTTTTGCCCAGGTAGATGAAGGATATGATATTATCCCCAAATCATATTTAATATTATCCCCAATTGCAATAATAAAATGCCCTTCGCCAAACTGAAACGTACCTATGATTCCCATCATGAATTGTCATTGGCGACCGATTGACGCTGTTAGTCATTTATGACCAATGGGAAAGCCGCTACTTAATCTTGATTTGGTATTTATATTAGTTCTTTCAGCAAAATATTTTGCTCGTTATACCCGTAGGGATCTCTTGGTGATTGCTATTACCGTGACTCGTGAGTCATATAGTAATGCACTTCCCACCAACCCTTATTTCCTCTCTCGCAATAAACCGAGAGCTCATGTTATGATCGTGCCCGTTATTAAGTGAGTTCAATTGTACGCGAATTTCAGCTTGCTTCGTACGAGTTGAGTTTTATCTCGCCTAATTGGGCAATCAAATCTTCGGATTATGGTTGCATATGCAAATAATATCCTCATCCTCTCAACCTCATGTAAAGAAGTGAAAGATAATGACTCGAGTCGGCAGACTTGGGCAATATAAGCATCCGAATACTATAGATACGCAAAAAAAAGGAACATCCAAAGAGGGAACAGAAAGACATTCCTTTTTTAAAATAATATTAACAGAGTAAGAAGTAAAAATGAAATTTTTGTAGATTTAGCATTTATTTAGCGGTTTCTATATCAAAATTATTAAAATTTAATATGAAGGCATTGAATGATCAAATAAGATGATTTTTTTCTCAGTTACAGACGAATATTCTGGTCCACTTTCACTAATTATATATTTTTTAAATGTTACGTGAACTCTTCACCTCAACAACAGTTACGGGGGCGCAGCCAAAGAAAGCTTCAGGAATTTTTGAGGACGAGTTTTACGGTGTCAATAAAAAATATTTAATAGAAAACTCGAGAAACTTGGGTAATTGGAGTACAATAGGAAGAAAAATACACTTTTTAATAAAAAAATGTGGCGAAAAAAAACTGAAAAAGACTGATGATCAAATCTTGGGGCTCGCGCGGTAAATAACATGTGATATTTTTGAATAACGAGCATTTTCGACGTGAAGAAAAGGGGCAGCCAACCACGTTCACTACCTTCCTTGAAAAATTCGCAAAATCTCTCGAGTCCTTATAACTTCCTGCATTAAAATTTGAAATTCGGACGAAAGCAACGCGAAAACATACGGAATTTAGGTTTCTATTTATTAATGGCATATTGCTGCTGCGACGAAATTGGCTAATAAACTTTATTAAAAAAAAAAACAACTCGTCATAAGTCAATCCATGATTATTACACTTTTAAAATTTAGAAAAAGAAGGGAAAGAAACAGATCAAATCAATCAAATGCTATACGTTTCAAATAATTACCAGTTAGAAATGCTTCGTTATGGAAGGAAAAGTGAAATAATGGCGACAATGTGAAATAGTCAATTTCTTAGCCTACGTATTTAGGTAAGAAGGGCTCTCAGAATTATTTTCATTGAAGGTCATTACATTTGTCCAGGCGTCAATATGTGGTAGCTAAAACATTCACTTAAAAAACTCCTTGCGTCTTTCGCTTTTCCCCAAAAATATTCCACTCGGTTTATGTTGCCACGATTTTAGTAGTTGAGTGAAAACTCTAGACTCAAAGTACCGCTTATAAAAACCAATGACCTTAATTGTAACTGCCGGCTGTAATTACACCTGAAAAGTAGTTTTTCGAATTTTAATTTATGAGTATGCTTTCTAGAGACCTACTCTTGACGCTGACCGTGATAGTTGGGGGATTTAGGAAAAAAACGCATTGTCACGGAACTTAAGACATCACTAGATTATCTACTGTCATTACACAACATTCATAACGGCTTTGGGGAAGGAATCCAAAGGTCGCAGTGTGGAGAACTCTTTGGTGCCTCATTGTATTTGTCGAAAAAAGGACAAGGCCAAGCCTTCTGCTGAATTTCAATCGTATGAAAACCAATGAGTACACGTTCGTAGGTTTCTTTCGTCACCTAGAGACGTTGTCTTCCATACTGTTAATAAATAATGACTAAATGTATAGTCCTGGTTCACGATAAAATAATAATTAATTTGAACTTTTTAAGATCTGACGCCGTTTTAGAGAAAATATCTCACACGTTTAACTTTCGATTGGTCATTTTTTAATTAAATTCAAACATGTCACCGAATCAACCTCTCTATTAACGCATTAAATAATGAACTGATTCCATATTCTAACCATTTGGTATTTATTCATCGCCCCTCTTCCTTATCCTCTTTCCCTCCCCTCGGCCCCTTGCGTGCGTCAGATTATTTGCGGGCAAAATAGTCGTCTGCTACTACACTAGTGACATCCTCTGCGGTGGGTAGTCCTACTAATACACTCATTCCATACGGGAAGGGTCAAGGGGACCGTACCGTCTGTTATAGGGAAAGAGGGGTAATTTTATACGGTTTTTTGCCTTTATTATGCTGTTATTATGGACTAACATTAATATTAATGTGACTTTCATTCAGTGTTTCGTTGGAGAAGGATTGAGATATGCGTTTTTTTATCATGTTCGGTAGGGTAATCAGAGGGTCAACAAAGTAATAGGTTTGTTTATAATTTAGCAACATGAAGCAACGCTGACGATAAAATTACATTCCCTCATTTAGAAGAATAATGCAAATTCCCGTCATATAATATCTACATTTGAAGGTAAGATATCTGCCCTTTCGTGCTTATTTCCGATATTGGTATATTTAGAAAGATGTTTTCGTGGAAACACTATCTAGGTAGTTTTCAGAACGTGATTGCTAATTTTCTGGAATAGGAATGTCGTTGATGGTATTTGTTATGTTGTTGTTTGTGTAACGAGATATTATTTCGTGTTAATTTAGGATCAATCCTTTTAATGTGTGGTAGCATATGGAAGTGCATGCAAAGTGTGGCATTTAAAGGGGATTTTTGAATGTGTATTTGCTGTGAATAGTATTTTGCCTATCGCATCGCCGACGTAATCATTTTGGATAACGCATGCTTACTACAACAGATTAGCATTTCTTACCCCAGTCATTATAGGATAAAGTTTCTCCTTGCGCGAGCTAGTCAGGTGCCTATTAGCTGATAAGTTGGTGTTATTTTGTCAAGTATTTCCACTTTCAAGGTATTTAGATTACGTAAATACCTTCTCTTTGATAGTGGTGTGTATATTTTTACTCGATTTATCTTTTAAGTAACTGTGTTTTCCTCATTCTGTAGTATTGAGTGTGATATGATAATTTGCAGTTGCATTGATTTATAGCGTACAGCTGTGAATTGCCATAGTGTGCTAACGATGCAGTTAATCTTGATATATTTGTTCTTGCCTACCGCATTAATTTGTTGTATACGTCCTCGGTATTCTGTCCACTGAACATGTCTTGTGTTTTTGTTTTCAGAAAAGGTTGATTCCACAATGGGTTACGACGATGTCCTTAAACATTTGGGGGAGTTTGGACGTTACCAGAAAAGGATTTACTTTCTTCTATGCATACCGACAATTTCTTGTGCCCTCCACAAACTTGCTTGGGTATTTTTGGGAGCGAAAGTGAACCACAGGTAGGTATGGTGTTTCTAACATGCTTTTGAAGTATTTTAACCTTAATTTTGAAGCAGTGAAATGATTGTGCAGGATATTAACTGAAAGAAAACCGAACGTATTGATTCATATTTTTGACTATATTTCCCAAAAGTCTCATTTCAGTATTCTAAAATAAGGATAAGGGTTTATTTAATGTAGAATGAATTAACAGTGCAAGTGAATGATGTATAAACAAATATTCAGTGTTAATGTGTGCTGTTCTGTCATCTACTTAAAGCAATTTTGTTGCATTAAGCGTGCCTTGTCATTAGACATCAGGACCCAAGTGTAAATTGTGGACTCTATAGTGAAAATTCCTCCCACTATTCTTTTGCTTTGGTAATCGTTACACATTAATGTAATATGTTTCATTTCAGGAATGCATTGTGTTATTATTCATGCTATGGGATATTTTCAGATGCCAACTTCCCTATGAAACAGAAAATGCGACGTTTGATTTGGGCAAAGAATGGAACATGACAATACCATGGGATGTATCACGTAATAAACCTTCCAAGTGTCTTCGGTTGGATGCTAATTTTACTCCGGAATACTTTGAAGATGGTATCCCTGCTGAGAAGAGTATAGAATGTCACAATTGGGTCTATGATACTTCAGTATATAAAAGTAGTGCTGTTATGGAGGTATGTAGATTAGCAGTTGGACCAGTTATCTTTATTTTTAATGAATTTCTATTGAAAACTTTCATGTTCTTCATCTGTGTCATGTCAATTCGGTGATGAAGAATGATATAACCTGCCTTGATTGCCATTCAAAATAATTGTTGGAGGACAACTGCACCAGTTCTCGCTGTGTTTTCCCTTCATTACCACTTTTTTTATCATTTGCCTCTTGGATGATTAAGTGGTCATTTCAAGAGCACACAACCATAATACATTTTTAAATTTTTCTGTTATATCATGAAGAGTGTTTTTCTTTTTAATTTTAGTGGAACCTGGTGTGTGAAGATGCATGGTTACGTGCTACAGCCGATTCGATTTTTATGACTGGGGTATTGATAGGCTCTTTGGTATTTGGAGATTTATCGGATAGGTATATTATGCTCTTTCATTGGAATGCACTTTTTTTTTCACTCTATGAATCTTGTAACACTGTAACATTATTTTTAGGTTTGGACGGAAGCCGACATTCTTCATCTCCCTGGTTTTGCAAGTTGTTGCTGGAATTTTTGCAGCTGTAGCTCCAGATTATATCTCCTTTGTTATCGCAAGAATGGTTGTCGGTGCTACGACATCTGGGGTCTTTTTAGTGGCCTATGTTATAGGTAATTATTGATTAATCTAATGCTCCCCTTGAAAAAAATAGGGATTCAACCGTGAACTCAAATTCCTGTGTGGTAATTAAAACTAAAAATTTCATGTGGCTTGCGTGAAAGAGAAATTCTATAGGGTTTCAATAATATATTGTTTATTACATTATGATTAAGTGACTTATTTCTACCTTAATGTGTTCCATGACAAAAACGGTATACCTAAACTATCCTTATGGACCGTCCTTTTTTCTCCCATTCTCATACTTTGCAGCAAATATTTTGGGAGCGAATATAACCCATCAGTTTTAATTTCCTCAATCTGTAAGCCATCAGAGATGTCAGCTTTGTTTTTGTGTTGTTTACGACTCTTCCCATCCTGTAAAATTTGGTGTTAAACATTTGAAATCCTGTGAAACATCAGGAAGTAATTGGACTAACAAGGTCTCAGGTGATTCAGTAGATTCATTTTCATTAGAATGAGCTGTTCATTAATGTATAACTTTGCAAAATTGACATCTCTGTCATCATTTAATGAGAAACTCCGTCCATTGATTAACCTATCTATGTGTAGCTCTAAAACGCACACTCATTAGTAGGAAGAAATTTTGTTTAAAATCTGAGAAACTTGTTTATTTTTTGAAGCATGGAAATTCCCACCATTAACTTATAGCCACAAAATGTGACTTTCACCTAGTTCCGTAGGCTAGGGAAAAGTAGGCTGCAAGTAAAATTAATATGTCAACTCCAAAAGCTTAACTTTTTGACATTCTTCATGGATGTTATTGGTTGATTTTCATTCTCTTATGAAGACACCATACACTACCAGACATAAAATATTATCATATTTATTTATTAGGTAATCTACCGGTAAAGGTAGGTTTTTGGATGGACACAACTATCAAATAAATTGTTTTGTACATCCAGCAACCTACTCTACATCAGGTCCCTCTTCATCTCTGTGTACTTCCTTCCACCCTTCATCCCATCCAACATCCCTATCCTGTTCCTACCCTTTCCTCGCTTGCCCAATATTCTCCCCTCTATTACCTTCTTCAACATTCCACTACCGCTCAATATGCCTTTCATCCATTTTTCCTGCCTCCATAGGATTTCTCTCAACAAACCCCTCTCCTCACCCACCATCATTAGTACTTCCTCATTTGTTTTCCTTTTGGTCCATTTCACCTTCTCCATTCTTCTCCACACCCACATTTCAAAAGCCTCCAATCTACGTCAATCCTCCTGCTTCAGCGACCACGTTTCTGCACCGTACATAGCTATGCTCCATATCAGAGTTTTTACGAGTCTTGTCTTAACCTCCCTATTCAACGTCCCCGTCATCAACTCCCTCCTCCTTGAGAAAGCCTCCTTGCCTAGCACAATTCTTCTCCTTACGTCCCTACTACTTTGACCGTATTGGTCCAGAACACTTCCGAGGTTCTACCTGTTCTATTTGTTCCCCTCCTATTTTAATGTTTACCTTAGCCTTTTTCTTTCTGGAAAATCGCATAACCTTTGCTTTATTAACATTGATTCTCATCCCATATCTATCGCACTGAACCTCCAATTCACTCAGCAATGCTTGCAACCCCTTTTAGCATTAATGTCCCCAAGTAAATTTCTAGTCATTATTTTCATATTTCACTGGAATGATGTACATGTAATGGTGCTTGGTTTTCTATACTTATAATTCCATAGAGGGAATCAAAATCGTGGTTTGTAAAAAAATCAGTATACATTTTAATTGATATGTGAATGAAAAAGAAATAAATTGTATTTTCAAATGCCTCGCTATCATATAAATATTTTTGAAATGAGTGATCTGTATCAGCAAAATTTTACGTAGAATCCTTGCTGTTTTAGCCATCATGCCGTTGAAATAATATCATTTTAATTTGTGAAGTTGCCACCAGACACAGTAACTATTATTTATATTGCTGTATTTAATATTAATGACTGATTTTTCTTATCAATTTCAGGTGTAGAAATGGTGGGTCCCTCGGCAAGATTATTTACTGGCGTTTTCTGCCAGTATTTCTTCTCCCTTGGCTTCATCCTAACAGCTTTCTTCTCCTATTTTGTGAAAGACTGGAGGATGCTTCAGGTAGCCCTCACTCTGCCAGGAATTGTTTTCTTCTGCTATTGGTGGTATGCTTCAATTTTGCTTCAATATGCGCATAGTATTTAATGTCAAAATTAAAAAAAAAATAACGGCGTAGATACATTATATTAACAAAGTTAGCAGGGTTATTGAAAGGGAGCTTTGCCATGTCTATTTATACACTAGTAATGCTTTCAGTAATCATTGATGTAAGACAGTTGTGAGGTCATCAGATGGCTGCTAACACTTCTGGTTATGCCTGAAGATGGTGAACTATTTAGCTATTGGTTTTAGATGTTATACCTGCCGAAATGCCTAGCTTTTCTGATAGAAGTGAAATAGAATACGTGACATCATGTTTTATATGAAGAAAAATCATGCATTTAGAGTTGAAATCTAACTTTGAACTGCATGAAGGTATTTATTTATTTGTAAGATGTGCTGAATTTGACAGTAGCCATACTAATGCCTCCATAGAAATTCAGGTAAATAGGATGTGAAATGGTGGTATTTGTGCAAAATATTGTTCTCATTCTCATTTTTAGATTTTATTGGGAGCTATAAAAAATTATTGGTTGAGGTAGGTTTTAGATGGGCATGAAAAATTTATTTATCTCATAACGAAACTCAGCCTGATATCCAACACTACAATGAGCCCCTCTTCTCTTCTCCATATTTCCTTCATCACTTAATTCTGTCTGACATGCCTATTCTGCTCTTGCCCCTTCCTTGCTTACCTAATTCCCCCCTCTGTCACAGTCTTTAACATCCCATTTGCCAATGCAAAATGCTCTCCATCCATCTTTCCTGCCTCCATAGGAATCATCTCTCAACAATCCCCTTTCCTCTCCCATCATGTCTACAACTTCCTTATTTGTTTTTCTTGCTTCCATTTCACCTTTTCCATTTTCTCCACGTTCACATTTCAAAAAGCTCCAATCTGTGTTTATCATCTTGCTTCAATGACGGTGTTTTCGCATTGTACAAAACCATGCTTTTGAGTTTATGATCTCCTATTTTAATATTTAACTTAGTTATTCCCTTACACAGCAGCTTCATCTTCATACCTGTTAAACCATGCAGAGAGTGATTCCTTTCACTTTAAATGAACAATCCAAGATCCTTGTTGTTCATTCGGTGTAATGTTTTTTTTATAGCATCTATTTGATTATCAACCTAATTTTAAACTTCCACAAGAAAGGCAAACACACCTGCTTAGAGAGGATGCCAGATTAAGTTGGCTTGCTGCTGACTAAATTCAGAATCAATGTTGATGAGGTCAAAAGTGGTGGGAACATTACAAGATTACATCTTTGGTGTGGAGTGTGCATAATGTTAGATGTTAATCACAATAGTGGTAAGTGTTGGAACACTGCTGTGAGTATATCACACCATGGAACATGTGATGTGTTCACAGACAAGGAAGCAGCAGGTACGTGAAATCATTTCTGAGAAGTATGGCACTATACATATCAGGGTCATGGAATATTGGAAAAAACAGACCAGAGAAGATTAAAAACCTTCAAAGCCTAAAGCTGAAGAGGGATGCTGAAAATCAAGGGCACAGATAAAAGTGAGAAATATGGTATTAGTGGAGTTAAACTGAAAGGCATCATAGATAGCTCTACATAGAAAAATAGGATAAAAATTTTTGTGAGGAAGGCTAAGGGAACAAAAATGGAAACTAATTGGTGAGAGTTTAATACAGAACAGTTATCAAGATGTTAGAAAATTAACATTGGATATGAGAGAATGGATGGTCGTAATTAACCAGTGCTCTAACTGGTATATTGTCTTTTATGGATTATGTTGTTGGATTGATTTTGCAAAGCAAGAATAACTCAATGTCATTACCAATCTGGTTATGAACTTTGCATTTTTTAGATTCAACACTGTCTGGATTTAGCATTACAGAGTGGGATGTATAGTTTCAAAAGTCAGTTGTTACTTGGAGGAAGAAAAATGTTGTATTCTGCAAATTTGCCTCTTATCCCATGATAAGAAATGGTATTCTACCATTTAAGGTAGGTTTTGGATAGACACAAGACAATGAAACAGTAAATTTCTTTGCCTCTCCTAACAAGATGCGACCGGACATCCAACACTACAATAAGCCTTCCTTAGATTTCCCCATACTTCCTTCCTTGCTTCATTTCATCCCACGTACCTATCCTTTCCCTACTCCTTCCTCACATGCCTAATAATCTCAACTCAGTCTTCAGCATCTGATTTCCCATCAAACCACTCAGCGTCCACCTTTCCTGTATCCTTTTCAGTTTTTGTAGTGTTAGATTTCAGGTTCTATTTTATTTGGAGAGGAAAATAAATATATCCTTTTTCAGTCTATGCTCATCTTGGATGATAGAATATCAATTTAAAAATTAAATTGGGAAATGGACATGAGATGGTAGAAAGTTACTATGGCTGTGACACAGATGGTATTAGTGCTTCAGACCATAAGCTTTGGTTAGGGAAGACACATGATTATGAACAAAGGAAGAAATTTCATTCCTCTCTGAATAGACCTAGTTTTCAGGTGGAAAGACACAATGTCAGACTTTTTGGGCACTTCTCCTTCTGTGGCGTGTTTGTGTTTAATTGTTAGTGTGACTGATTGATGGAATAATTGGCAGGTCACTGATAAAGTGTTTTCCTTGCAAACCCTGCTTGTGCATGTTGCCTGTTCATGTGTATTTGTTTTTGTGACTGATGGAGTAACATGTAAATATCTGGGATGTCTTTTTTTTCATGTTCTTTATTTATTTTCTTGTTCATTTCAGTATAATAGATGAGTCACATAAAAGTTGCTCCTTGTAAACCCTGAGTTCATATGTGATTGTGACTCACAAGGGTCACTTCATTCTATAAACCCAAGTGGGAGAGTGCATGCCAGTCTTGGTTGTTTTTTATTCTTTGTTCCTCTTTTTGCACATTCCCGAGTCCTTCCCCCTCCTCTCCTGAAGATTATGGGGCTAGGGCATTCATACCAGTAATAGGAAATAAATAGTTGACATGTTTTCTATGGGTATATTAAAATCTGAACTCGTGTTGTGAAACATCCGTCAGATATACTTGGCATACTCGTTAAAGTAGATTCTATCATGCCTTCTCAGCCTTCCTCTCCTCTGTCTTTTGCTTTCTTATGTCTATGTCTTCTTTTCCATTTTCACATCATCTTAATTATCCTGAATACACTTTGGGATGGCTTGATATTAATATATATTGGGCAGACGCTTATGGTTGTCTTTTGTTCATTAAATTCAATCTATCGCCAATTAGAACCAACTCTTGTGTGCAACATGTTTTATAATTAATATCTCTGCTGTTAGCCATGTTTTTATTTAATGCTGGGGAAATAATTTTGGTGGTCCCAAGAAGAAAATTGCATGCAAATTCTAGGTAACATGTAATAGAAAGCATTGCTCCTAAATTTATTTTTATTATTATTCACTAATTTACCGTTTAAGCTAGGTTTTGGATGGATACAGACGGAACAATGCTATATTTCTAAACTTGGCAAAACCTGACCCCCCACGTTACAATAAACTGTCCTTCTATTCCGCATATTGTCTGCCTCCCTTCATTCTGTCTAATATGCCTATCCCTTTCCCACCGTTTCCTTGCTTGCCTAATATTATCCCTTCCATCACAGTCGTCAACATCCCATGGCTAATCAAAACACTACACTTGTCTATCCTGCCTCTTTGGAATCATCCCAACAATTCTCTCTCTTCCCCGCCATGCCTTGAACTTCATAGTTGTTTTCTTAACTCTATAAGAAAACTTAAAATTTTACTATTTAAAGCAGTTTGATCTTTATCATGAACTTATTCTTTATACTTTAACTTTATGTGAACATATTTGAAGTTGGCTGACTCGTGAAAAGCAAAATAAATGAAACATGACCTATATTAATATTTATTCCCAAACATTAGAGGAAAAGTTCGATTTTTTTATCCTATTGTATTCAAATGTGGGGGTAAAAATTAAAGCACCATTTAGTAGCACGAATAAAGTGGCATTTTTTAATGGATTTCAAAATTAACCATAATATCAATGTTAAAATCTTTACATTATATTATATTCTTTATTTATTTTGCTTTATAACAAGTCCATTCTCCGAAAACTTTATTGCAGAGTAAAGGAAATTTCAATGGAATAGTGCACACTTTAAAGTTTTATGACCTATTAGCAGTTGCTCATATAGATTAGAAAGGAGAAGATGATTGTAGCATTACAAAGAATGTTATGGTATGGTAAAATTTTATTTAGGCCAAGTCTGTGTTAATTATCTTTATGGCATACGGGGTTATAAACATAATTTCTATTTTTTGGTGCATTATATGCCTAGTTATGAATAGGAAAGACATCTAGATTACTTCAAAGTGAGTTAATGACAGCAAGACCACAGGAAATTAAGATTGATGGATGCAAGGAACGTCAAATCTCTAATCTAGTGTCAAAATGACCCTAAATACTTTATCTAACATACTACCATGAATAAGCGGCTGAAATATAGATAGGAAAACTAACTTGGATTCATGAAAGAAAGAGAAATAATGGCAGCCGTGCATTTCTTAAGGGTACAAGCAGATAATAAGGTATATCAATAGGTATGTGGCAATGGTGGACTGATTAGAACCTGCTGACTATGTCAAGTGAAAAAAGATTTTCCAATTATGTACTGTAAATATTTTTTAATGGATTGCATCAACAGAAGAATAATCTTTCAACCTCAAAAATAATCCTGTCACCACAATGTGAATGAAGGCTAGAAGAGTAATAGAACATAATAGTGTTGTTCACTTTCCAAGTAGCATAAATGTAAATAAGTATTTATAAATACCTTTGTTTATACCACATATTTCTTGAAAACATGAGAATAAGCATATTTTTAAATATTATACCTTTCACATGAAAACCTGTAAAGTAAGAGGTGAATATTGTTCCTAGATTGTGTCATTGCTTTGAATTTGCCTAAAAAAACTGGGTAATAAGTTTGCCTTTTGGTAAGAAATTATTTTCAAGTAAGATAGCAAAAGGTTATAATTTAAGCAAAGCATTTGCTGGTTTGCTCTCAGCTCCAAAGGTTAGAGCAAAGAGTTGTGAGTGCTCTGGAAAGATATATAATTGATTTCTTGCAACTGGCTTTAGCAATGGCTCGATAAATGTGAATTTCCCTCATCAATGTCTTGATTCAAAGAGTTATGGGCTATTTGATGCATAATTGGAAGTTTATTCTTCTGCCTCGTCAAAATTGATTTCTTCGTATTCGTGAGGAGACTTTTCGTTTCCCTAGTATCCAGTCCTAGTCATAGTAATTAAACATTTCTAATTTAAGTAAACTCGACTGCTAAACTTCATTGAAGTGTTGAATGTTCATATTTAAACAGAAATAAGATTGCACTTTTCTTTGGAAACCTTATGATGCATTTCATTGTGCTGTGGTGTCATCAAGCACAAAGATTAAACATACAGGGTAGAGTTTTGGTATACTACCACAGTTGTCAACCCAAAGGTTATTGGCTTAATAGGCAAGGATAGAGCTCACCAAGTTCTAAGCCTAATGGTGTATGAAATTCACATATCAGGATTGGGGGTCAGTTTCTTTCCCTGTGCCACTACATTTATCCCATTAGATCTGTTATCAGAAAAATTACCCAGTTTTGGTGAAGCATAGGATGACCTGAGGCATCACCTAGAATTGAATCTGAGCCCTCAGATCAGTAGCTCAGCACTCCTACCATATTGCCCCGCCCATAAGAGAGATCAGTTAATCTGTCAGATATCAGGTAACACTTAATTCTAAGAAAATTGAATTGTTACGATAAAAAATGAGCTACTATACTTATATCAATGTTTGTTCATCTTAGAATTCCAGAAATTCTCACAAGTACAAGGAAAAACACTCACTTGGAAAAATGCTAGTGAGTATTTTTACAGTGAATGGGTTAACGCTTATATATAGATTTTACCCGTGTACCCCTGGCCCATAAGATGCAGGCTGATTTTTAGAGCACATTTTAAAGTAAAAAAGTGTCCCATGGGTCGGGAAATAAGGTCTCTACCATGACATACATAAAATTCAGGTTGGGGGGTTTTTCATATAGCATTTATGTAATTGGTGGATACGTAGGTAAATATTGAGAAGACCGGTGATGCCTGAAGGGAAAGGTGTAGAGGTGGATGGTGGGATTAGATATTGTTTCACTGGATGGTAGTAGAGAGTAGAGTGATAGGTAATTAAATAGGCTCAATCAAGAAGGGAGTAAGTTTGGTGGGACTTTCATTGGAGAAATGTCAAATGCTTTACTGACAGAAGTGGGAACTGGGTGGGGAAATGTTTGTTCATTACATGCATTGACATTAGCCTAATCTGATGACATTATTATTTCAATCTGTTTGATTGTATTCATCTTTCAGCCGTTTGGTGTGAAGGTGTAGGATTTTAAGCTAAAAGTCACTGTTATGATTGCAATTAAGCAGATGTCTGATGTTGTATTCACCAATTACATCTAAAAAGGGGAGATCCACGTCCAAGAATTTTATTTATTTTCCGACTTAATTTGGGCGAGATTGATATTTCATAGTTCCTTCTTCCACCTAACCCCTGTACATTACATTGAAGACAATTACGTGGATTATATAGAATAATGGATTGAACTGAAACATGTTGATGTTCTATTTCTTTTAATTCTTTCCATCAGTCAAACGGTGTGTTTAGGCTTCGTATCATTGGTTTTTTTTTCAGATTTCTCATTTGATTTTTTGTATTGCTAGAGATTACTGGATTTTTTTTATTCATTCAGGAAGTTGATATAACTAAGTTGGTAATGCCTTATGTGCCTTAATAGATATTAAAATATTATTTTGTTTTGCATCGTGATTTCTACTGGTTAAAGAGTTGTTTTGCATGGTGATGCAGGTATTTTGCCCGAGAACAGCTTAAAACTACAAAAGCAGCTGTAGGTGGCTGAGTTTTACAAGGTGATTCAAGTGCAAAAATTACCACGTTTCAATGCTATTATGACACTTATCACACTGTTATCAAATGTTAGAATGAAATTGAATGTAGTAAAATATATATGCGATATATATTGAAAGAAATTTTCCAGAAAGAAAAAGACTAAGCTAAACATTAAAATAGGAGGGGGAAAAATAGAGCGGGTAGAACAGTTCACATTCTCGGATGTGTTTTGGATCAATACGGTCAGGTCAGGGAGAAGGTGAAATGTACCAAAAGGAAAACAAATGAGGAAGTACTAGAGATAGTGAGTGAGGAGAGGGGTTTGTTGAGAGAAATCCTATGGAGGCAGGAAAAATGGATGGAAGGCATATTGAGCGGTAGTGGAATGTTGAAGACTGTAATAGAGGGGAGAATATTAGGCAAACGAGGAAAGGGCAGGAACAGGATAGGGATGTTGGATGGGATGAAGGGAGGGAAGAAGTACACAGAGATGAAGAGGGACCTGATGTAGATTAGGTTGCTGCATTGGGTTTTGTTTGGAGTTACAAAATGTTTATTTGATAGTTGTGTCCATCCAAAAACCTACCTCAACCGGTAGATTACCTAATAAAAAATTGAAAGAAATGAAAAAATGTTCCAATATCCATAGAAGTCATAGGTGTTAAGCTGAATAAAATATAGACTTCACACCAAAAGTAGTACAAATGAAGCACGGAAAAAAAACACTGGAATGCTGGAAAATATTAAACATCAGGCTGCATTAAACCTGCAACCTTCGCAGCAGTAGACAAGAATGTTACCACTGCATCAAATGCTCAATTCGTTAGAAAATTTTTAAATTAGTAAGAAAAAGTTTTCATTCATAGTTATAGTTTCCTACAAATCTACTTCACTTTCCTACATGATTGCCGTTCACTTCTGGGCACTTATCATAATGTTGTACTTATGGCATAGAAGTTTTCCACCAGGCAATTGAACCAGTTGGCAATGACAGTCTTGGTGGACAATGGTCGTCTTCAAATCATTGTCCACCAAGCCACTGTTTCATGTCCAAGAAGAGGAAATGGTTGCTAGGGGCAAGGTCAGGACTGGGAGTAGAAGTCCATAAACCCTCCTCCACTCAACATTGTTTTATCTTTCTGTTGGTCAATAAGAATTTATGTTACCCAACTTGCTCACACTTTGTAATATCTGAATTTTTTTGTATCAATTGTGTAAATAGTGTTGTGTCTAACAAGTGGAAATTTATCAGCCTGAGCACTAAATTGTTGATCAGATCAAAGCTCTTGGTTGACTTTTTGAACAATTAAATCGGTCTGGGTACTGGACCTACGACTTCACTATTCTTCATCATAGATGTTTGTGCAGCCATTTTTGAAGTCTTGACACCATTTTCTAACCTATATAGTACTTCACTCATTTTCTAACCACACATCACAATTGGTGGGAGTAATGATTCTTGCAGACATTATTAGCTGAATTCACAGACAGGCAAACGATCACTGAGTCAAAACAATAACTTCAGTGGCTTTGAAAATAATCGTTAGATGGTGTTGCATGTGTACAACTAGGATCTGATTCACTAATATTTAAATATAAGGAAAAAGGTCTCCCTTTTCGAATATGCCTCGTATGTATGCATCATACCGATAAACATATGGGGATAAAAGTGTTAATGCATGTATGTTTTAATACAAATTTCTTAGATTATGTGCATACATTTTAAAACATGTTTTTTTTATGTTCAAGGTTTATACCTGAGTCTGTCAGGTGGCTGTTAGCTAAAGGAAGAATATCAGAAGTCAAAGTATTACTACAATCTGCAGCCAAAGAGAACAAGGTGGATCTACCAGATGAACTTATTAAGAAACTCACGGAAGAAAAGGAGGAGAAAGAAAAGGATGCTCAGAACCACTCCTTATTTGATTTATTCAAGTATCCAAATCTGAGAAAGAAGACTCTTTACATTTTCTTTAACTGGTAAGTATTTAAAAGGTTAATTTTGGAAGTCTCAGATATTTACTGTAATGCTCTGTAAATCTGCTTTCATCCCGTCCCTCACCAAATAAAGTTAGAGCTTAATTCAGGCATTTAGCCAGGTATTATCATTGCAAAATATATTTTCTATGCAATAATAGTAGGAAATACTCAACTGTAAATGAGCATTGGATACCTTAAAAATTTAAACCACTTGACTACGAGGATGACCTGAAAAGTTCTCGGCCTAATGATGAAAATGACATTTTTATGTTTACAAAAAAGTTTTATTTTTCAACATTTTCATCTTTAATGTACATCATCCAACGTCAGTGTTCCAGTGTCATTATCCTGTCTCTGTAGTGTTCTTTTGAAAGTTCTGTGAAGTACTCATCTATAACTGGAATCACTTCTTGATTAGACGAAAAATGTTGATTAGTGAGGAAACTTTTGAGTTTTCAGAAGAGGTGTAAGTCCAAGGGAGCCAACTCCAGGGATTAGGGTTGATGTTCCAGCACTTCTTGGTGCAAATGCCTCAATTTTCCCATTGCCAAGGCACTTAAGTTGGCAGATGAATTGTCCTGATGGTAAATGGTTTTTTGTCACTCTAAGCCAGGTCTGCTTTCATGAATTTTTGTATCCAGTTTCATTAGAAGGTTAAAATAGTGTTCACTGTTTATTGTTTTATCTTTTTTTTTAAATTGGTTGATTAACAGAATTCTTTTCGCATCCCAATAAACTGGCTCCATGACCTTTACTACCGATAGAACCATCTTTGCCTTCTCCAGAGCTGAAGAACTAGCCTCTATCCACCACATGTTTTGATTCTGGTGTGTAATGGCGAATCCATGTTTCATGAATTGTCACATATCGATACAGAAAGTCACTCTTGTTTTTCGTAAAGCACACGAAGCAATGTTTGGAAAGTGTCATCCAAAAGCATGTTTGATCCACTCTGAGCATAACAATCATGGCAGCCACCATGCGCAAAGCTTTGTCATGTGCAATTACTTTTGTGTGTGCTGTTCATCCAATGTGTATTCTATCGATATCTCTACAGGATTAGCAATTTCATGCGCCTTTGTATGGCAATTTTCCAAAATCACACTATTTCTATGATTTCCAGTGTGGTTGAACATTTCGAATATCCTTCGTTTGAATCATCTAGGAGGTTTTCACAGCCACGATTAAACTCGGTCAACTAATTCTCCACAGTGGAAATTGAAGGAGAAGTGCTCCCATACACATTTATAATCCTCAAATGAATTTTGGTCAGCATCAAATCTTCTTTTACGAAGAATTGTATCACTGCATGATAGAATGGCTTGCAATTTCACACAGTTGTGCCAACATGAGAGGAAAAAAATCACACTAGTAGTGATGCCATTTATGGGCGAAGGCCGAGAACTTCACAGACCACCCTCTTATACTCAATTCATACTTTAAATTTTGATTTTGAAATTAAAATTCAATCGTCCTTGTAGTAATTTTTTTTCTGAAGTTATATTGTTATTGTGAAAATAAGATACTGCAAATTTTAATGCAAAAATGCAAATGAATATTCTTTTTCATCTGTCAGCTTGATCAAGTGAACTGTCAGCAAGATGGTGAAAGCATGAATGAATAAGCTTAAAATGTCCCCACCAGAGAGTATCTAATGGCCATGCTGTTGTGAACCCCTGTTTAATGATTTAAATTAAGGTATGAAAATTTATTTTCATATCCCTGGTGAAGCTACAGGAATCATTAATGTCCAATGTACATATTATCCATGCTATTATTCCCTTCCTCTTACCTCAGAATTTTAATAAAAATACAAGTTTGAAATACCTGGGCAACCCTAGAGTTTTTAATTTCACTAAAAGGAAAAGTCTATATTATTCATTATTTTAGTTTAAGCATTTTTGTACTGTCATCCTTTCCCATTATCATTATCCTCACATTCATTACCCCTGCAAATTTCGTACGTTCCTTTAAGGCAAGCAAATACAAAGCTTTACTTTGCAACAAATAAGTCAGTTTTCATTCATTAGACAGCTGAATAATCTAAACTTCCTAGCTCTTTCAATAGGCTTCCGTTGTGAGGAAATTTAGGTTCGAAATTTGACTAGAATTGATGGACCCATTAGTGTACAGTGTGCTTTTAAATTCAACCAACACACCTAATGTGGTGGTATTGGGCCAAAATTAGTGTATATTTCAATGAGAAGGAATTGTTTCTGATGTTTTGTGACTGAGATAATGAGCCAGAGAGGTGGGAAATGTGTACCCAAATGTTCATGAAGTACTCATCTTCCATACACGCTGATGTTGCAGTAACATTAGACCTTACACACTCTAATGCAACAATTTTAGAGAGTAAAAATCATTCGCCTTGACCGGGATTCGAACCCGGATCCCTCGATATCCGGCCGAGTGCTTTAACCAATTAAGCTACCGAGACGTCCTCTTACACTCTGAAATTTTGGGGGCTTTAAAGGAACAAGATGTTATGACGAAATACCGTGCATACAATGTCACAGGCATTCGTAGTCGTGCGCGACGCGCCACAGTCCACGATGTTAATAAAGCCAATTTCAAACACTTAGGCTGTTCATACCTTAGACAAATTTCAAGAAACTGTAACAGTAACTTTAACGGAGTCACCCGCTATGTCAAGGCGAATGATTTTTACTCTCTGAAATTGTTGCATTATAATGCACACATAGTGGGTGACTCTGTTAAAGTTACTGTTACAGTTTCTTGAAACTTACATACTCTGCCTAAAACTTCATAATTATATTTATTACTGGTTTCTACTGGTAAAGATAGGTTTTGGATGGAAACAATGCCATTGCCTCTGCTAAAAAACGCAACTTGACATCCAACACTACTCTTCAATTCTGCCTACTTCCTTCATCCCTTCTATCCATCCATCATGACACTTCTATTCCTGCCCTTTCCTCATTTGTCTAATGTTATGCCATCAGTATTACAGTTTTCAACATTCCAATGCAATAAAAATGTTCTGAATCCAACTTTCCTGCTTCCTTTAGATTTCTCCCAACAACCCTTTCTATTCCCCTTTCACCATTCTTAGCCCTCATTTCTTTTCCTTTCATGTCCATTTCACTTTTCCGTCCTTCTCGACACCCACATTTCAAAAACCTCCAATTTACGCATACCGTCTTATTTAAATTACTAATTTTCCACACTGTACAAAGCCACACTCCATACAAGGTCTGTACAGAAAAGATGAGACTGATCTTTCTACATGTGAACTGCTTGATGGATCACAATCAGTGAAGTGTCAACTTCTAGGAGCTGGCTGTGAGAAGTAAAACACTGTCTTGCTTGTGGCTCTATCTTGACTTGTATCTGCACAATAGTGATTTTTGTCTGAACTTCCATACACTTGCTGTACAAATTCTTGTGTTTGTGAGAATGAAGGTGTTGGAGAACCAGTGTGTGTGCATTGAATTTTGTTTTGACCTCAGGAAAAGTGCAACTGAAACTTATGTGATGGTTCAAGAGACATTCGGCAATTAATCTATGAGTCAGGCACAGTTTTTTCATTGGTACATCTGTTTCCAGTCTGGATAAACCTCGACCAATGATGGACAAGGACGAAGGACAGAGAAGTGGACGACCATCGACGTCAACAAACTATATCCACATCAACAGTGCAAATGATTTAGTATGTGCAAACCCTAGGGACAAACTGTCAGGGAGATTGCCAATGAATAACACTTGTTTTGGATCATGTTTCACCAATATGACAGAAATTTTGGGAAAGCAGTGTGCCCAGGAGTTCAAAGTGTCATTCAGTCGTAAAAAGTACATTATAAACGAAGGATCTTAACAACTCGATAATCATTGGAAGAATTTTCATCTTAGGTGAACATAATGGATCCATTGCCTGAAATATTTACGCATGTTAAGGATATGTTTATGTATAGTGACAACATGCATAGTGACTTGTGTTCTTGACATGAGCAACGAAATGAGTGCTTGTTGATGACTTGTCAGTGTCCACACTACTTATTTTTACACTCTTCAAAGATAAAACTAAACACAGACCTTCATGCATCATGCAGGCCAATTTGTAGACTGCAGCCTTCAAAGTCTTATATCTGTTGATGCAAATGTGGTGTGATATGGAAGCCATTAGTGAGAATAATGGTCTCAGTGGTATCCTTGAGCTTCCCTCTGGCTTCTTTGCATGCCATATTGACCATTTGTTCCCAGGTAAATTTATCCATACTGCAGATACAATAGATGCAGAAGAAAGTGTTTTTACTCAGCGAACAACGAAAAGTGTGCTCAGAAATGAAAATATTGCATCTGAATGGATCTTGTGCCGCAATGAAGTGTGTTTTTTATGACCAGCAATACCTCTGTCAAATCTATTTTCAAGTGCCTGTTTTAAGATTAACATGGACAATACACTACTGTCACATAGTGAGATGAACTGAAGAGGTTGGCCTACTGACAGTCATATCAATCACAAATTGCCAAGGCCCTTAACTCTGTAAGTTGCTGGAAAAAGTTGAAAAGAGGCAAGAAAAATGGTTGCAGGGTAGTGTGACTGGCAATGGAATATTGAAGACTGATAGAGGGGAGAATATTAGGCAAATGAGATGGAGGAAGAGAATAAGTGTGATTTACTGAATGAAGGGAGAAAGATGGCATACAGAATCAAAGAAGGGTGGAATGGGATGTCAGGTTGTCATGTTTGGTGAGGCTTAGAAATGTAGTGGTAGTTGGGTAGATGGGTTTATCCAAAACCTACCTTAAATGGTAGACTACTACTGTTACTAATCATAAAATCAATGCGGTTGAGTGATGAAAACAATCTTTATAATTAGACAAATATTTGAGAAAGTATTTGATGAAATGTGGTGGTCCAGTTGGTAGAGCACTGGGCTACTGACCAGAGTGCTCTGGTTCAATTCCAAGTGACATCTATGGGTACCTTAAGCTTCACCCAAGCTGTGTGATTTTTCTATTGCCAGATCTTTCTGGGAAAGTACAGGTAAAGCAGGGAAAGGAACTGGCCTGATGGCCCCTTATTGGCCTAATGTGTGAATTTCATATGCTGTACAGGGGTTGGTACTAGATGAATTACACTCTTATCTATCGAACCAACATTCGGGTCAAATAATGAGGTTTTTATACATTTATATCTTATTGAAATCTACCACCCATGTGTGTGTGGTAGGGGTTGATGGTACACTAGGCATGCCTAATTACAATTAAGGGTTGCTTAAATGTTGGTTACCTAAACTAATTACTCACAGTAGTCAATTAGGTTAAAGTAGGTGCTTAATGGGCCCTGGGACTACACCCTGCGGTAATCCTATGCCCTAGCTAGTATGAAAAAAATATCCCTAAATCTCAAACTAAATATTATAAAATAACTGATTCTTCAGTTCTATGTGCTTTCTAAACCATTGGTGGGAAAGGGAGAGGAACTGACCTCCCTACTCTGACATGTGAATTTCGCACTCCATTGGGCTTAGTACTAGGTGAGCCCCCCCCTTGGTGGATAGCTGTGGTTGGTACTTATTTTGGACCATACTACTAACTCAAGAGATTTTTGTGAGTCATGTTTCTGAACACCCTCTTTGTAATGAATTTAATTGATGGACGTTTGTATTAAAGGATTAGTATCTTGTTCACCAATTACTAATTTTTTTCAGATTTAGCGCAGTAGGGTCTGACAAAAGAGAAGCAATAACCCTCTTTTTACAATGTGTAAACCTAATGTTTGCTCTATAAGTGAAAAATTCTTTGAAGGAGCTCCTTATGTACTTCATACAAGTCATGGTAATGACATTCCCCAATGTGTGATCTATCTAATTTAAGGTGGATTATTTATGAGAATTCCTTCAATTTCACAGAAAATCATTTTTTGAACCCATCTAATGAAATTGTGAGCATAAGAATTATTTTATGTCAAGTCTAACAACTTTTCACAAGTGCATTAAAAACTCTTCATATAAATTCATCTTGATTATCCCAAATCCACCAATCTACGCCAAGCTTGTAATTATATAAAAATAAGAAATTTCTTCATTTCTTTTGCTCCATCTTCAGCCTGCTACATTTACTGAAGAACATAAACATATTACTCAGCTTCAAATATTTTCATAAGATCCTAATTTAGGTCCTTATTTAAGCCCATTATTACTTGAGCATAACTATTTTGTTAACTTTCCACATACATAAATGATTTTGCATAATTATAGAATTCTGATTGTTCTACTGTTTGTGTTTGAGCTAATCTTTTTATTCCATATTCTGAAGTGTGTAGTTTTGGATGATTAGTTTTAATTATCTTTTTAAGGAAAACCAAATAACAATTTGTGTAATCACAAACTAAATATTACTTAGTCAGCAGTGTAAGATATCATTTTTACATGCACCAAATTATATCAATTTGGAAGCATGCATATCATCAAAGCATGAATTTAATTTTATATAACGTAACTTTCATTGCTTTTTTTCAGGATGGTGATTAGTGGGTCATATTATGGACTGTCCTGGAACACGTCCAATCTGGGAGGGAATGACTACCTCAACTTTTTAATCTCGGGTGCAGTTGAAATCCCAGGTAAAACAGAAAGCTAATCTCCAAATTCATCTCTTTGATTGTATTGAAAACCGATATTTGTTCTGCTCTTCAATACTAAGCTTTTAACAATGTCTGTTGAATTTTACAGGGTATACCTTTACATTGCTGACTCTGAATGTTTGGGGAAGGAAAATGCCGTTGTGTGGTAGCATGTTGGTTGGGGGGACGGTTCTACTTCTCACACTAGCTGTTCCATCAGGTAAATGTTTATGAATTGAATATCACAGAGCTTGGGTGAAAATGAAAGTGCTCATAGGCACAACCCAAAATCACACTCAGGCTCCTCAGTAGGACAATAGACCAGTGCTTTCAGACCACACACTGGACTATCATGGCTCATTGATATCGTAAATGTTTTTTTTAAACTAGGTTGCCTAGCAAGAATAATGATGCAGTAATGCATCAGCCAGCTTCTATAAAATGTATTTGATTAGTTAAAGGCTCAATTAAGCACTCCTCAACCCAACCCTACATATTTCGTAGAAGTTACAAGGTGTACATGTATGAAATGCAAATTTTTTTCCAAAAAGAAATCAGAAGAATGATAAAAAGAGCTATTTTAAAAATATGTTCCATTACTGGACATTTTTCCCATTTTTCGAGCAATTTGTGGATACCACGCAGTAAAAATCTTTCTTTTTCGTCATGTACCATTCAGAGGACCATTTTTTTTTTACATCTTCATACGAACCAAAGCACTGTTCAGCAAGTGCGTGACCCATCAATGCAAACAAGTGGTAATCAGAAGGAGCCAAGTCTTGTGAATAAGCTGCATGGGGTAGAATTTCCCAGCTGAGTACTTCCATTGTATCGCGAACCGGTTTTGCCATATGTAATGGACTTGTTTTTGTACAAGTGTCAACTTGGGAGAGCTTTCCATTTCTACCTTGTAAACTAACCCTCGCCATAGCTGTTGTGATATTCAAGTTGCCTGAAATTTTCAGGAAAGTGGATAGTGCACAAAAAGTGTCCAGTATTTAATATTGTGTACTTTACATTTTCAGGCTTCACTTCATGCAATTGTTTGATGCCTATATTAAAAGAGTTTGTAATTTTCCACTGACATTATTTCACGGTACAATGCATTTCACCGACTTACAAAATCATCAGGTATAAGTGACCTACACAGATGTCAAATATATACCCATTGGACAGAGGAGAGGGGGAAGTTGAAGGTGGGAGGAGGGTGGATTTGCTGGGACTTCAAAGTTAATGGTCGTGGCTTTTTCGGTTAAAGGAAGAAGAGGTGGCAATGGTATCTTGGTTATGGTCTGGTTTATTGAGTGGGGCTAGGAGCGGATGGCTACTTAGAACCGTTGGATTTATTTACCCTCGGGGAGAGGGGTGGATGTGTAAGGTTTTGGGATTTTTCAGAGGTGAAAGTCAGTGGTCAAGGGAAGAAATAAACAAAATGGAAGAATGATATTGTTTTTGTTATGACGTTGCATAGGGTCTGGTCATGGTGTAGATGCAACTGAGTATGTTGAATCATTGAGTTTGTTTACCCACGATGTCAATTATTCGGAAAGGAGAGGGAAGGGATGGGCATACAGTTACTCATTACAAAGTGTTGTATTGAGATCCGCCAAGTGCCTTTGTATCTCAATTCACTCTAGGGCATTCATTTTCAATCCTTTAGATAGATAGATAGATAAAGGTCTTTATTCTGGGCGAAATTGAGACCTTCAGGTCCCCTCTTCCATTTAACCCGACATAGGGAGGACATGTAGTATTTCTGGGACAAAACTGCTCTTATGTTTACAGTCTAAGATGTTTTGTAAAGAGAGAATTGAGCATTTGCTTTTTGTGACCCCTGGCTTGTTCTTGGGCTCGTGTTTCGAAATTTCTCCCAGTTTGACCAACATAATAAATGTTGCAATTATTGCATTTAAGTTTGTGGATGCCTGATTTATTAAATATATCCTGTTGGTCTTTGCCATTAGCAAAGAGTTTGGAGAGAGTAAGGAGTGTGTAAAAGGCCGCTTTGAGTGTAGTTTTAGATTTTATAGAATATATCTCCTAGGAAAGGGATCGAACATGAATTGGTCTTTAGAAGTGGAGGGCTGAGAGGGGGAAATGTGACTTATAGCCATTGTTTTCTGCTTTTTTTATTATTTTTCCAACCAGGCCATATTAAACAAGAGATTCTTCTAATGAATTAAAGAATATTTTGGCTAGGAGGGGAGAAAGTGCAAGTAACCCATAGCTAGACCGTCTGCTTGGATATAACAATTTTGTTTGAAACTTAAATAATTTTGATTAATGACCATTTTTATTTGGGCAATAAATTTGTTTGCAATATTTGGGGCAATGTTGGAGTCTTTGAGTACATTTTGAGCATAAAATCAGGCTTCCAATTTGGGGGCACAAGTGAACAGGTTATAAATGTCAAAAGAAACTAGTGTTGCTTTACCAGGAACATTAATTCCTTTAAGCTTTTCGACAAGCTCGATTGAATTTTTGACTGCGTATTTGGGTTTGAACCATGAGTAGTCTCATAGCATATTGTTTAATTTGCGTGACAAAAGGTGTGTGGGGGCAGACACCATTGAAACCATGGATCGATGCTGGTTATATTTAAAGACTATGTGGGTGCTTTAAAGAATAGTGGTATTTATGAATTTAATTGTAAAAATTGAATGTATGAAGGAAAAAAACATTGGAATTTTAATATTGGGATTAAGAATATTTTAATGCTTTCAAAAATAGCCATGAGGATTAGAGTAACTACATTGACAATCTTTTACCATAGGACTAACAAAGTGAATTTAAAATAAATCAATGCATTTTTTAAAACACCAATGCAAATCTTAATGCTTTAGGACAACGAGAAATGTTAAAGATAAGCTGCAATTCTGAAGCTAAGTCAGGCCCTTATTGGAGGTAAATTTCAATTGTTCAAGATGGTTTTACAGAAGAACTCATATGCAACCCAAATGCCAAAGAAGTCTCCCAAGGAAATTCATAAACAATTTATCTGTGAATAAGTGTTTGACTGGTTCAAATTTGTGTTGAATAACTCATTGAGTGTCATAAAAATTGTTTAAGTCATCAATACCCCTCTATAGTGTCATAACTTCATTTCACACAAAGTGATTACTTCACACTCTGATTTTATTCCCTCCTCATATACAGGTATTTTGTCATTGTAAAGTTTCTTAATGGTTCATTTTATCATCAGGTAACTGTTTAACCTTTTACAGAGTTCTCATTTGTTTTTCAGATATGAATTGGCTTTTCATCACTTTGGCAATGTTGGGAAAACTTGCTATAACTGCTGCTTATGGTGCTATATATATTTTTTCGGCCGAGCAATTTCCCACTGTAATTAGAAATGTTGCCATTGGCGCTAGCTCAATGTCTGCCAGGGTGGGAGGAATACTTGCCCCATTTATTAACTTACTGGTGAGTCATCTTTTCTTTCTGTTCTTACAGTCGAAGTCGTCTTCTACTCTTATCATTAGATATCAATACTAGTGGATATATCGTGGAGATGATTTATATGGATATAGTTAGAGTTGGGAGATAAAAATATGTATCCACATTTGATCTTTTTTCTATTATTAGGCCAACTATTGGAAACCCATGCCCTTCCTCATATTTGGTGCTCTAGCATTCTCTGGAGGTTTAATGATACTACTGCTACCAGAAACAATGAAGAAACAGTTACCAGAAACCATAGAAGATGGAGAGAATTTTGGAAAGTATGCACAAATTTTCACGTTTATTAAAGACATGTATACGAGTACATTCAATGAACTACCTGTTCATTGAATTTTTCAGCCATTTTTATAAGGGTTGAATTATAGTTTTACAAGAACACAGAACTATCTTTAAGTGAATAGCAGAACATGTTTTACTCGGAAAGCTAAACCAGTTACATAGCAAGGAAATAAACAAATACTGGCAAAGGACAAAATTTAGAAAAGGATCACCGATACGGATTCATATTCATCATATAATTCCGATTAAAGTAATACAGTGTAGATAGTTAATGACTTATTTGTTGCATAGTAAAAACTATGCATTTGCTCTTCCCTGAAAGGAATATCTGTAAATTTTATTGTCAAATTAAATACTTATAAGACATCGCAGGTATTTTAAACTCATATTTTTATTAAAGGATATTGAAGTTTCAAAGCATTTATTTATCTTTAAGATTGTAATTTTAATAAAATTTTAAGGTGCTGGGAAGAGAATGGCACAGAAAATCTGCACATGGACAATTAAAAGAGCTTACTGTAGTTGATTACTCTTAATGCAAATAAATTCCTGCTAATTCTACCCTCCATTCCTTATCATTTGACAGTAAACTAGTAAAATAATATATTGCACTATTTAATTGTCCAAATCTCCATAGGGGATTGGGATGGTGTGGTGGCTATTGTATAGTCTTCCCACCGAGAGGGTCCAGGCTCAAATCCTGGTGACAACAAATATTTTTCATTGGTATTCCAATCCCTACTTTAGGTGTTTTGTGGAGGGCACTTTGAGTGAGTTTGTTGGATGGGACGTTAAACTAAGGACCTCTTGGCACCTTTTGACAAGAGTAGGCTAAAGCTGTCACCTGGTTTTTCTCCATCCTTCCTTTCTGATCCATCTCTATTGTCACTAATGACCTTAGCTGTCCCCTCCCCCAAAAAACTGCTACCATCACCAAATCTCCATTATTATCATTGGAGTTTATTTATAATGTAAGGATGAAACAAGCTCAGCACTAATAATCAGCAATAAAAAATAATGGAGTCATACTAATCACACCGGTTGTTAATTTCATTTCAGAAAGCGTAAAGCCGACAAAGACTTGGAGGAAGAAGCGACTGCACTCTCTCCACACCACGAGAATCACAGCAATAAGGAAGAATTGAAAGCAGTGGGAGCATAACTATGACAAAATCCATTGTGATTTCTCAAACACATCCAAAGTTTGGTACATTCTTTCAGGGAAAACTTACCTTATGTGCAATCCATCTGGAATGAGTAACGACGTGCAATTAAAATGTTTACCATTATATGACAAATGCATTGTGCTTCAAACTAATTTAAAAGTGTAGCATTACATATTTATTTGCTGGAAGGGTAATGACATCACAGGTATTTTTTTTTTAATATTTCTGCTTGGACCATGCACCAAATACATTTTGCTGATGAAAAGTAATGATCTCGTATACTCATATGCTTAGTTAAAGATAACTTTCCTGTGTATTTCAGCTTCCATTTGAACAATAACTGACTTTTATTACTGTTGTTATTTTATACTCAAATTCATGTGAAAAAAGAAGTGTGATACTTGTATTCTAAATGTACGTGTATTGATAAGCTTTTAACTACATATTTGTTACCAGAGATAGTGAAAAGAGAGCCATGGAACAAAATACCATCCACATTATTAAGGGTCCATCATTTTTAATTCCAATTGTAAATTGTATGTGTAGACATTTCTGTACTGACCTTGTTCGGGGGGCTTATTTATTGTGCCGTCTAGAGGGTGTGTGCAGGGCTAGATGGAGGCATTCCAAGTTCAATGACTAGTAGAGACTTCTGAGGTGATTCGCCAAATGGTGACTGACTTCAGGAGATTTATGTGCGAGTTGGAATTTTTTGCTTTTGACAACAACTTGCTTGGCATGTGGATTGATTGCGAATTGACTGTAAGAAGAAGGCAGAGTGGACTTATCAAACTGAGAAATTTCAAATGCGAATCTGAGATTGAAGTGACGCCCAATGCTAGATGGAAATGCCCCTTTTCCTTAAAACAATTGAAAAATCATGAAAATTTTGCATAACTACAATTTTATATGAATCTCTTGACATGCTTTTGGTAAATACAATTAAACACTTGAACCATTTGAACAAAATATTGTGATGTGTAAATTATTGAAATGAATGATTACCAAGTTACATGAGTTTGTGTTTTTCACTGGAAATTCTCATCTGTGCATGGGAAAGCGACTAGATTTCCTGCAAAAACTGAAACCTATTGAGTGAGGCCATAACTTTTATTATTATTATTATCGGTGATTGGTTAAGGCAGGTTTTTCAATGGACAGAAGCTGCCAAGCAGCGCAATGACAAATCCCTAGTCTCTCTTAGCACAATTACCAATAATAATAATACCACCTCCATTACTAGGAGTGAAATTATCATATACATTGGAAAATAATCATATTAATATGTTTGAGGTAAGGGAAATTTTATATGCAACTTCAAATCATCCATTTATAACTGCACAAAGTCACACACAAAAGCATAGAAAAATGCTTCGCATTTCAAGGTTGGAGAATATGATGGAAGTAGAAAATAATTTTGGGTTCCAATCCCTACAATTTATAAGAATAACTTGGACTCTAGTCATTTATGTGATTGCAAATGAGTATATGAGGGTAATTCCAAAAGGAAGGTCTCAATTTTTTCAGAAACTGAAAGAAACATTTATTTTCAATAATTGAAACATCTTAAAACTCCCTCAATTTTTCTACATAATTCTCATTTCAGTCAATGTGTTTTTGTTGGTGCTGGGGCAGTTTTTGTTTGCCCACGCCATACCAGCTGGCATGCAGCAACCGTATTAGTGGCAAGTCTTCTTCACCCAAGCTGGATAAATTCAAGCAAACACAGTATGCCAGCAAAATCATGGTAACTGTGTTTTGGATAGAAAGTGGTATTTTTTGGAATACTTAATGGATTCTGGGACCACCATAAATGTTGATGGCATTTTGAGACTCTGAAACAATTCATATGGGTAATTCAGAACCAGAGAGAGGAATGTTGAGCATGGGCATAAGCTTTCTTCAAGATAAAGCTCACCCCCGCATCGTCTGTTAAACTATTGCTCTCCTGAGACAGCAGTTTGGTTGGGACATTATCACCTACGCACCTCATAACCTGACTTGACATTCAGTGGCTGCCACTTGCTTTCTAAATTGAAAAAACATTTGACTCGAAGGCATCCCAGCAATGATGAGATGAGGTGAAAGATGAACTCCAAAGCTTCCTCAACAGCATGGGAGCGAGTTGGTATGATGTGAGCATACAAAAACTGCCCCAGCACCTACAGAAATGCACCCATCTAAGAGGCAATTATGTAGCAAAATAGATAAATGTTTAAGCCTTAAGAAAATGAATCAATTATTGAATGTAAACCATTATTTATATTTTGAAAAAAATTGACTCAATTTTGGGAATATCTTTATATATTTGTGTCTGATATCTTCACATTCCTTGGTAGTTTATCCATAATTATTCTTTGAAAACTGTGCCAACAGAAAAGAGTAAGTAAATATTGTCATTAATAAGTGTAATATAAGTACTTTGTTATTTCACTGTTCATAATAATAAAACCATATTTATATTGGTATACATAACACTTAGGCCCTCCCATTGACTACAACCTTGACGTGGTGGAAGGGCTTGTGCATTCTGATGATCCCTAGAGCTATGCTGGCAGGAGCAATGGTACTTGCTTCTGGTAAGGTCAGCGATACCAGTTAGGTTAATGGTTAGGAGCCAGACGAAAGGTAGTCCACGCAGCGTCCGTTCCTCAGTGAGGCGGCTGCAAAGGCATCTGACCCCAGTGGGGCGGCCATTAAGTGATGGTGTCACGTTAAAAACACTATTGAGGAAGGCAACGGGAAACCACCTCAATTATCATTCCCAAGAAAATAATGATGGACAGTATAGAGAAAATCAATCCTAGCAACTATGGCACTTGGCTCAATCAGCCATGTGTCATTTGGCAGTAGGAGAGGCAACACTTCTGTGGTCATCATCTCACGAAACCCTTGAAAAGCAAAACCACAAGCAGCAGGACAGAAGACGCTGAAGGAGCAGACCAAATTAGTTGGAATACGAACTTGGAATATTAGGAAACGTTGAGGACATGAAAATTAGAGAAAATTAAGCGGGAGATGGAAAGAGGAAATATATATATTTTTAGTCTATGTGAGTTGAGATGGAAGGATAGTGGGAATTACTGGAGTGATAGTTATAGATTAATATACAGCGGAGGGAATGAGAGCCAATGAGGGATGGCCTTAATATTGAATAAAAAGGTAGGAAGAAGCATAGTCAACATAGAACAAACAATGGATAGAATATTACAAGTAGAGATTAAAGGAGAACCGACGAACTTGGTCATTGTTCAGGTATACATGCCACCAAGCAACCACAAGGAGGAAAAAGGCGATAGAATGTACGATGAGTTAGAGGATATAATCATGTGTTCCTGCAGGGAAACATTTGATAGTGATGGGGGGGATTGAAATGTGACGGTAGGTGAAGGAAGAGATGGTGATGAGGTGGGGTGATGACTATGGGTTAGGCACGAGGAATGAACGCAGGGAGAAAGCAATTGCGTTCTGCGGGAGACGGGTTAGTTATCACCAACACGTGGTTTAGACACCACAAAAGGCGTAGGTATGCATGGAAAATGCCAGGTGGCTCAGAAAGGTATCAGTTAGATTATATTATGGTTAGGCACAGGTTTAGGAACAGTGTGATCAATTTACTCAGCTTCCTGGGAGCAGAAGATTTTTTCTTGTGTTGTGATCATGAGTCTTAGATCTTGTAGAGAATGTGTGTGGGTTATTTTATCACATGCCGGAGAATTTTTTAAACAAATACTGTAATTTGTCAAAGCTTTGCATCTGATGAAAAGTGGTGTGGTAGTGAATGTGTTGTTATTCTAATTTCATATCTGGGGCATCCATCCAGATTTCCAAGACGTAACCAAGGTAATTATTGAAAAAAAACAAAGTATATAGATTTCAAATGGTCAAATAGATTTATCATGTGTAGCTTTCTAAGAATATAAATAGCCACAGATAATAAATTTCTTAATGGCCATGTTAGCGTTAAAGATCCTGATCAGTTTTCAGCAAAGTTGGAATCCAAATAATTTGGCTGATTTTAATTCATTTGATGAGAATTTTTGGTTATAAGTAATCTGCTGAGTTTTGGACATGTTAAATGAAAAAATATTTAACATTAAGGCATTCATTTTTGGAAAATTATCTGAAAAACCAGTTGCAATTGTGGAAGGCAACGGAAAACCAGGCAGAACTATCCCAAGAATGTGATGATGGAAATTATGGAGTGAATAAGCCCTGGCTACTCAGCCAGCCCAATAATAATAATCTCTATTCATCCATTCCATGGAGATATCCATGTGGATTTGGACAAATAGTACAATGGTATAACAAGATGGTGAGCAAGTAAAGAATGTACAACAAATCTTTAATACAATGGTTTCAGTCCAGCTCGAAATGTTCATTGACAGGCAGAGGGTTAATGCACCAATATTATTCAATGACATTTTTGTGCCTTTTACAGCCTATTGAGACGTCCTGGTTAGCATGCTATTGAAAAATTTGATTGCCAAGTTGTCAGATTGACAGTAGGTCCTAGGCAGCCAACACTGGTAAATATCAAGTATGTTTTTTTTGATCTTGTGTCATATGAGTGAACTGGTTGGCATTAGATTCAGTAGTGGTAGTAGATTTAGGTGAGGTGACTGGCATTGGCAATAGTCTACTCTTATCAACAGGCACCAAGGGGTCCCATCCAACAGATTACGTACTCACTTAAAGTGCTCACCACAAAGCACTTCAAGTAGGGGTGAGTATACCACTGGAAAAGATCTGCAATCTCCAGGATTCGAACCTGGACCCTCTGTGTGGGAAGCCAGTATGCCAGGCTTCATCCTGATCCCCAAATATATTTAAGATTTTTTTTTCAATATGCACGACAGTAGATGGTTAGAATTTTCTGGTTTTTGATTATTGGTCTGCAATGTTCGCAGGGCCCAGAATTGCTTAGAATCATCATTGCCTACTGCTGCAGGAAAAGTAACTCCACAGTTTACAAGCAAACCCCCAGAGTCATAAGTAGGTATGCTCAGAAAGAGAGCAAAGTAGGCTACTCTCATGTAGTCTTCACTCAAAAATGTTTTTAGTATCCTTAGCAAGTAGAATGCATTGGAAATTTTTACAGAAAATAGAAAATATAAAGCAGGAAATAGAGGGTGAAAATATAGATATGCTATGGCTGTGCAGGTGAGATGGAAGGATAGTGGTGATTACTGATGTGATAGTAATAAGTAATATACAGTGTAAAGGAGAAGAAGAAACATTGTAAAGATAGGGCAAGTGACTGATATAATAATATTAGTAGAAGTAAAAGCTGAATCAATATACTTGATCATTGTTCATGTCTGCACACAACCATGCAAATTTAAATTCAGAATGAAAATGATAAAATGTAGAAGGTGTTTTGAAAATGGAAATAGTATTAAATGAGCAATAAAGAAAGGAGTATCAGTAAGCTTTAGGAAACAATAATGGGATTATGAGTTAGGACAAGGAGCTGGGTAATATAGGAAAACATCAAAAAGGGATATGATAAGCCTCCAACAAAATCATTGGAAAAGGCAAGAGAACCATAGAATATGGAGAAATTATTGGGGCAATAGATAAGAGAAGGAAATGGGAAAATGTAGACACAGGAGTTAGGTAGGAGGAATTATAATGAGTTGAGTAATAAACTGAGGTGGGAAACAAATAGTGTAAGATTCAGTGCAAGGATATGAAATGTTTATTAAAGAAGAGTGCAATTGTTGCATTATAAAGGAAGGTTGAAGCACTATCAGGGAGTAAGAAGGGAAAATCTGTGCAAACAATAAAAGAAAAGTCAGGAAAATTATAATGAACCAGTGAAGATTCAAGAGAGAGAGAAGAAATATGTAGAAGAACTGTATAGTAAAGGTATTAGGCCAACAAGGTTATACGAAAATAGAGTATGATGCAGATGAATATAGGCTAGGTCCAGCTGTAACTGATTCTGAGATAAAAAGGGCATTAAGAGAATTTAAATCAAATAAGGTCATGGGGACGGACAACATTCCTGCAGAACTACTTAAATGTTTACGAAAATGAGGGAAGAAGAGTTTTTATGGACTAACTCATAGCATTTATGTGGGAGGAATTAGACCAACCATATGAGAGGACTCCAAAACAATAAGTAAGATATTATATGCAGCTAAAATGTTTTTCAGGATCATCAATAAGGGGATAAGGGGCAGGGCAAATGACTACTTAGGGGGTAACCAATTTGGCTCCAAGAAGGGGAGAGGCACATATGATGCCATTTAAGTAATGAGGTCACTAATAGAGAGAAGCAGAATCACATTAGGATGTATTTGTCAGTTTGATAGATTTTGAGAAAGCATTCAATAGAGTGAATTGGGTAAAATCAATTAATGTAATGCAGTAACTAGGAGTAGATTGGAGGGATAGTAGACTTATCCACAACCTGTACTTGTCCCAGACTGCTCAAGTGGGAGTGCTGGATAAAGAGTAGGGACAGGCAATGTTAGAAAGAAGGGTAAGTCAGGGGTATTCATTATTACCTGTGCTGTTCAATGTAATTGAAGGAAATAGTGAAAGAGGAATGGGAAAAATTGGAAATTGGAAGGAAAGCCATTGGGGGATTCATAAAAATCAATTAGGTTTGCGGATGATCAGTATTTAGTCTTCCAGTCAGACAAAGTTTGATAGCATCAAAGTGGTCAAAATAGTAGGGAATACCGAGAAGAATTGCATCAGACTAAGAGGCGATTACAAGGAGAAGGGAATTAATGTCAGGAAAGTAGAGTTAAGGAGGTTGAGAAATGGCTCATCGAAACCTAAATATGGAGTGTGATTTTGCATTGCCGAGAAGCATGTTCATTAAAGCACGATAATAAGAATAGATTGGAAGTTTTTTAAAATGTGCCTATGGAGAAGAATGAAATAGGTGAAATGGAGAGAAAGGAAAACAAACGAGGAAGTGCTAGGCATGGAAGTGGAGAGAGAGGATTGCTGGGTGAAATGAAAACGAAGTAAGAAAGATGGATGCAGAGAATTCGATTGGTGTTGGGATGTTGATATCTGTGATAGTGGGAAGATTGTTAGGCAAATGAGGAAGGGGTAGGAGTAGAAATAGGATAGGTGCGTTGCATGGAATGAAGGAAGAAAGGAAGTATTTGGAATTGAAGAGGTAGTTATTTTCATGTGGGATATCAGGTTGTGTTTTGTTAGGAAAAGTATGTAAATGTATTATTGTACCATTGTATAGACTGTGCCCATCCAAAACCCACCTTAACCAGCAGAGTAACTATAACTGAAATAATATTAAAACAAATTTTAGAGAACCTGGGTCATCGTTTGCAGCTTGGAGCAAGTCCCCATCAGCTGCGGAATGAAATTCTTGATGCTGGAGAGATAAGGAAAATGCAAAACTGCAGCTGATGACCATTCCAAAAAAGAACTTTGCTGATTGTTTTGAAAAGTGGAAGAGATGATGGAATACATCTGTGAGCTCCCAAGGGGAACACTCTGAAGGGGACTAGGTCTCTTGGCTCCAGGTAGGCTATTTTTCTCTCAAAATATTGCATTGCTGTATCCTTTCCAGACAGACCTCATAATTTGCTGAAGCTATTTATTACTAAACCGAACGGTAATAGGGTTAACCTTGTGAGATTTATCCATGATGGAAAGGAGACAAACTATGCAAATTTCACTTGAATAGAGATTTATTCACGACCCGGGTTTCAAACACTTAATGTCATCTTCAGGTGACTATACAGAGTTACGTATCCTATATATATGCTTGTCATATATATAGGATACGTAACTCTGTATAGTCACCTGAAGATGACATTAAGTGTTTGAAACCCGGGTCGTGAATAAATCTCTATTCAAGTGAAATTTGCATAGTTTGTCTCCTTTCCACTATTTATTACTGTTCCATTATTTCTATCTATATGTACCATATCTGATATCACAATCTGACACCATAACCTGATATCACAATAACATATATTGGAAATTCTAAAGAATACTTTGATAAATGAATAAGCCCAAACGTTTCTTTAAAGCTCTAAAACACTAGAATGTCCAGCTTTATTGAATTATCTCATTCCCTCTATTCACCAATTTGGCTGATTTTTTATTTCATGAGGCTTCATATCCTTTAGAGCAATTCGAAGAATTTTGGGAGATGCTGTGACAGTAACTTTTAATGAGTTGTCCACTAAGATGCATTAAAATGCAGAAATTGCATACTCTTGGCATGTTTGGAGGTTTCTGTGACATGAATTCGATGAGCCTTTATTCTATTTTACATGTTGGAATTTTTTTTAGGTTTCTCTAATCAGTCTAGTTATTTCAGCAATTCAGTTTCACTTTCTCTCCAGAATCAGAATGTCACATTTCCATTATTAATTTTGAGAATCATTCTTGCAAATTTTGTAGAGAAAATTTTACATTATCCACCCAAGCCGTACTCTTAAGAAAATTTTGGTTGATATTCAATTACAGTTTAGTATATAGTAGGTTTGTGCAGTGAATCAATGATACATTTTTGGGGTCAATGTTTCTTCTCGTGTTGCAATGAGTATCTCCAGGAGTGAAATGAAGTGCTGCTTCTTTTCACCATCATATATACTCACTGGAGGTAGGAATGAAAGTCGGAGGGGAATTCGTAAAATCGGTTAGGTTTGCTGATGACCAAGCATTAGTTGCTCAGTCAGCCAAGGGGTTGCAAGCATTGCTGAGTGAATTGGAGGTTCAGTGCGATAAATATGGGATGAGAATCAATATTAATAAAACAAAGGTTATGCTATTTTCCAGAAAGAAAAAGGCTAAGCTTAATATTAAAATTGGCGGGGAAAAAATAGAGCAGGTAGAGCAGTTTATATATCTTGGAAGTGTTTTGGACCAATACGGTCAAAGTGGTAGGGACGTAAGGAGAAGAATTGCACTAGGCAAGGAGGCCTTCTCAAGGAGGAGGGAGTTGATGACGGGGACGTTGAGTAGGGATGTTAAGACAAGACTCGTAACAACTCTGATATGGAGCGTAGCTATGTACGGCATGGAAACGTGGTCACTGAAGCAGGAGGACAGACGTAGATTGGAGGCTTTTGAAATGTGGGTGTGGAGAAGAATGGAGAAGGTGAAATGGACCGAAAGGAAAACAAATGAGGAAGTACTAGAGAAGGTGGGTGAGGAGAGGGATTTGTTGAGAGAAATCCTATGGAGGCAGGAAAAATGAATGAAAGGCATATTGAGTGGTAGTGGAATGTTGAAGAAGGTAATAGAGGGGAGAATGTTGGGCAAGCGAGGTAAGGGCAGGAACAGGATAGGGATGTTGGACGGGATGAAGGGAGGAAAGAAGTACACCGAGATGAAGAAGGACCTGATATAGATAAGTTTGCTAGGTGGGGAGTCACAAAATGTTTATTTGATAGTTGTGTCCATCCAGAAACCTACCTTAAACGATAGATTACCTAATAATAATATACTCACATTACGAAGAGAAAGGAATAACTGAGCATTAGTAGGCATGCATATTTTGGTTAAAAGGACAATTGTTTGCCATACCATACTATATTCTTTATATTTTATTTATCCATTTTTCATTGTTAGATAAGTAAAAAAAAAAGGCTGTCAAAGTATGTTTCAAAGACACAAAGTTCCTTGCTCACTAGTCCCACAACCACTGCCTTCATCCATCATATATCTCCAGTTCAGCTGCTCCGTGTCTCACTCCTTGAACTTTTGTTTCACATGCACCTTTCCATTCATCTTTTTTCTCGTCATGAAAATTATCCCCAGTCCACCAAAAGTCCTCCTTGCAATTTACCTTTTCTCTCCAAGCCCAAACCTTCTTGGGCAGGACCCAGTTTTCATTCAATGTCAGTTGAACTTGGCCATGCATCGCCAAAGGTGCCTTCTCTGTGCTTTGGTGTTCTCTACACAACACTCCTCTTTGATGGTTGCCTTTGCCATCCAATGCACTGTTATAGTTGTTTATTTATAATTATATTGGCTCAGGATATCTTTCTGACAAGATATGGTCTGTGACGAAGTTGATATCCACATGAAAAAAAGCACTGCAACTACCCATTGGGAAATCGAACCTGTAACAGATGATATATTAGTTATTACTAATGGAAAACAGATGAGAAGGCATTCATGGGTCAGAGGCAACTACTATGTTCAAAGAAGCTGGGGTCACAAACAAAAAGAAGTGCATTAAAATGGTTCCAATGGAGCATGGCATTCTATGGATTAGAGAAATGAAACCTCAGAAAAGTGGACTTGCAAAGAATAGAAGCCTTTGAAACATGGTGCTAGCGGAGAAAGCTGAAGATTAAACGTAGAGACAAAGTGAGGAACAATGAAGTATATAGAAGGGCAGAAGGGGAAAGGACCAAATGGAGAGCACTCTATTACAATCAAGAGCCAGATGGATTGGAAACACCGTGAGGCACAATGGATTAGTTAGAAAAACAATAGGAGTAAAAATTGAAGGGAGGATACTGTGATAAAGACTAATTGACAAGTGTATAGAACAAATTAAGAAGGGCATAAAAAAAAGGAAGCTCTCAGGGGGTGAGGGGGTTTAACAATGAATATAGAAGAATGGAGGTCCTCAGTAAAACCAATCTTAAGATTGAAATCTCAGGAAAAAATGGCTAATCAATACTTAAGAGTTGGAGCATGGTTTTCTGAGGCCTGAAAACATGAAGGAAGATGATAGGTGAAGATTGGAAGCTTATGAGATGTGGGCGTGGAGAAGGATTAATGAGATCAAATGAACAGAAAGTAAAGCAAATGAATAAATGCTAAATATGGTGTGGTGTGAGAGAGGGGTAGTAGTTGTAGCCGTAGTTATTGAGGAAGGTGACCAACAGCAGAGGTCATTTGCACCAGAAGGGATAAGTGGCTAATTTGGTATGGGTAGGACATTCAGGAAGAGGAGAAACGGTGGAAAGAAACCTGGCATTGGCTGAACTGTTATTGAAAGAAAGCAAGAGGTTCACAATTCAAAGTTCCATCCAACAGATGGTACACTCACTTTAAGTGCTCTCCATAAAGCACCTCAAGTAGGGATTGGGATACCACTGATAAATCCTGGTACCACCAGGATTTGAACCTGGGTACTTGGGATGGGAAGACAGTACATTAGCCACAGCTCCATCCTGACCCCCAGGAGAGGGGATTGTTGGGAGAAATCCAAAGGAGGCAGTAAATATGAATGCAGAACATTTTAATTGGCGATGGGATGTTTAAGACTGTGATGGAGAGCATCAGATAGACGAGAAAGGGGAAAGAATAGGATAGGATGGAATGATGGGCGAAGAGAAGGTAAACAGAATTGGAGAGGAGCTTATTGTAGTGCTGGATGTTTTATTGCATTTTGCTAGAAGGGACAAGGAAAGAGAAACATAGGAATATAAATTAGAACATTTAAAACAGCTCACCTATTTAGGAAGTGTTTTGGAGGAAGGGGGACATAGTAGTAAGGACATTGAAAGAAGCTGTTACAAAGAGTTGGGAGTTGATGAAGGGCACCTTTTGCAAATATGTATAAGAAAAAACTACTGAAAACCTAAATATTCGGTTTTCTTGCATAGTCTTGCATGGCTCAAAAACTTGGTCATTGAAATGAGAGGATACCCTTAGATTGAAACTGTTTGAGATATGGGGTTTAGGAACTGACATGGCATGGGAAGAGTGTGTGTTGGGTGAAATTCTGAGAAGATAAGAAAAGTGAATGCAGGAGATACTGACAGAGGCAATGCAATGATGAAGATGGTTAAGATGGGAGAACACTGAAAAAGGGAGTACAAGGAGTAACAGGAAGAAATGATAGAGAAAAGATATATGGGATGAAGAAAAGAGAGGATGAAAGTTTGTAGAGCTAAAGAATGAGTTATTGTAATAAATATTATTGGGTTTAAGGATATTTTGTGTCTTGGTATTTAGGGCTTAGTGATACACGGTGAGCAGTGCCAGGGTTCATCAGAAATCTACCCTAGTCAGATAGATTGCCATTATTTCTAGAACCCTGGGTACTGGACCCAGAATAATATGCTCCCCACAAGGTTGTTCTCTTCTAATTAATACATTAGTTATTTGATATTCATTGAGACCAGTTCATATGCTGTAAGCATAAATAACAAAATTGAGGAAGAAAACTCGAATATCTCAATAAAAACTGGTAAGGGAAATCAAAGGATTACAAGGTTTCAAGATGAAATATCCATTATTCATGTCTTAAAATCGAAATTTTTTGCACTTTGCAATACCTCAAAGGTTTATTAAGGGTATAAAATGGTGAACATTGGTAAACTGAAGGTCACACTGGAAGGAACAATGAAATACAATATTGCTGAGGGCCAAAGATGAATTACGAGAATCAAGTGATGTGTGCTCCCCTCACAGGGAACTCGGAGTGAAGATTTTGGCTGAAAACGGGATGGATTGGAGTGCTGATGAAAGTTAACTTTTGGTAATGTTGAATGGAAGCCAAGAGTTTAATATCCACCTTATATCTAAATATTAAACATGTTTAAGTAAACCACACATTGTAGGATAGGCCATAGATAAATGATCATGATGTCCATTTTAATATTATTCCAAGTCCACACGGTATATCTTTGTACATTTTCATAAAGAGCTCACTGTTGGTACAATTGGTAAGCAAACTATGAAGTGGAACTTTGGTATCGGTATCTAGGGCAGTAACTCTAATATATAGATATCGGTACCTTGATATTTGTACTTAAGATGCCATCGGGTTAGAGATCGAGGTGAAAAGTGCATTCAGGTTCTAAAGTCACCCAATTTTGTTCCTTTACTATTAGTAGGTACTGAGATGTGGCTGAGCTTATAGTACACGGGAACACTTTATAATTACGCGATATAGATGGCAGCATCGTACAATACACAAGGTTTGTAAAGCTGCCGCTGGAGTGAGTAGCGTTTTCAAAAATTATAAATAACGTCGTTTACTGCACAACAGTAGCGTGTAACCTTGCGTGTTCTCTAATTAGTTGCATAATACCCATTGGAATTCATTGTCATTTAAGTGATACCTTTCTGTGATGGCTCTATTGATGTATATAAAACGTGCGTTCGTGGATGTATGAAAGTTCAATGAATCGCGAATAATGTAGTGTGACATCAAATCCAAAAGACATCGGGGGAACGAATCAGCCTGTTTTTCCTACTGACAAAAAGGACGTCAACAGAAGCATTCTCGGCGGCCATGGATTCATGAAGTCGACTTTGTGAAAAAGGTGTATGTCTACTTAAAAATTATCTTGATAAGCCGTAGAAGTTTCAACTTTCAGGTTTCAGTAGATTGCCCGAAAATATAGAGATATATTAAAACTTTAATGCACCTAATATTACTCGGTTCCGGCACCGCTACAAATACCTATTCAAAATTGTACAACATCGTAATTGTTCTCGTTTAAGTGAGAGGGTGTCGGTTAGAAATTATTCGAGTTTCTACCGACAACCTTCTTTTTTCATTAACCATTCCCGGATTTGTTTTCATTCTAGTCCACTGCAGTGTTTTGAATAAAATTACGAAGTACACCTCCATCATCAATTTTCACGACTAAAGGTTTCAAAAAACGTAGTTTCACAATTTTATTTTGTCAATTATGTGAGGAGTAAATGGATATTAATTCGTTGCACGTTCTATCTATCTTATCAGTCTTGTGTATCATTCTTATGAAGGTACATAAGATCCGCATTCCCCCGAGGTCAGTTTGAATCACTTCATCACCGGATGTGCCCACCCACACACACACACATCTTCCTGTTCACTTCCCACCGTAGCCCACTTCTTAAAGCTGTAAATTGGCCCACATAAATATTCCGCCTCGGGGGTTGTAAATCCACCTACTGCGAAAACCCAGTGAAGAAGAATTGAGAGGGGAGAGTCGGGGAGAGATGGATCGCTGAAGAGGGTTCGGTTTCGGGGAATTGGAAGGAGAGAGAAGATTTCGGATTGAGGAGGGGAGTATTAGGACCTCCGGAATGACGAAAGAGAGAATACAAAGGATTAAGACATTGGACTGGGAACGGTGAAAGATTCCCAGGAAAACGATATACCCCCTAAATGAATATCCGAATGATTCTTTGTCAATTATGGCTGTGTGATATTAACTTTCTAACGTATACATACATACGCACACATGCATGTCATCGTGCGTACTTTTGCGTCTTTAATCAATCAGTCGAATCCGTCTCCTAGTCTTTGAATCATCCTTGTTGGACAAAAACCGGACGGTGATTTTCGTCTGATTTATTCTTCCTAGCATTCAAAAACCGGATCACGGGCCGCATTTAACAATTTCAGTTTCAGTTGGGCATTTTAAATTTATGCCGTGATACATACGCCCGTTGCATCTTCGTTGCCAAGACAACTAATTCTTCGTTGCCTTGACAACTGATCAACTCACTTGGCACGCAACGAATCCCAGCGCGACCTGAATCACTGCAGAGATATAAGATTTGAGAGCAGAACTTACTTTGTATGTACTCGTATATAATATATAACAGAAGTGCGGTCGGTACAAATTTGATATATTCTCAATGTACGCGAAAAGTATTCTATGATGATTAGTTTTCGATGAATCCGAGGTATCCAAGGATATCAGATCTGAAGAGAGAGGGTTTAGAAGACGGATATTTTAAGGACGAGTCGGTTTTTTGTATGAGGATTCAAGTATTCAAAAGTGCGGATATGAGTTTTCAAACGTTGGCCGGAGCATGCGCAGACGAAGAATGTGTCATGGGTCTCCCAGGAAGTTTCAGGTTCGAATTGTCTAGTTGTTGCTGTAGAATTGCAATACAATTATTTTTAATGTATGGTCGCTGATTTTTTTAATGCATTCGGCATAATTTTTACTCCTTTAACGAATCGACACTCAACACTAACCAATCTAACTGACATCTACACCGACATTTACATAGTACCCTGCAAACCGCCGCAAGGGTGTGTGGCGGGGGGTGTTAAGTCACCGCCCGTAATTAGAAATAAAACCGAACGCAAAACCCACAAATTCATGCCAGTCTACACACACAAAATCGTATGCATTCGTGCAAAAACCTTTACAACTCACGCAGATGCATATACTATCAACTAACATACACATGCACCTACGAATATACCCTATGTCTACGTATAATTTAATCTTGTCCTGACTTGTAAATTAAATGTTTTAAATATTTAATTAATCTTTAGTATAGTGATTTCGATTTGTTACTGTTATGATTTCTGATTGTTCTGGGAAAGAATGAGTATTTGAATCTATCTGTATTGGAATCTATCTCCCTTATTTTTTCTTTGTGATCTGATCTACCTAAGTAGTGTGGGGCCATTATGCCTCCTTCAGTGTCATCGTTAAACTCGCTCGTTCTGAATCTTTCCAAAAGTTGAAGTCTCGCCTGTTCTCTTCGTATTTCGAGTGGCTCCCAGCCTAAATCCCCTAAGAGTCCTGTTACACTTGTGTTCTTATTATAATCATTTTTAACGAATCTGGCGAATTTTCTCTGGACTTTATCTACTTCTTTTTGCCAGATTTTCTCCCGAGGATCCCAAATACTTGCGGCATATTCCAAATGTGGTCTAACTAGAGCGAAATAACACCTCTCTTTAACTCTCTCATTTCATATCCCCACCACCCGTTTAATGAAGCCCAGTTTCTTTAAAGCGGATCCGCATATGTGCTCCCCATGAAAGGCCTGGTGTTAGAACTACCCCCAAATATTTGACTTTTTTGGCCGTAGTTAGTACTGAACCCTCTATTTCGTAATTTATGTCCTGTTCCTGTGCCACTTCCTCTGTTCAAAAAATTTCAAAACTTCGCATTTGCCTACATTAAGCACTAATTCCCATCACTTGCACCAATCCGACATGGTCAACTCCCAGACCAACTTTCATTCCTTCCTGCTCTAAACATTTCCTAGTTCCTATGGGGCTCGAGCTGGCGCGGAGACCTATGTATTTGTTTCCCTACACTCAAGGCTAACGGGTTCGAATCCCGATGGTGGCAGAATATTTTTAGTTGTTAACCGATCTCTACTTGGGTTGCCATGTGGAGATGGTATCATAAGTACAATTAGTCGGATGAGACGTCCGGTCGGTAGCGAAGAGCTCGACCCGCTGGACTACCAATCCCCCTTAGAGAGGACGATCAAGGCGTTGCGTCATTGCGTATATCGTATACTTAGGCGTATAGGTTCGGATAAAGAGAGAAGGAACCACGTTGATTGCATAACCATTTTTCGGAGAAAATCAGTTTTCGTTAAACCATTGGCAGAAACAGAGTACACGGTTGGAGAGTTCCTGATACGGATGAATAAAAAGTTGTTCGCTGCGAGAAACCCATGGGCTGAATATGAACCTATTGTGGGGATTCTGAAGAAGTGTAACGAGCTAGTCGTAGGAGTCAGAGGTAATGACCTTGATCCTGCGTCGTAGACCGTTAACATGGTTACATCTGGGCATCTAGGAGAATGCATCGATGGCTGTATGCGCTGCCGCTACAGAATTATAGGTAAGGTGAATGATAAGTGAAAATGGTAGTTTACCGGTTGAGGAAGAGTTTAATGTGCGTAACCGTCGTTGCATATAATACTGAGGGTGTACAATGACTCATCTTGAAGTGGCGCAAAACTACGCCACGGTAAACGCCAATTCAACGTTCCGCCCATTGCATGTCTAGTCATTTCATCCCCAAACCTCGATTGACTAACAACATCATTTCTGTCTGTCACTTATTTTAACAATCCATCGCCAATTAAATTCCCCGTTCAATTTCTCCTTAGGATATCTCCTAATACATCTACATAATACCCCTCAAGGGCGTGTGGCGGGGGGTGTTAGGTCACCACCCAAAAGGAATAAATAAAATGCCTCTTTTAAAACCAACACACATGCAAACCCCAATCCACATCCCATCATTCCACGTGCATGCAAACGCACATCTACCTCCCTTCACTCCACAAGCATGCAAGTACAATACGCTTAACTACAACAAATAATTGTACCCCAGGATGCAGCAAGAAATTTATCAGGAACGTGCAAGCTAGATTTTAGTAAGTAGATAGGCGAAAAACCACCACCAGAAGAACGTGCTACGTAAAACTCTCTCCTACCCAAGGTGAGGAACCTGGCCCAGCGCTGCAGGTAGAAGGAGGGCTCACCCACGGAGAGGGACAAGGGATGGAAGGGGAAATTTAGGGTACCAGAAGCAGAGCAAACAATACTGTAAACAGCACTACACCACTCAATGGCATTCCAATACGGTCATGCTGGAAGGGTTTTGACACAACACACAGGAGGTTAGTGAAAGTGCATGCAATTGAGTATAACTAACTGTTACCTAGACGCCGAGGGTGGCAAGTGGCATTTTTGTTATCTCCGAGTGTGACCCTACAGTTGTTATCCCGTATTGTCCTTGGGAAGAAGGAATCCCTGAGTCTGCTAGTTCTGGCATCTATTTCCCGAATTTTGTACACATGATCCAAGCGACCAATGTATGTTGGAGCGCGAATAATTTTCGAGACCTCGGTGCTGAAACATGCGGATCTGAATTTATTTAGTAAGTTTAACCTAGCATTGAGTCGTCTTTCTTCCAATGATTCCCATCCCAACTCCATAAGCATTTCAGTGACGCTTTTCGTTTTATCGTAACAGTTTTCCACGAAACGAGCTGCCCGGCGTTGGACCTTCTCAATTTCCCGAATGAGGCCTTTTTCACATGGATCCCATATGCCACATGCATATTCTAAATGAGGCCTTACAAGAGCGTGATAACAACGTTCCTTGACCTTGGAGTCACTTCTGCCGACAATGCGTCTAATGAATCCTAATTTTTTATATGCTTGCCCGCAGACTTTACGTATATGGGTCCCCCAAGAACTACGCCACGGTAAACGCCAATTCAACATTCCGCCCATTGCATGTTTATTCATTTCTTCTCCAAACCTTGATTGACTAACTTCATTTCTGTCTGTCACTAATTTTAACAATCCATCGCCAATTAAATTCCCCGTTCATTTTCTCCGTAGGATATCTCCTAATAGATCCGCGTTGAAGATGAATGTCATTCACCAAATCCAAAAATAATTGTCGATTATATAGTGATCCGTTCAATGTATTTACGTTTTTATAATAATAAGAAGGCCAATGCAATGCAAAGATCCTGAAAGAAGGTACAGTATGAGTGTAACACCTGTATCTGTGAGCAGGGTAACGTGGGTGGCTATGACGCACCGTGCGCATTTCACGGGTGAATCCGAACTATCCTCTTAACGAGGAAGTTCTGACGTCAGCTATTTTTTCGGGAAATTGTCATCCATTTCTCGGTAATACATTATTTTGATGGCGCACCAAACTAGAATGATCGCATGACCATTTATCGAGAAAAATGAAAATCCGTCAAAATATTGGTAGAAACGAAGTGTGTGGTTGAAGAGCTCGTTGATACGGATGAATGAAATGTTATCCGTTGCGTCAAACTCGTGGGCTGATTAGGAACCATATTGTGGGTTCTTTAACGCGGGATGCGCTCCTCACTCGGGAGAAACGAAGGTATTTGTTGTCCCGAGTAGGTAGACGTCGCATCATAACCAACTTCTGAGCTGCTATTTTCGGGGTAGTAGGCAGAAATGAGGACTTCATCTCTGCATACAGGGCCTCTCAGATTATATCTAGTACAATTTTCTATAATTCTAATTGACGTGTCCAAAAACGTACGGGGATTTTGTGATTTCACGTAGTTCACCATGAGTTCTTGCGAAAACGATCGATAAAGAGTACTACGTACATACAAGTTCAACGCCGTTTGCGTTACGGAATAAAACGCCGCTTTTGGTGGCGTAACAATACATGGTTTCTCCACCACCACGACAATGCATCTGCTCACCGCGTGTTCGTGGAGTTTTGGCCAAAAACACCACTGTTATGGTGTCCCAGCCTCCATTTTCGCCAGACATGTCCCCTGATGACGTTTTTCTGTACCCAAATGTACAGAGAACCTTCAAGGGCCGTCGTTTTACCAGCAGAGATGAGATTAAAAAAAAGTATCGCCGAGAGAGCTAGATCCTATACCAAAGATAGAACTCCAGAAGTGTTTCGAGAATTGGAATAAAGCGGTGGCATAGGTTTATAATATTCTAATGCCCACAGCTTCAAAGAGGATAACATTGATATAGACAAATAAAATTCTTTCCGGACAACTCAAAATTCCCGTTATTTACTGAACACACCTCGTGTGTTGAGGAAGCATTATTTAGCACTTAAGATCACAATCATGTAGCGTGGTTCAAAGTCACTAATAAGCCTTAGTATGGTAGTGTTCTGTAACGGAAGGCGTTAGAATAGGGACGTGGGGAACTGCTTTTGATGAACAGTTCACTCCAATCCCGATCGAGGGAAAGAGCAGTTCTGAAGTACTGTTCCGAGTGAACAGTTAGGTCACACTCATTTTTGTTATCAGAAGATAAATAAATAAACAATTTGAGAAGAAAATTGAACGACTTCGACAGAACTATCAATTAATTCTGAATATTAGGTTAACCTTTGGAGTCTTCAGTTGCAAATTCCATGACGACTCGTTCGGAGGTATCTTCACAACCGATGAGCTAAATACAAGAATTCGCGGATCACGAATTAAATTATTGTCAAATTTTCTGAATCCATGAACATTAAATTCGAAATATCACGCGACGAAATTGCGAGAAAATATATTATAACAACTAATACCTGTAAGTGTTTAATTATTAATAAAAATTTAATTGTTTGCAACCCCTTGGCTGACTGACAAACTAGAGCTTCGTCATCGGCAAACCTAACCGATTTTACGAATTCCCCTCCGACTTTCATTCCTACCTCCAGTTCTTCCCATGCCTCTTTAATCATTTCCTCCACATATACGTTGAACAGCACCGGTGACAATGGGCAACCCTGCCTTACACCTCTTCCTAACACTGCCCATCCGGACTCTCTGTTCCCTACTCGCACCTAAGCAGTCTGAGACACGTACAGGTTGCGGATCAGTCTCCTGTCCCTCCAATCCATTCCTATTTTCTGCAATACACGCATTAATTTTTCCAAATTCCCTCCATTTCGAAAGAAAAGAAACAGGCAAATACTTGTTGTACGTCCTGATTGTACGAGTATTACATATTCTTCTCGACTAGTGATCTCATTAATGCAATGCCGTCGTGCGTTCCTCTTCCTTTCCTAAATCCAAACTGATCATCCCCTAAGTAATCATTTTCCCTGCTCTCCATCCTTTTGCTGATCCTGAGAACCTCTTTAGCAGCGTGGAAACTGAAACTTATTGTTCTCTAGTCATCCCATGATATAGCCTTTGCCTTCATTGGAATAGGAACTAACACTGATCTCACTGTCTTCCGGCCAGATTCCTTCCTCAAGGATGCTACGAATCAGTCCATGTAGTCCCTCCCACATTTCCCTAAACCCTTCAGTCGTTCCGTAGGAATGTTGTCTACCCCCACAGCCTTATTTGAATCATCTCCCTAAATGCCCTTAAAATCTCATCGTCAAGCATGCCTGGACCTAAGCTATCTTCATCTTAGGCATACTCTCCTTCTATTTCTAAGCTTGTTGGCCTAAGTTCTTAACCATCCAGTTTTTCTATATATTACTTCCATCCCTCATGGATCTTTACTGTTTCAACTATTATCTTACTCGACTTGTCTCAAACTACTTACACAGATCTACCCTCCTTACTTCCCGATAGCGTATTAACATTCTTCTATAGCGCACCAATTTCACCCTTCCTCTGCCAACTTCCTATATCCTCGCACTACGTCTTCCACCACGCTTCTCTTGCTATATTTATTACCCGTTTCATTTTATTATTTAGCTATTTTTTCTTCTTCCTCCCTGACTCTGTGTTTACATCCTTCCATTTCCTTCCCTCGTCTATTTTTCTTATCGTCTTATCCGTGATTCATGGTTTCCTTATCGTTTTCCCAATAAGTCTCTTTTTTATTTATATCGTCCATTTTTATTTATTTCCATTTTCCCATGATAGAACTCAGCTCTTTTCCCTCTGTAATGGTTTTTTCTACATTCTGATGCCACTCCTTTGTGATTCCAGTTAATGTTTCTAAATTCCATTTCCTAACCGCAGCCCCTGCTTTATCCTTTTGAATCGGACGCTACATTTCGTGAGTAGTAAATTGTGATCAGAGTCCGCATGCACTCCCGGAAAACTGTGCGAATTGATCACGTTGTTCCTAGATCTGTGCCTAACCGTAATATAATCTAACTGTTACGTTTCTGAGTCACCTGACAATTTCCATGAATACCTACGGCTTTTGTGATGTCTAAGGCAAGGGTTGGTTATGTTTAGCCCCTGTTCTCTGCTGAATTCAATTGCTTTCTTGCCGCGGTCATCCGTCGTACATGAACCGTAGTCCCCCACCTCATCACCATGTCTTTCTTCGCCTACCGTCGCATTCCAATCCCTCATCACTATCAAATGTTTCCCTGCAGGAACACACGTGATTATGTCCTCTTAACTGATCGTACTCGTATATCTTACCGATTTCTTGCTCCTTATGATTTGCTTGGTGGCATGCACGAGGAGAAGAAGGTCCTGAAGAAGGACTAAGTTCCTCGGTTCTGTTTCTATCTCTTCTAGTAATACTGTATTCGTTGCTTGCTCCTCGTTGACTCGTCTTCCTAACTTATTATTCAATATTACGGCAACCCCTCGTTGGCTCTCTTTTCCTCCGCTGTATATTATTCTAAAACTATCACTCCAGTAATCCGCATTATCCTTTCATTTCAACTCGCATAGACCTAAAAAGTATATTTTTCCTGGCTTAATATTCTCTAATTTTCCTGTCCTCAACATTGTCTTTGCATCATATGTTTCCATTTTAACTCATTCGGTCTTCTTTTTCGTATGCTGTGCTGCTGCTGATGTCGGTTTTGCTTTTCAAGGGTTTCTTGAGATGACGACCTCGGAAGCCTCACCCAAATGGCTGCCCCACTGGGGTCAGGATGCCTTTGCAGTCATATTACTGAGGGGTAGACGCTTCGTAGATTGCCTTTCGTCTGGATCCTACCCATCGACCTATCTGGCATCAGTGACCCTACCAGGAGTAATAATCAGTGCTTCCTCCAGGACAGCTCTAGGGGTCATCGGAATGCCTTCCACTACAGGTAGGTTGTAGTCCATGGGTGGGAATGTATATTATATATACGAGGGGGTTATATGGATATGATGATGTATATTACACACACACACACACACATATATATATATATATATATATAGTTGAAGGCAATGGGAAACCACCACATTAATCTCCCTAGAATATGTAGCCTTGCATTCAAATAGAGCAAAATGGAGAGCTGCAATAAACCAATCCTAGGATTGAAATACTGATGATATATATGTGTATATTTTTTCAAGACTAAATTATTGCCAGATACGAACATGAAAGAGTCACTGAGACATTAAAAAGAGTAACTCGTCAATGTTACGTTCAATCAGCCCCCCTAATATCATGGGGCGACTGGCGATACAGTTCATAGCTTCGCGTCCGAGGGGTTTTAAATTTTTCGAAGTATCATGCATTTTTCTGACAAAATACACCAGAAAGTGAAACCATAGTTACCTCTCAACATAATATTCCAGTAGACAAAATATATTTCTCAGCGTAGATATAATCTTTCCATAGTCGTCAGGAAGGCTTCTCAAAGAGGTCTCAAGGGGACACTTTTTCTCACTGGAAAAACACTCTCATCCGTGGCTCCAGGGTGTCATAGGTTCTTCGTCAGGGGTTAGGCCTTTTTTGAACTCCCGTACCCATGGGTGCATATGTTTTAAATCCATAACATCATCATCGCATGTCTCTTTCTCAGTTGAACGTGATCTTAGATGGGTGGTAAACCACGAAAGTGGAGAGAACAGGTTTAAGCTAAGCATTTTAATTGTTGAAAACTCTTCTCACCCTAGTGGCAGCTATACGAACCACATGCGCTGTACGGTGCAGCCATCTATATCTTGTATTCATAAAGACAGTCCGTGTATTTTTAACTCAACTATATTTTACTATCTACTCCTAGTCCGAATAAAAAATCGGTGATTTTAGAACAGGAGTCTGGTAAGACTGAACTTGGTGAAGAGACTTGGAAGAGAAGGCATCCTACTTTTTAGTTGGACGTAAATCGTGAATCGATGTATATCCCCAACTTTTACTTTCCTTTGCTGAGTGCTTAATCTTTCCGTTCTTTTTTTTTTACCTCCCCAACCCCTCCATGGCCTCGTGCCCCGCCTCTCAGGACCTATTTCTCGACCCCGACAGCAACCCCCAACACCCCCTGAACCAAAAATTCACCTTCTCCCTCTCTTTCCACCATATATATTTCTCTCTCTCTTTCTTTCTTGAGGCTGCTATCACTCCTCCTCCCTTCATTCTCTCTCTCTCTCTTTCACCCCTCCCGCTCCCACCACCCCCTGAGGTGTGTTAGGGGATGGATGGATAGATACACCGTGAGAAAATTCGCACGTGAAGGAGCAATAACTCTTAACACACGAGTGTACAGACCCGTCGTATCCACACACGCCATCGAGAGGTGGGGAGGGTTGAAAAAAAACAATTGATAGCTCCGTTACGTCCTGCGGTCTCTCCGCGGGGCCCTTTCCCCCCCCCATCCCTTCTTCAGCCCTTCATCCACCCACCCCCCGACAGGGGGCAAGTGGGGAATGCAGGAGATTAACCTCCTCCATCTAATCTTCCTTCTCTTTTTCACCCTTACTCCCTCTCTCTCTCTGTCTTTACTTTTCCGTCTTCTTTGAGAATGTTTCACTTTGGGAATGGGACAGAAAGATCGGAGGTAGGCGCTTAGCCAGGACAAGGAGTGGGGGAGGGTTGTATTGGCCCATCCCTCGTGCTCCTCTCCTCTCCACCTCTCAAACCCCCTACCCTCCTTCCCATGGATCCTCGATTCGGCTCGAAAATTTCCCAGTATTCCCCCGACTCGAGATCGTTTCATTATTGGACCCTTTGTATATGAAATGGGCCTGCATTTAAGGTGGCTCCGGGTCAATTATTCCAGATATTCTGAAAATTTCGATGTGGAATGTCTGAAGTACGATTCATCGTCTGGAGTAATTAAAAAAAATGGCCTTTCCTCGGAAAATAATTTTTTCGCAATTTTTTCTTGATGATGGCAAATTTAACGGGTAACTCTTATTGGCCGATTACAATTAATTGATATCAAAATTCGTTCACCTGAATAGGTTAATACGTATATTATAAATATAATATTAAGTGAGACATGCTAAAAGTTAGACAGTTTGATCATTTCTGGTAATATTAATGATATTTTATTTACATTTCGTCTTGTACATGAACAAGTGGTGGTGTTGTCGGTATTGAATTTGTAATTGATGAATTTTTTTAAATATTCGACTCTCCAGCTGCAAATTATGCTACACTTCACGAGTAATGTTTTTAGTTGACATAATTTGGTCACCATTGGTAATTGAAAATCCTTTTAAAATTGAATTAATATGAATTAATTATTTCAATTAATCCTGAAAAAATTGAAAAAAAAAGCTTTTAATGCTGATTTAAAGAACAATTGGGGTGCTGAATCCAATTATGACACTAGTTTTTTCCTATCAGTTATAGTTTTCAAGATATAGATATGTTGTTACTTACGTAAAAAAATCTTCTACATGATGATATGGGAATATTATATTAATAACACAAGCCAACAGTGGTTTTGGTGCCGGAGCTTTTAATGCTGATTTAAAGAACAATTGGGGTGCTGAATCCAATTATGACTCTAGTTTTTTCCTATCAGCTATAGTTTTCAAGATATAGATATGTTGTTACTTACGTAAAAAAATCTTCTACATGATGATATGGGAATATTATATTAATAACACAGGCCAACAGTGGTTTTGGTGCCGGAGCTTTTAATGCTGATTTAAAGAACAATTGGGGTGCTGAATCCAATTATGACACTAGTTTTTTCCTATCAGCTATAGTTTTCAAGATATAGATATGTTGTTACTTACGTAAAAAAATCTTCTACATGATGATATGGGAATATTATATTAATAATTATCTCATTGGCCTACAATATAGAAATATACATACAACTTATTGACAGTTTATTGAAAATAAAAGGAACACCGCAGAGTGGTTATAAATTAGTATACTTATAGATTTATTTAACTTTGAAAATTATTTTCCGGAATATAGTATATCAAATATTAAAACAACTAATCGTAAGATGTGCCATATCTAAAAAAGTAGAGCTGCTAAATAAAAACGGATTTCATATTTGGATTCAGCTCTACAAATGTAGTTAAAATCATCACAAAGATTCCAGGCACCAAAAAAATTTTTTTTGTAGGCCTGTGTAATTAATACGAGAACGAGGTCGAGTGCAATATTCAGAAAACCATAGCGAATTGTATTCTTACAGAATATTTAGCCATGAGAAAGATGTGCCAAGATGGTCCCCAAGGGGCTGTCAAAAGACTGCTTGTGTGACAATCTTGCCTTGGACCACGGTGAAAGTCACCCGAATGTTTTAAAATAATTGGTTACCGGTGACGAGACATGGGTCTTTGAGTACGACCTTAGTACGAGGGTCATCCGGAAAGTAGTACCCGTTCGTGAAATAAAGACACAAAAGTAAATATTAGCAAACATAAAAAATTTTATTTGAAAGAGGATACTTTAAACTACTTCTCAACATAATCTCCAAGCAAATTAAGGCATTTGTCATAACGTGTGACAAGTTTCTGTATTCCTGCTGCATAGTCCTTCGCCGCCAGCTCATTGAGATACAGGGTCACTCCTTCTTTAAGTTCTTCATCGCTGTCAAATCTTTTTCCTGCCAAAAAGTCTTTAAGCTTTGTAAAGAGATGAAAATCTGAAGGGGCCAAGTCCGGGCTATACGGTGGATGGTCGAAAGTTTCCCATTTGAATTGCTGCAAAAGTTTTTGTGTTATCCCAGCTGCATGAGGCCTGGCATTGTCATGAACGGGAATGACACCAGTAGACAATAGACCTCGCCGCCGATTTTGTATTGCCCGCCGTAATTTCTTTAATGTTTCACAATACGCATTGGCATTAATAGTGTCTCCACGGGCCATAAAATCAATAAGCAATACACCTCGTCGATCCCAGAAAATGGTTGCCATGAGTTTCCTGGTGGACAGAACTGTCTTGAATTTTTTTGGTTTGTTTGGTGAATGAGCATGATGCCACTCCATTGACTGTCGTTTACTCTCAGGTGATGCATAACAAACCCATGTTTCGTCACCAGTAATTATGCGAGTCAAGAAAGAGTCTCCTTCATCAGAATAACGTCCCAAAAACGTCAGTGCTGCAGCCATACGCTTGGTTTTGTGCTCATCTGTAAGCATGCGAGGGACCCATCTTGCACAAATTTTTGCATAATGCAGATGTTGTTTAACAATTTCATGAACAATTGTTCGAGAAACATTGGGAAAATGCTCACAGATGTCATCAATTGTGACGCGCCGATCGTTCCTCACGAATTCGTCAACTGAGCTCACCAGTTGGTCTGTAATGACAGACAGTCTCCCCGAACGCTCATCGTCGTGTGTGTTCCCCCTCCCCATGTTGAAGTTGCGACACCACCGCCGAACAGATGACTCGTCCATTACATTGTCTCCATGCACCTCCTTTAATTGGCGATGAATATCACATGGGCGAACGTTTCTTGCATTGAGGAATTTAATCACTGCCCTCACTTCACAACTGGCGGCGTTCTCAATTTTTTTAAACATTGTAAACAATCACAGAAACAACACAGGCAATGCTAGCGTCACGCAACTTGGCTCAGAGAAGGCAGACAAGCCACTGAAGCTATCTGACCTCGTCCAGCGGCTACTCGCGTCGTCAGCACTTCATGCGGCACGAACGGGTACTACTTTCCGGATGACCCTCGTACAACCCCTTTGAGTACCATTTTGGGCCACTGGAATATATCAAAGAGATCATGACGAGGTTCTTGAATGAGAGTCCTGTTGATGCTTTACAGGAAGCATACCACGACTGGCGGAGGTCCTGGAATTAGTGTATCGTTACATATGGATGCTCCTTATACTTTTATCTGTGAAAAAATTTTTCCCCCCAGATTTATTCCACTTATTTTTGGGACAGACTTTGTACGTTCAGGTTTTACTCCTTTCACTAGTGACCTAATTGCGTCCCTTCTACCCGCCCCCCTGTTTGAAATTGAAAAAAAAAACTTATTTCTTGTTTACAGCCCAAATTACGACTTACAGGAATCTTATTTGCTTACCATAGAAGAAAAAGCACATTCGTTACTGGTTAGCCCTATCCTAGAATACTCGTCCATAGTATGGGATCCATATGAGGTGGGACGTAATAAAAAGATAGAACACGTTTAAATAAAGGCAGAAAAATATGTACTAGGAAGGCAGAAAAGGACAGAGAGTGAGAGTCGCGTAAATGTTGGATATATTGAAACGGGAGAGTTTGAAAAAATAGAAGAAAAAGGAGTAGGTTAGGCGCGATGCGTAGAATTGTTAAAAATGACGAAGCGTGGGAAGATTTATGGAAAGAGATGGAAAAACCAAAATTTAAGGGAAAAAATGACCACAGTTTTAAAATAAAAATGGGAGCGCAAAAGAAAAATAAGAAAAAATACTCTTTTTTAAACAGAACTATTGTTGAATGGAACCAGCTGCCTGGAGGTTTGTTTGAGCCCTTTCCTTCCAATTTTAGGAGTTTTTAGAATGAGTGTAAAGCAATCACTGGGTGATAAACTTCATTGATCAGTGATTATTATACTATTGTAATTATTAGAAATATTCTTATGAACGTAATGTGTATGGCGTGAGAAGTTGGATTGCAAAAGTGAATGATGTGTTACCGGTGCGTGATTTTGAACGGTATATGAAATCGAAGAGTGCGTGATTATGGACGGAGTGCGGCGATGGTTGGAGCGTAGTATGCACTCGTATGGTGTGAATCTAGCCCATGGGTGATGGTAAAGATGCGATTGGTAATTTGAAAGTGTCATTGCATATAAGAGCATTTTGTCTCATATCCGTTCTTCTTGTATGTGTATGTATGTATGTGCATTGTAAGAGTGACCATTGACCAGACTTGACCCTTTCCACTAGGACAAGTGCCTAATTGCAACAAGGTTTATAAAATAAAAATTGGACAGTTAAGCTGGTAGCTTGCTAGAACAGGGAAAGGAACCGCCCTTGGATTATCTTGAATGGGTAAATTTTAAATACGTACCTTTTTTCCATCCATCGAAATCCAAACTATGCCTTGATTTCTGTGTTGGCGATGAATCTATTTACACCTTTAGACAATTTGGAATTTCACAACACGTTTCCTATTCAGTGATGAATGGAATCCATTTTTTTTAGCTTTGCTTATTCATTGATAAGGTGATGAAAACTAGTTTGGAGCAGAAGCAGTGTCGGTTTGAAGCGAGTATTCTATCTTCCTCAAACACTGCCGCTGGTAAATGAAAAGTACACATCTCCCTATCTTTAATCTCCCTATTTTCCTCTCATTTAAGCTCCTTTACACTTTTTCGAGACCGAGATCAAAATTGACCATGGGAAACCTTCTGGTCACTGTCCTTCCTCATAAATATTTCATGTACGTTCGACAAATCCATTCCTTCAATTTTTTTCCTCAACCCTTTAGTATTTCTGTGGGGATATTGCTTATTTCCACTACCTTGTGTCACTTGTTCTTCCTTAACGCTTTTAATCTCTCGCTATCTAGAATGCCTGGACCCAGACTATCTTCGTCTACGTCGTATTTCCTTTCTTCTTTGAAACATTATGGCCTAATATCTTTACAATAAAGCACTTCTTCTTATCCTTACTATCATTCCTCATTCCCTTCTGGCACTATTAATATTTTTACTGTCTTTTATTTTTCTGATAGATATAGTTTTTTCTTGCAATTTCTTGACATTACTCTTATCTTCCTAAAGGACGCTTCTACTTTTTCTTAGATCTGAAATTTTACTATATTATGCACTGATATTTCCGCCATATTTCCTTGAACAGATTAGTTTTTTCGTCTAAGATTATTGTTTAGTTCTCTGTACATTCCCCTGCCCTTTTCCGTGTTAATGTTCATCCATTTCCTTCTTTCATCCACCCTATTAATCATATCTTTTAATTAAGCATATGTACTTGCATGCTTGTGGAGTGAAGGGAGGTAGATGTGGACTAGCATGCGTGTAAAATGATAGGATGTTTCTATGAATGTATGCACTACTGTGGATTTGGGTGTACAGGGTTCATCCGGAAAATAAGTGTCCAGATTTTTTCCCGCCACTCCAGGCGCGCCCAGCACCGCTCTGACGGGCTGCGATTGGAGGGGGGTATGTTGGCAAGCGACGCTGAAAAAGGCAGTCGGCTCTGAGCTGTGGTGTAGTGAGGAGCTCTGTTAACGCGAACCTTCACGCTCGACCCACGTCACGGAACGCGATGCCGAAGTTTTTGGAGCAGCGTTATTCCATCAAATTTGCGGTAAAGCTTGGGAAATCGTCTACCGAAACTGTCGGTATGATTAACCAGGCTTACGGGGAGTCAGCCATGTCCAGAAACATGATCTTTCGGTGGCACAAGATGTTCGTGGAGGGCAGAGAAGAGGTCGACGACGAACCACGGCCTGGACGCCCATCAACGACACTCACCGACGAAAATGTGCGAAAAGTTCGCGATGTACTGAACTCTGATCGTCGTCTTAGTGTTCGGATGATAGCAGAGCAGTGTAATGTGCCAAAAACAATAGTGCACGAGATTATTAGGGACCAATTACAGATGCGAAAAATTTGTGCAAAGTTGGTGCCGTTAGTGCTCAGTGATGATCAAAGACTCAATCGTTTGGAAATCGCGACACAACTTGCGGATCACTGCAAAAATGATCCACATTTTTTAGAGGACGTTGTTTCGGGTGACGAGACGTGGGTCTTTGAGTACGACCCGGAGTCGAAGAGACAAAGTGCGTCGTGGCACACCCCATCATCACCCCGTCAAAAGAAAGCTCGCATGAGCAAATCTCGGATCAAGGCGATGCTCATTGTCTTTTTTGACAAAAGGGGAGTCGTCCACTACGAATTTGTACCTGAACGACAAACTGTAAATGCTGCATTTTACGTCCAAGTGCTCGACAGGCTTCGAAAACGAGTCGCCCGCGTCCGGCCAACGATCAAAAACATCTGGCGGCTGCATCACGGCAATGCGCCGTCTCACACCGCGCTTGTCGTGTCAGACTTCTTGGCCAAGCACGGCGTGGCAACGATGCCGCACCTGCCCTACAGCCCGAACTTCTTTATGTTCCCAAAGATAAAGAGGAGTTTGAAAGGAACGCGATAAGGGACTTTGGACGCCGTCAAAGAGGCCGTGACGACGTGTCTTCGAGAGGTTCCCGATGATGCCTTTGCGGGAGCGTTCCAGGAATGGGAACGCCGCTGGAACAAGTGTATCGACTCACAAGGGTCCTATTTTGAGGAATATTAGCTTAAGATATGTAAAAGTGTAATAATTTTTTTTTCCTGAGCTCAGTACACTTATCTTCCGGACGAACCCTGTATGTGTTAGTTTGCATGCATGTGTTAGTTTTGAATGCGGTTTTTCTTTATTCCTTTTTTTGGGTGGTGACCTAACACCCCCCGCCACACGCCCTTGCGGGGTATTATGTAGATGTATCTTCCGTGATTAATCCTTGATTCTCTTATTCCATTCCTGTTTCCTTAGCTGCTTTTTGAAACTCGTCATTCAACATAACCCATCTTTCACCTACCGTTTTCATTTCCCTATCCTAACTTGGGTTTATTATTTTATATTTATTGTATATTATTTATTATATATTATTTTATAATTATTTAGTCTGTATTAGTACTTCTTCCTTTTTACTTCGATTATACGTACAATATTCCATTTGGGCACTCTCGTTATCTTCTTGAATTTGAAATTGCACTTTTGAATTGCCTAATCCTAATCTGCATCCATCTCTGGTAAGCCGTATGATAGTTGAAGCTCTTTCTAATTCTATGTCAATCATGATATAATTTAATTTGTATCTTCTAGCATCTTCCGTATGTAATGTTATGATGTGTGAGCAAGTTGTTACTTATTATCAAACACCTTCTTCTGAGGAATTCGACTGTTTTCTCCACGCAATCATTGTAATTCCTAAATCGTACTATCCCACATCTCTAGCAACCCTTTCTTCCCCTAACACTGCGCTCCAATACCCCATTATTAAGCAAGTTTGGTCGAAGAAATTCTTATTTTGTGCCAAATTATTGTTATTCCTATAGGTATTCTACCGTTTAAGGTAGGTTTCATAAATTAAAAAAAATATTTAATCCAGGGAAAGAATAATATTAGTTTTTTCAAAACAAGTTTTCAAACCGTGGCAACTAATTGAAACATTTTTCGTCACTGGGAAAAGAAATGTCACCCAGACTCAGCCAAACCAAGTTGCAGACGATGCAATGGATTCCTTGGATACGATTTATTGATGTGTAAACAAAGAAAGAATGGTGTCGTATCGTTCGTACCGTCACACAATGCTGTTCGTGGATCAAGAACTTGTCATTTAAAATTAAGTCTCGGTAGCTTTGGCCAAGAATGACCTTTATCGAAATAGACCATCGGCGATAAGGTGTGAGTTGAACGATGGAAAATTTGGAAGGGATGAGAAAAATAGTTCTATGTGGAATGAGTAACTCTCTGACAACAGACGGGAGACTCCGTGACTCTTTCACGTTACCAGAAAGGAAAAAAAATAACACGTTTGGTTCAATGACATGACGTCTCACTCTTCCATCAAATGAACCATTTCCTTTTCGGAAGTGAGTTCGATTATTTCAGTATAGGGCACATCATTCGATTTGGAACTCATAAAAATTATCCGCCCAACTCTAAAACCGCTCTGATGTATATGAATTTATCCCATCCTATGAGACACCTTTCGACTATTCTTTCTCTCTACAGGTGGAGGGTCACTTTGAAATAGAAAAATCAAGCAGGACTCGCCTGATAATGATTCATAAAACGTGTGAAATATTTAGAATAGAGAAACGGTTTCTTTCCACGAATCACCCTTGGTTTACCAGAACATATAAAGTGAAAACTGTCTGTAACGAACCCCAAGTACAGCAGAAACTTGTCCGTTACGGAACAACTTATTGGTCAAAGTCTGTGGGGGACAAAATATTTATATAATTGAACCTTGATTTAACGGAATCTGTCTGACGCTGCAACGAAACTATCATTTTAAATCTGTAAAAGGAATGATTTCGTTACCTGTCATTTCATTTCGTTCAGGGTATTTTGTCAATTTAAAGATAAGTTCAACAGATTCAGGCTTGAGGTCGTGGAAGTTCATCATAATGAAATAAGGACAATTTGCACTTTTCCTGTGGAAAAGTGCAAATTGTCCTTATTTCATTAAAGATAAGTATTGGACGCTCCCAAGTTGTTAATTTTCTTATACTTATCGCTAGAAATTCTTCCTCTTTATCCTGCATTATTTTATTCATGTCTTCGTAATTTATGCCTGTCTTCATGATTAATAAAAATTGGCAATCCTCTCGTTTCTGTGTCTTCTTACTGTGCTTTCACTTGAATGCCTGTGAATGCAGGATATTCTTCACGCTGGGTTTGTGATTAAATGCTGCATTGGTTTATTTTTCTGGGAAATTTATTGCGGAGTTTTTTTCCCGATACTTCTACCAGGAAAGGTATTCGTCGTCAATTGACAGTACAGTCATTTGTTTGACGAAAACTGTAGACCATTTGGCCATTTTTTATGGGCGTATTTGGCCATAGACCCTATTAACTCCATCCTTGTAGGTATTTATGAGTAAATTTAAATTTTGCAAGTTAAAATCTGGCACAACGGACTACCGTGTCATGAATTTTCAGTACAATTTCTCTAAGAGATGCTGCCAACTTCATGAATGTACACTTCTCCTCGAGAGGTTTAACTAGTAAGTCGTACGAGGGTCATCCGGAAAGTAGTACCCGTTCGTGAAATAAAGACACAAAAGTAAATATTAACAAACATAAAAAATTTTATTTGAAAGAGGATACTTTAAACTACTTCTCAACATAATCTCCAAGCAAATTAAGGCATTTGTCATAACGTGTGACAAGTTTCTGTATTCCTGCTGCATAGTCCTTCGCCGCCAGCTCATTGAGATACAGGGTCACTCCTTCTTTAAGTTCTTCATCGCTGTCAAATCTTTTTCCTGCCAAAAAGTCTTTAAGCTTTGTAAAGAGATGAAAATCTGAAGGGGCCAAGTGCGGGCTATACGGTGGATGGTCGAAAGTTTCCCATTTGAATTGCTGCAAAAGTTTTTGTGTTATCCCAGCTGCATGAGGCCTGGCATTGTCATGAACGAGAATGACACCAGTAGACAATAGACCTCGCCGCCGATTTTGTATTGCCCGTCGTAATTTCTTTAATGTTTCACAATACGCATTGGCATTAATAGTGTCTCCACGGGCCATAAAATCAATAAGCAATACACCTCGTCGATCCCAGAAAATGGTTGCCATGAGTTTCCTGGTGGACAGAACTGTCTTGAATTTTTTTGGTTTGTTTGGTGAATGAGCATGATGCCACTCCATTGACTGTCGTTTACTCTCAGGTGATGCATAACAAACCCATGTTTCGTCACCAGTAATTATGCGAGTCAAGAAAGAGTCTCCTTCATCAGAATAACGTCCCAAAAACGTCAGTGCTGCAGCCATACGCTTGGTTTTGTGCTCATCTGTAAGCATGCGAGGGACCCATCTTGCACAAATTTTTGCATAATGCAGATGGTGTTTAACAATTTCATGAACAATTGTTCGAGAAACATTGGGAAAATGCTCACAGATGTCATCAATTGTGACGCGCCGATCGTTCCTCACGAATTCGTCAACTGAGCTCACCAGTTGGTCTGTAATGACAGACGGTCTCCCCGAACGCTCATCGTCGTGTGTGTTCCCCCTCCCCATGTTGAAGTTGCGACACCACCGCCGAACAGACGACTCGTCCATTACATTGTCTCCATACACCTCCTTTAATTGGCGATGAATATCACATGGGCGAACGTTTCTTGCATTGAGGAATTTAATCACTGCCCTCACTTCACAACTGGCGGCGTTCTCAATTTTTTTAAACATTGTAAACAATCACAGAAACAACACAGGCAATGCTAGCGTCACGCAGCTTGGCTCTGAGAAGGCAGACAAGCCACTGAAGCTATCTGACCTCGTCCAGCGGCTACTCGCGTCGTCAGCACTTCATGCGGCACGAACGGGTACTACTTTCCGGATGACCCTCGTATAATGTATGGTAGCCTCCTTTATTTCTTTTAATTCAGAATGTAAAGATACCCAAGTGAAGTAATGTTTCTGGTCGAATTTTAGCATAAAATAAGAAAGCGTTGTGGTGTCTTAGAATGTCAACGTTTTGTAAAGATATACAACTCGCAATTTTCACTTGTGGAATCTAATTTATATTCAAGCTCCATTTTTACAACGGTGGCTCCGGGGAATAGAGACAGCGTTAGAGAAATGGTACCGTCTGACCAAAATTAATTAAAATTGCCAATTTTTATTAATCATGATATTCCACCATATCACGCCTGAAACGTCTCTTTTTATCCGTCTTCATGATGTCAGACAACCAGGAAACCTTTCTCTACCCCGATTATCGAACATTCTCTCTTGTTTAATATCTCACCACCTTTCAAAGTTTCCTTCGCCCAATTTCTGAACTTTCTTCGGATTTTTTCCGGCTACGTTCTCGATCTTCACTCACCCCATTAGAACCTCATTGTTTGTCTTCCTCTTAGTCCAATTTATTTTGTCCACCCTCTGCCAAACACTCATCTCAAAAACCTCTAATCTTCGCCAACTCTCTTGCCTCAAAGACAAGATCTTACATCCATACAGTACTATGCTCTATGTTAAAGTCTTAACTAAAATTTTCTTTAAAACTTTGCTTGTCGAATATGTAAATAGGTTCTTCTTGGAAATGTTTCTTTTGCCAACACAATCTCTCAATCGATTTCCCCATTACTGCGTCATATCCTCTACAACATTGCCAAAACAGCTCCCATCGTCTTACGCGCATTTCATTCCTTCTAACTTTAAGATTTAATAGTCTTTCCTACTCTCCGAGAATCTCACAACATATTTTTAAATTGTAAATTTCACCTAAAGGCACATGTGGACTTCCCTGAGAAAGAAATATTGGACAAAATGAAACAATGGAACTAGAAAAGCGAACAGTTGTAAAGAAGTTAAGCATCAGATGGACGTAATTCGAAATATTTTTACCATCAATGGACGACATAGAGCTTATAAGATCTATGACTCTATGTACAAATCTGTGTAAATAATTGGGATTAAAAATCAAGCTGACAGAAAACTTTCAGTCAATCTTCCATAGGTATTTATTTTGTGAGAGCTGAATTACAGAATGATTTATCGTAATGTCGGATGTCAGGTTGTGTTTTGTTTAGTGAGGGAAAGAAACGTATCGATCTAACATTGTATACGTAGTCTGGGTACATCCAAAACCTACCTTAGAAACGCGGAATACCAATGAAAACAATATCGCACGTTAAAAATTATAGATACGAAATATCGTGCGATCGTAGGTTTGATGTCCGCAATGTCGGGCACGTGTTATGGAGATTTTTATTCATTTTAAAAGTCGTTCAATTATTTCCCCGAATGTTTCCCACCACAAAGGCACAAAGAAAGTATCGATCCATACTCCTTCCCTATCGATTCGATTTTTTCATTTTCTCATTTCAAACTATTCAGATTGATTTAAGATGCCATTTTGTCTTCGAACGATAAAGGAATAGAATAACATTGTCCGATAGGGGTAAAAGTATTCGGGTCAAAATTGGTCTGGTTCAGCCCCTGCCACACACCCTAGCGGTGACTTGCAAGGTACTAAAAATACAAAATACCTTGTAAGGAAAATCTTGAACGTGCTCAATGTCCTATTACGAGTAGATCCTATTATTTGCCATATATTATTTCCTCCTTCATTTCTTCGTAACTTCTGCCTGTCTTCATGCTGTCTTAAAATGCCTATCCCCTTCCTCTATTTTCCAGCTTACCCCACGCTCATCCTTCTATTTGGGGTTAGTTGGTAGAAGTGACTCCACAGTCTCAATCTCGCCCTAAAATAAAGACGACTATCCATTACGGTCCTCAACATTCCACTACCTTCCTGTATTTCCCCCACACCCACTCTTTCTGCCTTTTTCGGATTTACTTCAGTAGCTTCCCCTCTTCGCCCACCCTATTTAATATTTCAGCTTTTGTCTTCCCCTCTACCAAAATTATTCTCACCACTCTCCACTTCCTTACTGATATCTAAAAAAAAACAAATATACGTTCATGCTCTTGCCTCGAAGACAATGTCTCACATCTATCAAGCACTAAGATCCATATCAAAAGTCTTGACTTGTCGTTCCGTCACTTCCTTGCTCTTTGCACTTGTTCTCAATTCCCTTTTTCCTGCAACTGCTTCTCTCACAAGTGTAACTCTTCCCCTACTGTCCCACTTAATCCTAAACACTGCTTAGACTCAATAATTGCTTCATCTGTTTTAGTTCTTTCTCTCTTGGTTTAATGCTTAACTTAACTGTTTGTATCTGTTGCTGTTTTCCTACTTATCGAGACTCTAATGGCTTTTATTACGTTAATAATCATCTCATATCTCTCGCACTGCTCCCAGTATTTTCACTGTCCTAATAAAATACGTGATCACAGTTGTATGGGAACAGAGGGTGCATTGATATTGACATTAACCACACGATACATGTACATTTACAATACATTCTACCCCGAAGGTCGCCGCAAGAACATTCATAGCAGTGTAAAATATTGTAGTCACCCTGAGTCACCTATCCGTGCATTCCCACCACTTCTCTCTTCCCTCCCATTTCCTTCCCAACCATATCCCCTGAAAACTATGGGTATGAGAGTGGTCACCAGATATTTATTACATGTTAACAAGAGTTATATGTGGCAATCATGGTGGGGTATTAATAAACTGATGGTGGAACATTGCAAGGCGATTAGTTAATGCTACAGATGGACAGATTCCACAAGACACAATCTTTTACTCTTTTTATTATTTTAAATTTCTTTCACCAACAGTATACATGTGTAAACCACCAAAAATATAAATATGATTGCGGCAATTGAATAATATTTTTGTAGGTGTCGTAGCGAATTTTTTGGTAGATTTTTAAACCGCGTTTAAAAAAATCCTCTGATTGCTCCCTGCGTAACTTCAAAAGAAAATATTCCCCCCCCCCCCACACTCACCCCGTCCCCTTCTTTAGATTTCCCACTGCCTTAAGACAGATCAAAATGGCTGTCCTCTTCTCTTATCTCCTCTCACTGCCTCACGATATGTCTTCTGTCGCAGCCTTTGACGCAAAACTACTTCTCAATAACTCCTCCATACAATTTTTCCAACTTCTTTTATAGTTTCCCAAAACCCTCTCCTCCCCGTACATAAACTACCACACCACTTATCGTCTCCCTCTCATTAGTCGGCCCATATTTTTACTCTTTCACCATATGCACACACTTTATATATATATATATATATATATATATATATATATATATATATATATATATCTACCTTAACCGGTAGATTACCTAATAAAATATATATATATATTCAAACTTGAAAATCCCGCCATACGGCGCACAAATATTCATTCAAACATAGAAATAGGTATAAGGAAAGGGGATAGGAAAACACATAAAAGGCGAACACAGGACATGTGGGGAAGGCGGTTTTTGAGCAGATCACGAAAGTAAAAATATTTCCTTATCCCGGCCTTTTATGTGTTTTCCTATCCCCTTTCCTTATACCTATTTCTATGTTTGAATGAATATATATATATATATATATATATATATATATATATATATATATATATATATATATATATATATATATATATATAAACTTGGAAAAGACGCTCTCCGGCGACGCACAAACACACAAACACTAACACAAAAAACACTACACACATAGAAACATAAAAGAAGGACACTTATAATACTTAAATACACGTAAATATCCAATGTAAGTGTCCTTCTTTTATGTTTCTATGTGTGTAGTGTTTTTTGTGTTAGTGTTTGTGTGTTTATATATATATATATATATATATATATATATATACTGCAGGGAAACATTTGATAGTGATGGGGGATTGGAATGCGACGGTAGGCGAAGGAAGAGATGGTGGTGAGGTGGGGGACTATGGGTTAGGCACGAGGAATGAACGCGGGGAGAAAGCAATTGAATTCTGCAGGAGACAGGGGTTAGTCATCACGAACACATGGTTTAGACACCACAAAAGGCGTAGGTATACATGGAAAATGCCAGGTGACTCAGAAAGGTATCAGTTAGATTATATTATGGTTAGGCACAGGTTTAGGAACAGTGTTATAAATTCGCACAGTTTCCCAGGAGCGGATGCGGACTCTGGCCACAATTTAGTTGTTATGAAATGTAATGTTCGTTTCAAGAAGATAAGGCAAGGGCGGCGGGCTAAAAAATGGAATCTAGAAGCAGTAAATGAATTAACGAGGAAGGAGTATCAGGAGGCTGTAGAGAAAATGATGGATGACGGTAAAGAACTGAGTACTATCGAAGAAAAATGGGAATGTATCAAGAAAGGGATATTGGAAGCCGCTAAAGACACTATAGGAACCGTTAACGGGAAAAGGATAAGGAAACCATGGGTAACGGATGAGATGATTGCAAAGATGGATGAGAGAAGAAGATGGAAAAATGTAAACACAGAGTTAGGCAAAATGAAATACAAAGAGTTAAACAATAAATTGAGAAGGGCCACAAATAAAGCAAAAGAAGAATGGTGGAAAACGCAATGCGAGGATATGGAAAGTTTACAGAAGAAGGGTGAAATTGGTGCTCTATACAGCAAGGTTAAGCTATTATCGGGAAGTAAGAAGGCAAGATGTGCGCTAACAGTTAAAGATAAATGGGGTAAGATAACAGTTGAACCAGGAAAAATCCTAGAGAGATGGAAGGAATATATAGAAACACTGTATGGTAAAGAACTTAGGCCGACAAGGTTAGACATAGAAAAGGAACATGACGTAGAAGAAGATAGCTTAGGTCCAGGCATACTCGACGATGAAATAGAAAGGGCATTAAAGGAGATGAAAGCAAATAAGGCTGTGGGGGTGGACAATATTCCTGTAGAAATGTTGAAATGGTTAGGGAAAGGTGGGAAGAAGGCCATATATGGACTGATTCGTAGTATCTACGAGGAAGGAATCTGGCCGGAAGATTTTGTGAGATCGGTGTTAGTTCCTATTCCAAAAAAGGCAAAGGCTTCGTCATGTGAGGATTACAGAACAATAAGTTTGATATCCCACGCAGCTAAAGTTATTCTCAGGATCATCAACAAAAGGATGGAGAGTAAGGCAAATGATTACTTAGGGGATGATCAGTTTGGGTTCAGGAAAGGAAGAGGTACGCGTGATGCCATTGCAGTAATGAGATCACTAGTCGAGAGGAATATAGAATACAATCAGGACGTTTTTGCCTGTTTTGTAGATTTCGAAAAAGCGTTTGATAGAGTGAATTGGGAAAAATTAATGCGTGTATTGCAGAAAATAGGAATGGATTGGAGGGACAGGAGACTGATCCGCAACCTGTACATGTCTCAGACTGCTCAGGTGCGAGTGGGGAACGGAGAGTCCGGATGGGCAGTGTTAGGAAGAGGTGTAAGGCAGGGTTGCCCATTGTCACCGGTACTGTTCAACGTATATGTAGAGGAAATGATTAAAGAGGCATGGGAAGAACTGGAGGTAGGAATGAAAGTCGGAGGGGAATTCGTAAAATCGGTTAGGTTTGCTGATGACCAAGCATTAGTTGCTCAGTCAGCCAAGGGGTTGCAAGCATTGTTGAGTGAATTGGAGGTTCAGTGCGATAAATATGGGATGAGAATAAATATTAATAAAACAAAGGTTATGCGATTTTCCAGAAAGAAAAAGGCTAAGCTAAATATTAAAATAGGCGGGGAAAAAATAGAGCAGGTAGAACAGTTTACATATCTCGGAAGTGTTTTGGACCAACACGGTCAAAGTGGTAGGGACGTAAGGAGAAGAATTGCGCTAGGCAAGGAGGCTTTCTCAAGGAGGAGGGAGTTGATGACGGGGACGTTGAGTAGGGATGTTAAGACAAGACTCGTAAAAACTCTGATATGGAGCGTAGCTATGTACGGCGCGGAAACGTGGTCGCTGAAGCAGGAGGATAGACGTAGATTGGAGGCTTTTGAAATGTGGGTGTGGAGAAGAATGGAAAAGGTGAAATGGACCGAAAGGAAAACAAATGAGGAAGTACTAGAAATGGTGGGGGAGGAGAGGGGTTTGTTGAGAGAAATCCAATGGAGGCAGGAAAAATGGATGAAGGGCGTATTGAGCGGTAGTGGAATGTTGAAGAGGGTAATAGAGGGAAGAATGTTGGGCAAGCGAGGTAAGGGTAGGAACAGGATAGGGATGTTGGACGAGATGAAGGGAGGAAAGAAGTACACCGAGATGAAGAGGGACCTGATATAGATTAGTTTGCTAGGTGGGTAGTCACAAAATGTTTGTTTGATAGTTGGGTCCATCCAAAAACCTACCTTAACCGGTAGATTACCTAAAAAAAAATATATATATATATATATATATATATATATATATATATATCTTAGACAGCAACACACAATATGAGAACACATGAAAGGAACACTCACACGTTATTTCTTGATAATTTCGACGGAATTGAGCTCCGTCTTCCTCGGAAGATTAGTTAGGACTGACTGGAGTGAAATATATATGTATATATATTTACATGGAAATAGGTATACGGAAAAGGAATAGGAAATGACGAACACATTAGAGGTGAGGAAGTTGGAATCGAGCAGATCATAAACCCAAAAATATTTCCTTGACCGGGACTTGAACACCGGAAAAGGGATAGGAAATGACGAACACAGTAGAGGTGAGGAAGGTGGAATCGAGCAGATCACAAACCCAAAAATATTTCCTTAACCGGGACTTGAGCACCGGAAAAGGGATAGGAAATGACGAACACAGGAGAGGTGGGGAAGGTGGAATCGAGCAGATCACAAACCCAAAAATACTTCCTTAACCGGGACTTGAACACCAGATCTTTCGACTTGCCGGGCGAATGCTCTAGCCACTTGAGTTATCGAGGAAACGAAATAAATTTACGCTGAGAAATGCTAGTCTTTTAAGGAACCAAGTGCCCCGATTCTTTGGCCAACAGATGGCGTTAGGGAGCTATTCCACCCAAAAAAGGAGAAATAGACGACACGCAAGAGGATAGGACAGTAGGTTAGCAATCATACATACTATTTCCTGATCTTACTTTCAAATCTGTACAGTCAGTAGAGTTCGAATATTCTCGTATCTATTGTACGTATACCTAAGGCTGGATCTTCCTCGACCTCTTTTACCCTGTCATGGTCTTCATGCTCTAAACTATGAGGGCAAATACTAGAGCAGATGGAACAGTTCACCTACATTTTGGACGTTTTCTGGACCGAAGTTGTAAAAGTGGTGGAGACGTTAGAAGAAGAATTGCGTTGGGCAAAGAAGTTTTCGCAAGGAGGAGAGAGTCGATGACAGAGAATTAGAGTTGGAATGTTAAGGAAAAACTCTTTAAAACTGTGGTGTGGAGCGTGTGGTTTTTTGACGGTACGGAATACTGGTTGTAGTGTGTTTTCTGAATATTATTATTTTCCAATTAATTTCCATGAAACAATAAAAAATTGAGTGGCAAAGTTGATGCATTTGAGCCCTCGAAACATTTCTCGAAAATAATCGCAGTGTCGCAGTCGTTTGTATGCAGGCGTGGCGCAAATATGACATTTGCTTGACAAAAATGCCTGACTCAGATTCGTTTTTCTCAAATTTTCTTCTACGCTAACCGTTTAGAAACTCCAATCTGGAATTTTGAACGGGTTTCGTGAAAATCTGGCCGTTTTTATTTTTAGAAATGTGAAAGTGGGAATGTATATTTGGATGCGTTGTCATGGAAACTTGAAGGTGTAACTCACGGTTTCATATAATTCGCGTCTTTTTAAGATGTCTTAAGGTTGACTAAGTGATGATCTTATGATACAGATATTAATATCCTTGGATTTTTAAGAATTTCACCAGGCAAAGAAGCATTCGCATGTAGGGTAGAATTGATGGCAAAGACGTTGAGTAAGGATAATGAGAAAAGAGTCACTAAAACTCCGATATGAATGAGGATTTTGTACGGTGAGGAAACATGGTCATTGAAGCAAGATAATATACGTGAACTTGGTGGCTTTTGAAATGTGGGTGTTGAGAAGGGAAAGGGTGAAATTGACAACAAGAAAAGCCAAGGAGGAAGTGCTAGGAATGGTGGGTAGAAGGGATTGTTGAGGGAAATCCAATGTTGGCAGGAAGAGTGGATGTAGAGTATTTTGATTGGCAAACGGGATGTTGAAGACTGTGATAGAGAGGTAAATATTGGATATGCATCTTGGGCGGAATGAAAAAGACGTAGGCTGAATTGAAGGCCGACGTAGGCCGATTTTTTAAGAGAAGCATACCGTACATACTCGTACAATGTCACAGGTATTCGCTGTCATGAGTGTAGCGCCATAGTCCGCAAGTCAGCGTTTTAAACACAAAGGTGTTTTACCTTATACAAATTCAAAGAAATTAGGGGGACAGTAACTTTCATCGGTGTCATTCGCTAATATGCATTAAAATGCAGAAATCTCTTAAGTGTAAAAATCATTCACCTCGGGATTTCGTCATGACATCTTTCTCCTTTAAAAGCCCCCAAAATGTATGTGGGCAAGAGGAAGTCTCGGCAACTTAAATGGCTTAAGCATTCGGGCGGACATTGAGGGATCCGGGTTCGAATGCCCTTCAAGGCAAATTATTACTGAAACTTTGAAATTTCTGCATTTTAATGCATATTCGCGAATGACTCCGTTAAAAGTTACTTTTGTGGCATCTCCTTCAGTTCTTTGAATTTGTCCAAGGTCCACACTTCACTGATAATTTTTAAAACGAATGTCTATGATGTAAATGAGTAAAGTAGATTACGCTACCCTGCGGCATGAATGCTTTAACGAAATGAATGTTAATTACATTACATTATTTATTTTTGTTTTCGATGGGAAAGTAACTTGCGATACCACTTGCCTGCTTTCTCATCAATTCCTCGTACTCTTTTACTTAATATCCAGTCGAAGGGATTATTCTTTTCGCTGAACCGCTGTACAGTGGTCATTTCGATAAAACCAAATTCCGCTCCTTCCCTGGCATGGACTTCACCTGTGGCAGCGATGTAAGAGGGAGAGAAAAGATTCTATTTGAACCCCGATTTCACATTCTCCCCTTTGCTACTTTCTGAGTCAGTCGGAACCCTTTTGGCCTCAATCGCTCAAGGGGCCGTCCGATCCTCCAATAACCCCTCCCCCGGCCCCCCCGTCTTTCTACCCCCATCTAACACCCTCGGTGTCCTTTCAAACTTCCCCATCCATCCCTCTACCTTTATAACCTCTCTCCAAAGCCTCCCTAAGCGCCCCCCCGACCACTACCTTCACTACCTATCCTTCCCCATCCGCCACCCATTATACATATCCGAACCGCTGGCCTCTGTAAATCTATTTGCCCGACTGCATCGGATTTTGGTTGGATGCTTAGCATGTTCAATTTGGACTGTTCGGAGGCGTCAAGAAATTGTCACTCCTCGACAGTATTCGATTCTCGATCCAGGAAGACTATTCAGTATTGTTGAGCACCGAAAATGACATTTTAGCATCATGCCTTCGATGAACCCTGACTGTTATGCACTATTTCCTTCAAAGTCAAATGAACGAATGGAGGTAGGTCACTTATTCTACATTTACACAACACCCCACAAGCCGCCTCAAGGATGTGTGGCGGGGGGTGTTAGGTCATCACACGTCAAATAGAATAAAACCGGGGATCGGGATGGTGGGGTGGCTAACGTACGGGCTTCCCACCGAGAGGGCCCGGGTTCGAATCCCGGCGGCGACAGATCTTTTTCAGTGGTATCCCGATCCCTACTTGAGGTGCTTTGTGGAGGGCACTTTGAGTGAGTACGCCGTCCGTCGGATGGGACGTTAAGCTGCGGACCCCTTGGCGCCTTTCGTTAAAAGCAGGCTAATGCCGACGCCCTTTCCCATCCATCCCTAATGGCGCAAATGACCTGAGCTGTCGGTCGCCTCCCCAACAATGCTACTACTACTAGAATAAAACCACATGCAAAACCAAATCATGTTACCTCTACACAAATATTAGTTTTTTCATGCACTCGACAAACCTTAATAACACGAAAGAAAGTACTTACATGCGAGAATATTTAATAACAGGATACGCACATTCAAATCATGCTGTAGAACAGTTAAAAAGATGGATCTATTAAATAAAAAGAATAGCATGCACGAAGAAACATTCCAGATATCGACAAATGCATACACTCCCAATTCTAATTATCTCCTACGCGATTGCTGTCATATCTATTACGATTTCTAAAGATTCGAGGAAAAAACGAAATTTTAAATCTCTCCGTTTACAATATATCTCACAAAAAATGGATCAACAATTTATCTACAATAAATCTTCTTCACACTTCTCGAAATGTAACTTCGCTTACTTAGTTGTTGTGCCATGATTCACGTATTATTTTGATTATATTCTGATAATAAAAGAGTAATGATCAACTTTTAATGCACATGTGTATTTAGCGATTGTCCCACGCCCTCATATAATTTAATGTGTTACATTTGTGTGTATATGTTAATTATTCAGAAAAAAGAGACGTTTCAGGCGTGATATGGTGGAATATCATGATTAATTAAAATTGGCAATTTTCCACAAAAATAAATTTTATGCACATGTGTATTTAGCGATTGTCCCACGCCCTCATATAATTTAATGTGTTACATTTGTGTGTATATGTTAATTATTCAGAAAAAAGAGACGTTTCAGGCGTGATATGGTGGAATATCATGATTAATTAAAATTGGCAATTTTCCACAAAAATAAATTTTATTAATACGACCGGTTTCAATGCAACTACATCATCTTCTGGTCATCACCAGAATATGATGTAGTTACATTGAAACCGGTCGTATTAATAAAATTTATTTTCTCGCTTTGTTTACTAAAATGACGTCATTTAATTCACGGTACGAACGTTTGGCACTTATCACCTGAACGTTTTAATTTCGTTTCATGTTTTGACCAACTAAGTAGGTATTTTAAAAACATCGTTCATCCTATACTCGTGATAATTGAAAACTCGCAAATCCGCATACATACTAACTTTCCGTTCTTTTAAAAGTCCCATCCTTAACTGCCATCATTAATTTCCTTCCCAGCATACCATGCACCTCCCCCCTCCCTACTCCATATTCCCCGTCTGAGACCGTAGGCAGTGTTAGGAAGAGGTGTAAGGCAGGGTTGCCCATTGTCACCGGTGCTGTTCAACGTATATGTAGAGGAAATGATTAAAGAGGCATGGGAAGAACTGGAGGTAGGAATGAAAGTCGGAGGGGAATTCGTAAAATCGGTTAGGTTTGCTGATGACCAAGCATTAGTTGCTCAGTCAGCCAAGGGGTTGCAAGCATTGCTGAGTGAATTGGAGGATCAGTACGATAGATATGGGACGAGAATCAATGTTAATAAAACAAAGGTTGTGCGATTTTACAGAATGAAAAAGGCTAAGCTAAATATTAAAATAGGCGGGGAAAAAATAGAGCAGGTAGAACAGTTTTCATATCTCGGAAGTGTTTTGGACCAATACGGTCAAAGTGGTAGGGACGTAAGGAGAAGAATTGCGCTAGGCAAGGAGGCTTTCTCAAGGAGGAGGGAGTTGATGACGGGGACGTTGAGTAGGGATGTTAAGACAAGACTCATAAAAACTCAGATATGGAGCGTAGCTATGTACGGCGCGGAAACGTGGTCGCTGAAGCAGGAGGATAGACGTAGATTGGAGGCTTTTGAAATGTGGGTGTGGAGAAGAATGGAGAAGGTGAAATGGACCGAAAGGAAAACAAATGAGGAAGTACTAGAAATGGTGGGTAAGGAGAGGGGTTTGTTGAGAGAAATCCTGTGGAGGCAGGAAAAATGGATGAAAGGCGTATTGAGCGGTAGTGGAATGTTGAAGAGGGTAATAGAGGGGAGAATGTTGGGCAAGCGAGGTAAGGGTAGGAACAGGATAGGGACGTTGGACGGGATGAAGGGAGGAAAGAAGTACGCAGAGATGAAGAGGGACCTGATGTAGATTAGTGTGCTAGGTGGGGAGTCACAAAATGTTTATTTGATAGTTGTGTCTATCCAAAAACCTACCTCAACCGGTAGATTACCTAATAAAAAAAATGTGTGTTAGACGGCGAAAGGGAATTTCGAGAATCATGAAGTTTTATGCCTCTGGGCACGGTAGCTGAAAAAAAAATTGGGGGTACGTTGCGGCAATGTGACGCAATGATGGTGTATTCCTCACTTCGAGTTACTTTCGTCTCGAGACTAGTATGCTCTGCGAAGAATAATGGAGGGAGAATGGAAATGAAAATTTAGCTGTCGCCTTTCGCGGCGCTCACTTTAAAAATGTGTGCCTAAATGTCCAGCGAGTTGTAAAAGATGGGAAGAGGTTCTTAACTAGCGGACGGTTCGGGCGTATCCTAGACACGGCGTTGTCTTCCAAAGGCCGCTTACTCGATGTTTATTTTAGTATTGAAAACAGGATATTTGAAGTCGACTCGCCGTTGAAATTAGATCGAAAGAGAACACGATGAGACATCCTTTTGTCTCCGCGGAGACGAGAATGTGTCATTCTGCCTCGTCATGCTCTGCGATGCGAAAATATATCGACACCGTTGCGATTGGTATTCTTACCGGTTACGGTCAGTTTTGGGTGAACACAGTACATACCACGGAACAACGGTATATTTACTTACAACTTCTCCTAACAAAAAAAACCGCACACCCGAAACTACAATGGTGTAAAGTCACAGTTAACATTTTTCATTAAATGACATTGATCGAAATGGAAAAAAATAAAACACCATGGTTTGTAAATATAGCCATAGTCTTTTCTGGAATGCAATTCATGTCCTAATCAGGGCGGACCTATTCTGATTCTTATCCCGAATGAGAATATTTTTTTATCCTCCTCGCGTAGCATCGTCAATAATGATACGACAACAAAATAATCTGATGATAGAAAAACTGGCAGATTTGAGTGAGATGCGGTCTAATTAATTAAATTATTAAAATTGAGGAATGTAATTTCAATCTTAGCTGGCTGAATGAATAAAACGTATTCGAAAAACTGTATCGTGTTACGACAACTATAATGGGTAAAGTTTTCCATAATTAATGAAATGGTTTCAATATCCTAAATTAATGTTGCATGAGGAAAGTCTTCGATAGACATGGACGGAACATCGATACAGGTTTTAGCTTCGTTTAGCCATAGATACAGTGATATAGATCTAAGACATAATATGGCTTCCCACTTAAATAAACCCTTTTTTAATAGCGTATACATTCTGCCTCCCATCATTCCGTACAACATGCCTATTCTTTTCCACCAGAGGTAGGTAATAACCCTACAAATGAAAAATATAAAGAAAATAGAAGCAAACATAAAAAAAGAGGGAGCGCATGGATGCAACTTCTTGCCAGTACTATTCAATGTACGTCTTTAAGAGGAAATAAAAGAATCACAATAATTGGGCATGAAAGGGGTCAAACGAGAATAGCAAAGAAATTAACACGTTCCGGTTCGTAGGTGACATAGCGGAAATTCGAGATGACCTACAAGGAATTCGAAATGCCTTGGACTAAGTACTTCGGGAATATAATGTTAATATCAACAGGAAGAAAACTGTAATCCTTGCGTGTGGAAGAGAGTAGACGGAGGCAGATGACACAATCCGAGAAGTAACACTAGAGCAAGTTCATCTACCTGGGAAGCAGAATACTAGATGGTTGAAGAAGTTCCACAAACATCCAGAGAAGAATATCACAAGCTAATAAGTCGTTCATGAAGAATAGGCAGCGACTTTGTTCAAAGAACCTAAGGTTTAAAAAAAGGAAACAGTTCGCCTTAAAGTTCGTGGTAGCATTACACTCCACGGATCAGAGATATAAAACACTGGAAAAGTGCACTAGCGAAGAATAGAAGCATTTGAAACAGAGTGCTGGAGGAGGATACTGAAGATTGAATAGACTAATTGAGGAACAAGGAAGGATAAGGATAAACTAAAGAGAAAAGGATGTCATGGAGAACGTATTTGCATGCGTGTAAAATGATGGGATTTTTGCATGAATTGTATGCATCACTGTTGGTATGGGTTTGCATGTATGTGTTGGTTTTGAATGCGGGTTTTTTCCATTTTACGGGTGGTGACCCAACACCCCTCGCCACACGCCCTTGCGGCGACTTGCAGGTTATTACGTAGATGTAGATGAGAACTCTATGGCAAGGAGAACTAGACAAATTGGACGCACCTTGATACACAATGACAGACTTAATAGAAGGGAAGATCCCGTAAAGGAAGACCAAGAGCCATTACACAGGACAAATTAAGAATAAGGAAGTAAAACAGAGAAGCTATCAAAGGGTGAGGGTATGAACACTGAGTAGAGAAGAATAGAGGGCTGCAGTTAAAAGTCTCAGGATTGAAATACTGGGGATAAGTGAAATTTTAACATGGAATAATATTTCGTGCTACGTATATCACCAATTTTACCTGTATGGATTTTGTGGTTTAATTAAATCACCAGAGGGTTTACCTATACGATAGGGTCTCTGGATTTTGGTCAAATGGGAACATTAATTTTGGAGACAATATATTAGGACATGGAAATCCTTTCATAAATAATAGAGAGTTTACTCCGGAAGCAGTTCGTAACAATTTTAATTCATTTTATATTTCCATGTAAACAAACCGATCATGTTGTCTACTTCCTGCCCTAAACGAAATATTCATTTTCGTTGGGAAATGAATATATCGCTCGGCATCTACATAATTTCGGACGGCGGCTGGTTGGCCGAGTTCGGAGAGGCCGTTGTGATTGACGCAAATGGGCCTCCATTGGGAAGAGGTAGGATCCGGGAGTCGGAGCCGCCATCCCCTCAGGCCCTCACGCACGCACACATACGCACTCCCGCCTCCTGCCCCCTCTTTTCAATTTAGGACCCTCATAATGACGGCCGGGATGGGGGAGGGGCCTGAAGAGAGAGAGAGAAGAGGGGGGGGGGGGAGATGATTCCTTTAACCACCGCGCCGCAGTCGTTGGGCTGTCTGTCACGCGTGAGGCTAAATCAGGCGGCGTGACAACTCACCCGTCGTAAAACAATCTCCTGGTTACAAGCGGCTCGAGGGAATGGGGAGGGCCCAACTTCAATTGTCTCCGGACAGTCATTGGACAAATCCTCGATCGAAAGACACTGGCGGGTGTTTCAGCGATCGATCGGATTTCACTCGAAGATTTACGACTGGGATCGAAAAGGGAGATACACGCTGTTCCAGGACTCGCGACAGTAGTACCTTCTTTCCATCGCTAACATTCCTACTGCAATAAGATTCCAACTGCGTCATGTCAACTAGGGAAACAATCGAAGAAGTCGGGCATGTTTGTTGATCGTAGATAGATGACACGTAGCTCGCGTAAGCTGTTAACTTTGCTACACTAGAATGGCGTATTAGACAAGATCCAATTTCTAATTAATTACACAGGCCTACAAAAAAAATTTTTTTTTGGTGCCGGGAATCTTTGTGATGATTTAAACAATATTTGTAGAGCTGAATCCAAATATGAAATCCGTTTTTATTTAACAGCTCTACTTTTTTAGATATGGCACATCTTACGATTAGTTGTTTTAATATTTGATATATTCCGGAAAAGAATTTTCAAAGTTAAATAAATCTATAAGTATACTAATTTATAACCACTCTGCGGTGTTCCTTTTATTTTCAATAAACTGTCAATAAGTTTTATGCATATTTCTATATTGTAGGCCAATGAGATAATTATTGATATAATATTTCCCTATCATCATGTAGAAGATTTTTTTACGTAAGTAACAACATATCTATATCTTGAAAGCTATAGCTGATAGGAAAAAACTAGTGTCATAATTGGATTCAGCACCCCAATTGTTCTTTAAATCAGCATTAAAAGCTCCGGCACCAAAACCACTGTTGGCCTGTGTTGTTAATAATGGGTGAGTCTTGACGAGGCTTTCTACAAATCGTGATAAGTATCATGGACAATTCAAAAACAGTTACATTTGCGTATAATCAGACATTGTTTGATCAGTCAGCCAAAGGTATAGAACCATTACTAGACGCCTTTCACAGTTAATGTGTTTGGTGTGAGATTTGAAATGTTCATATTCAAACGAAGGTAGTGAGATTATCAGGAAAAAGGAAGGATGAGATAAACATTGAAGCATTGAGGTCGAGGGACACGACCTAGAAAAGGAAGACTAGTTCCATCTATTTAGGAAGCCTTTTGCATTATAGTGGAAGGAGGGAGTTGTTGGGACATCAGAAGAGGGATTTTGTTAAGTAAGGAATCATTTAAAAAGAATTGGGAGTTGATGAAAGGCACTTGTAGTTACAGTGTAAGGAAAAGACTAGTGAAAACTTTAACTTTTGTGAAGTGTCGCTTTGAATGGTTTTCGAAACTTGGTCGTCTTGGTAAGAAGATATAGGCAGGTTGGATTCTTTTTGAAATATGGGTGTTTGGAAGGATGGGAAAGGTGAAATGGGCAAAGAAGAAAACAAGCGAAGAAATGCCGGGTGGCATAGTGGGGGAGGAGAGAGGATTGTTGAGAGAAATTCGAAGGAGGCAGAAAAGATGAACTCAAAGGATTTTGATGGATGACGCGACGTGGAAGACTGATAGGAGGTAGGAGGGAGGTTAGACAAACGAGGAAGGGGTAGAAATGGGATATGCATGTTGGACTAAAATTAGAAAGGAATTATACGCAATTGAATGGAGCTTATTGTAGTTTTGGATGCTGGGTTGTTTTTTTTGTGGGAGAGTCAGGAGAATTGTTGGTGTACCGTTGTATAGGTTGTGTCCATCCAAAACCGACCTTACTGGTAGATCGCCAACAATAATGAGGGTAGGCTGAAAAAGTAATGCACTCATGCACGTAGACCACAAGCAAAAACAAATAGCAAGATCGGGCAAAGAGTAAATTAAAGTACAATTATTGAGTTTCCAAATCATATATTTATTTTTCAACACAGTCAACCTTAAGGCTAACACATTTCTCGCAACGTGTGACAAGCTCTTTCATTCCGTCACTGAAAAACTCTTCCGACTTTTCTCGAATCCATCACTTGATGGCTGCCTTCACCTCATGGTCCTAGGTGTAATGATTACTCTTGGGGTGTCTCTTGAGTTGAGGAAAAAAATAAAATTGGCAAGGAACAAGATCGGGGGAATAAGGAGGGTGTGGAATCGGTTCAAATTCCAGATTTCGCAGAGCCTCTCCAGTTGGGCGCGAGGCGTGTGGACGAACTTTGTCATGTTTCAAGATTATAGGCGCCAGGCTGCCTTTAACAGGACAAACTCGACCAATATGGTTTGCGATTGGCTTTAGAGTGATTCACCTGTCGATATTGAATCAAATCTTCGATGAGTTTGCGATGTTTATCGTCTGTGGCAGTGATCGGACGTCCGCTGCGTGTTTCATCAACAATTCTGGCTTTTCCAGGCTCACAACCACGAAATTTTACTACCCATCGATTTACAGTAGACCTATCAACAGCATAGTCACCATAAACAGCCTTTAAACGACGATGAATCTCAATAGGAGTCACTTTTTCAGCAGTTAAAAATTCGACAACAGCACGCTCTTTAACTCGCGTTTACACAGCGCTAGAACATTTCTCCATTCTTCCGCTTCTCAAAATGCTCGTACAGTTGATGAATGAAAAGACCTTAAACCTGTGTGTGCGTGTTGAGAGTGAATGTTACTTCCACATGGCACTGGGAGTGCTTCTGAAGGTCATTTTGTTTGTGTTCAACAAGCATGTGTGCAAATTTCATTCTGGTTTTATTTTGTAATATTTCACCCCCTTCTCCTTACAGAATAATTGTTTCAGACAAGTCTTCTTTCGCCTTCGCAAGTTTTACGATCTCGTACAGGAACTCCAGCGTATCAATGCCCTTTCTCAGTTTCCTATTAACTTCATAGCATCACATTCTATTACGCGTTGTAGAATGTTCTCTCCAAATCAACGAATACAATCAACCGTGTTTGGTTTTGGTTTTTCCTTTATATTCTTCTCTCCAATGAATCTGCTAAGAAGAAGTATGGTTTATTTTTATTTTCCACGTCTTCTTCTAAATCCAAACTGTTCAAACTATTTTTACAGCTTCTTCTTCAATACTCGCAATGGTTATTATATATTATATATTATTAGGTAATCTACCGATTAAGGTAGGTTTTTTGATGGACACAGCTACCAAATAAATATTTTGTGACTCCAAACAAAACCCAATCCAGCAACCTAATCTACATCAGGTCTCTCTTCATCTCTGTGTACTTCTTTCCTCCCTTCATCCCGTCCAACATCCCTATCCTGATCCTGCCAATTCCTCGTTTGCCTTACATTCTCCCCTCTATTACAGTCTTCAACATCCCAACTGCCGATCAATACGCCCTTCATCCATTTTTCCTGCCTCCATGGGATTTCTCTCAACAAACCCCTCTCCTCACCCACCATCTCCAGTAGTTCCTCATTTGTTTTTCCTTTCGGTCCATTTCACCTTCTCCATTCTCCACACCCGCATTGCCAAAGCCTCCAATCTACGTCTATCCTCCTGCTTCAGTGACCACGTTTCCGTGACGTGCATATCAAAGTCTCTTGTTAACATCCTTGCTAAAAGTCCCGGTCATCAACTCCCTCCTCCTTGTTAAAACCTATTTGCCTAGAGCAATTCTTCTCCTTACGTCCCTACTACTTTGACCTCATTGGTCCAAAACCCTTCTGAAATACGTAACCTGTTCCACCAGCTCTGGTTTTTGCCCTCTTATTTTAATGTAAACATTAGCCTTTTTCTTTCTGGAAAATCGCATAACCTTTGTTTTATTAACATTGATTCTCATCCCATATCTATCGTACTGATCCTCCAATTCACTCAGCAATGCTTGCAACCCCTTGACTGACTGAGCAACTAATGCTTGGTCATCAGCAACCCTAACCGATTTTACGAATTCCCCTCCGACTTTCATTCCTACCTCCAGTTCTTCCCATGCCTCTTTAATCATTTCCTCCACATATTCGTTGAACAGCACCGGTGACAATGGGCAACCCTGCCTTACACCTCTTCCTAACACTGCCCATCCGGACTCTCCGTTCCCCACTCGCACCTGAGCAGTTTGAGACATGTACAGGTTGCGGATCAGTCTCCTGTCCCTCCAATCCATTCCTATTTTCTGCAAATACACGCATTAATTTTTCCCAATTCACTTTATCAAACGCTTTTTCGAAATCTACGAAACAGACAAATACGTCCTGATTGTATTCTATATACCTCTCGATTAGTGATCTCATTACTACAATGGCATCACGCGTACCATTTCCCTTCCAGAAATATATTTTTGTATATATATATATCTGTATCGATGATGCGGAAGTACTCACGAGAGCAATATAACTTTTGGACGGCACAATAGAACACAGAATAAAACAGATAACACGTAAAAGGACACTCACACTGTAGATGATTTAAGCTTTCGGCCTACTCCCGAGGCCTTCTTCAGGTCAGTGAGTCTGACCTGAAGAAGGTCTCGGAAAGTTGTTTGGTCCAAAAGTTATATATATATATATATATAACTTTTGTTATATATATATATATATATATATATATATATACAAACCATAAAAAACCATAAAAACAGTAATCAACACGAAGGTCGGTTTAGTAGGTGATGGTAGAGCTCACCCATGTACCAAGCCCGACGGCGTGTGAATATTCACACATCAGGGTAGGGGGGCCAGTTCCTTTCCCTCTGCCGGTTATGGTTTCCCAGGAAGATCTGGTACCCGCAAAATCAACTAGCTTGGGTGGAGCTGCAGGTGCCCAAAGTGCCTTGCCCGGGAATCGAACCAGGGACCCTCCGGTCAGTAGTCCAATGCTCTACCCACTAGACCACCGCGACCCGCATATATATATATATATATATATATATATATATATATATATATATTCAATTGCCATGGCAGATATTAGAAAACTCGAACGCTTTACTTCTGATATAACTAGAGCACATCTACGTCATAGCTGGGAGCATATCGCCTACAATCAACCATCGATATCTTTTGCTGTCTGCCACGCATTTCTCGGAGATAAATGAATTGCTTACGTCAATGGTTTTCGGCATCTTATTGGCTTGTATCATGTTCGTGATATACGGACCACTACATTTGGAGGGCCTCTAGGAAATTGGTTAGAAATGATATGGTAGGAGTAAATGAGCTAAGTTTGCAGTTTCCACAAAAATTTTTAATTATTCAAGACTATGGCTTCGTACCTGGGATGCCTATTCACCTGTAGACGTAGCCTTACTGGGAAACCATGATCGTGATCGACAAAAAATCATGTGAAAAATTTAGTTCATTCGCTCCTACCATGTGGGATTTGTACACAGTTTTGCATGAGGCAGTGACGTGGAAAATGATGGTTCTGACTAAATCTCATTTCCTTCAAACGATCGATCATCAGTATTTCAATCATAAGATAGACTGAGTGTGGACCGACATCTTTCTTCATAATTATGACTAATTATCACAACTTGGGGTCCGTTTTTCGATAATTCAAGTAATGTTCAAGTTCTCATAGTTAACTGGAAAAGGACTGTTTCTTATGAAAACAAATATTTCCCAGTAACTTATCTCATCTGATTTCATGAAATCCGTGGTTTAGAGTGTTTTATGATACATTTGAAATTGTTTTTCAGAGCTCTCGTTCGTTGACTTGCAGCTCTGAAAACATACCCTGTGATAACTCTTCCGTCTAATATTTTTGTTGTCATACGTGTTTGTTCATTGAGAGCTTTCCTTCCAATATACCTTACTGTTAAAGAATATTTGAAGAAAATATTAATAAAGGCATTAATATGGAGCGTAGTGATATATGAATGGAAGAACTGGTCATTGAGGCAAGAGGGTGTGCAAAGATTGAAGACTTTTGAAATGTGGATGTGGTGGAAGAAAATGGAGAAATTGCGTAGGTTGGACAGAATGGAAACGAACACTTGAGATTTTAAATGGGGTGGGCGAAGAGGGTAAGTTCCCAGGGAAAATCCGAATAAGGCGGGCAAAGTGGAAGGAGGAATTATTGAAAGGTAGGGATACGTTGAAGGTTGTTATAGAGGGGAGAATGGTCGGGTGAGGGACGCAGGCGGAGGGAAGAGTAGGCTTTATGTACAATATGAAGGGAAGCTGAAGTGCTAAAGACATTTTTTTAGATATTTTAGTACCCTGCAAGCCACCTCTAGGGTGTGTGGCAGGGGGTGAATACACACCAGACTAATTTCGACCCGAATATTTTTACCCCTACCGCGGTCGGACAATGTTATTATGATCCACTGTCATTCGTGGAAAAAATGACATCTTAAATCTATCTGTTCTACACTTAATATCTCTAATTTTATTGACTTGTTCTCGCCTACCGTAGTATGATAGTGATAATAATACATTTTCGACATAATTGATAAGAAATTTTAACGTCAATGCATGAAGAAATTAATAAGGATAATGAATGAATAAAGTAGGACAACCGGAAGCAAATTCTAATGACACCTAGAAGATAATAGTCTATCGGGTTCGTACGAAACCCACATTTAAATGCGTAGGATACCTTGAACGAATTAAAGACTAAACACTGCAGCCTTATGGTTTTGATGCGTAGCTTGAGTTTGTGCCGCCCGGGGCTTTCGCAGAGTATCCCCAAGCTCAAGCACCGCCCAGGACGGAACTAATGAAATCCACGCCACTCCACCAAAGGCTCACCGCCTTTAGAATTTAATGTAAGAGAAAATAGAAAGGAACATTCAACGTGACGTATGCGTAGGTAACGCAAGGAAAGCGTAAGGCGCTTTCTTCCCTCAATGAACATCGAAACATCCCACCCATTGAAAATAGACAAAAATATCGCTTTGAGTGATAGCGTAATTCAACAGCGAAAAAGGAAATCAATTGTACCGATGCATTTTTTGCGTGCAATACGGATGAATTTTCAGGTGAATTATTGGCGGAAGATTTTTCCGTCGCAAGAAAGTATACCGAAAGGAATCGGGCCTGCACCTAATCTCCATGCGTAAAACATCATTTTATATTTTAATGACCCTTCATTATCTCCGATATCTCCATTTTCATCCAATTTTGGGGTAATTAACCCTCCTTTCTCCGACCACTGCGATAACGCTTCTGCCTGGGGCCGACCCACCCCTAAGATAGCCGTGTAGTTTGAGTTTTCCCGGAGAGATGGCGCGATCGTCCCAATCCAAGAAGTCCCTTATTACTACGGCAAGAACTACCATGCGATTAGGTAAGTGGTATGGATATCCGTGTAGAGAAGTATTTTCTACGTGAAAACTACACGCAGACAGTGTAGAGAGCGTAAAATTTGTAAATATGTTGATATTGCGTAAATTTCCGTCTTTCCATCATGTTTGGGTGTTCAGTTAGGAAGTAGGCGTGATTCATATGGGAAGAATTACATACCGAAAAATAATCTATCATTCTAAACACAGTAATGAATAAGGAGCTCATTGATGGAGGAGGTCATTAATAATTTAATATTTAAGTGTGATATTCAAAAACGTGATAATCATGACGTTGTACATGAACAGACCAGAACAGATAAGTATTACGTGCGAAGTTGACGCAAAACGCCATTTTGGTGATACATATTTGAACGGAATATGACGAAAGGGATATATTCTTTTTTAATGAAATTTTTTTATGAAACCTTAAGCTGTAATTGAAGTATGAAAGGTACCTTAACGGTCAAAAATTCTCCTAATTTAGTGTACGAGATATTGCTTATGCCAGAAAATTGAAATTTTTGCTTCTTCTAGATATAATCTCTTTGTGGCCGTACGTCTCTTTCACAACTTCGAAGCCATGATTCAATGGACGCCGAGGTCGCTTCTGTAGGGGTTCCTTTGGTGCACTGAAAAATTTCTGATGGTATTTGTCCAAGGCTTTTTGGATCCCTTGTCAAACTACCATGCTTACTCTTCTATGAAATGTCGAACACCAAAGAACGCAAATTTTCGACATCCATACGGTCAAAGTGGCAGGGACTTAAGAAAGGCGTATCCCTTTTGGCAAAGAAGCTTACGCAAGGAGGACGAAATTGATGACACGAACGTTGAGTAAGGATGTTGAGAAGAAACTAGCCAAAACTTTGGTGTGGAGAGTCGTTTTGTATGGCGCAGAAACATGAACGTTGAAGCAGGATGCGTAGACTGGTGGCTTTTGGGATATGAGTGTGGAGAGAGATGGGAAAGTTGGAAGTGGATAGAAAGGAAAAGAAACGAGGAAGTGCTTTGCATCGTGTTGAAGAAGAGGGGATTGTTGAGAGAAATCATAAGGACGCAAAAAAATGGATGCAGTACATTTTGATTAGCGATGGGATGTTGAAGAACGTGATAGGAACGGGAGAGTGTTAAGCAAACGAGGAATGGGTAGGAATAGGATAGGCATATTGGGTAGGATTGAACGAAAGAAGGTATGAGGAATTTATGACGGGTTTACTGCGGCGTCGGATGTCTGGATGTGCTTTGTTATTAAAGGCAATGGAATGTATCGTTGTACGGTTGCATGGGTTGTGTGCATCCAAAACTTAATCGGTTTAAGTATCGAAATAGTAATACTAATATTTTTATATCTCCCTTTATAGTGTTGCTTGCTTTGCACTTGCAAATGTTTAAATGTTTCCTACTAGACCATTTACTAGTTACCATGGCTACTTTGAGTGATAAGATGTCTGGCGAATGATACCGAACGAATTTCCATGTTTCACGTCATTAAAGTTTAATGAATTTTAAGGGAATTTCCTTTGTTTTAGTTTATATATATATATATATATATATATATATATATATATATATATATATGGAAAATACACATATATATACATACATATATTTTTACATATATATATATATATATATATATATATATATATACAGGGAAAGGAACTGGCCCCCCTACCCTGATGTGTGAATATTCACACGCCGTTGGGCTTGGTACATGGGTGAGCTCTACCATCACCTACTAAACCGACCTTCGGGTTGATTACTGTGTTTTATATATATATATATATATATATACATCCCTCCCATGGACTACAACCTTGTCGTGGTGGAAGGGCTTGTGTATTCCGATGACCCCTAGAGCTGTGCTGGCGGGAGTAAATATAATTCCTCCTGGTAGGGTCACCCATGCCAGATAGGTCGAAGGTTAGGAGCCAGACGAAAGGTAGTCCACGCAGCGTCTGTTCCTCAGTGAGGCGGCTGCAAAGGCGTCTGACCCCAGTGGGGCGGCCATTAAGTCATGGTGTCACGTTAAAAATACTATTGAGGAAGGCAACGGGAAACCACCTCAATTATCATTCCCAAGTATTAAATGATGGGCACTATAGAGAATATGAGTCCTGGCAACTGCGAGACGCGGCCTCAGGTCTTCCTCAAAAAACATTATGTACTTTTTCCATCCATGCCCTGAAATGATTCTTTACTGCCTTCATATAGTACTTGATCTTCAAGAAGTTCCCCTTTGTACGATAGTGTTTTCTTCCCTTATTCCTCCTCACACTCCCCTCTCCTGCCTCATTTCTCGTATTATTCTCCTCTTTTTACAATCCTTCTTTTTCTTTCCCTCTTTTAATGTTGAATCGTCCGCGTCGCCAAAACCGACCAATTTTTAAGGTTTTGTAAAAAAATGTAATTATTTCCCATTTTTCGGACGTTTTTTGCTAATAAATAATTCATTCTTTATTTTTCCAACCAAATTATATGATTTAAAAGCCATCACGATAATCATATACCATATTGGAAGATTTGATATCTTATTGTTATTAGCAGCATTGATTTTTGTTTTAAAGGAGGTTTTTGGATTGAAGCAGACGCATCATCTCTACGTTTCTTAACTTCGTCTAACAAGGCTTCAAGCCTGGAACCCCATACTATATTAAACCGTTCTTCTATGTTGAATAATTCCTTCCTCTCTTCATTTCATCCAAAATTTCTGTCCTATTTCTGCTTCATCCTCACTTGCCTCACGTTCTCCCCTCTTCATATCATAGTCTCCAACAGTCAATTTATTCTCCAAAGACTTCATCAATTTCTCCTGCCTCCTTCGGATTTATCCCAACAAATCACTTTCCCCTTTCACTATGCCTATCACTTCCTCGTATGTTTTCTTTCTGTCCATTTCAAATGTTCCATCCTTCTTCAACGCCACGTCTGAAAAACCTCCACTCTACGACCATGCTTCCGCACCTTGTACAACCACGTTCTATATAAAAGTTTTAATAGATATTGAAGACTGGAAAAAAATTCTTTTATATAGTCTTAAACATTTGCCACCTTCTAATAGTTATCGGATGGTAAGGGAAGGTCGCAAATAAAGGTCTTATTTAGATGGTAGGGGTGTCAATATTGGACTTTGCTTGGTGCTCCCCCAGAACTTAATCCGGCGCTATTAATGGGCAAGGAAAAAAATAATGTGGAACACCAATATCTTCAATATTCATTTACACATTTCATGGTTGTATTGTATTCCTTATTTCTATGGTTCGGAGTATAGCTCGGAAACTTGGTCGTTGCAACAAGAGAATAAGAGTAGATTGGAGGTTTTGAGATATGGGCGTGGCGAAAAATCGAGAACATAATGTAATGGACGGAAATTAAAATAAATATAAAGTTCTAGTCATGGTAGGTGAAGAGAAACGGTTAGGAAACGGTAGAAAATCGAAGAATGAGGGATAAATGTGTGCAGGAGATAAGTAATGGGATGCTAAAGACGGTGATAGAAAAGGGAGAATACTGGGAAAGTGAGATAGAGGGAAGAAATGAATAGACATAGGATGCGGTTAAGGGAAGTAGAGAGAATACAGAGATAAACAATGAGCTATTGTAATATATAGTATTGGGCTTGAGGTTATATTTTGTCATCTTATTTAAGGTTCAGGAGTACATTAGTTTGTTGTGTCATGGCCCAGAAAATCCTACCCTAACGTGGAAAACTACAAGTAACCCTATTATTGCGAATTGTTTCAAACCCATATCTCTGGTTTTAGAATATTAAAGGAAGCTCTCTTACCCGTGTCCATTATTTTTCATGCAAGTCACACATCACTCCATTTGTGCTCGTACTCGTTAACTTTCGCTGATGCTCAGGTCTGTGATTCCACTTCAACTGTCATGGCAGGCCAGTTACGAACCCGGTCGTAGACCAGTAGGCACTTGGAGAAGGCCCCCAATGGATAAGGGATTGAATGTGAAATAATTTATTCACTTTCTGTCCTCAACATGATGAAAGCTTTGAAACCTCAAAGTGATTGTTTGTAATTACAAGTAAAAGATGAAATATCCTTGTGCCAGAGGAGTTATTAATTTTATTAACGGCTGTATGACGGTCGATAAATATGACACATATACAGGGTTCGTCCGGAAGATAAGTGTACTGAGCTCAGGAAAAAAAATTTATTACACTTTTAGATATCTTAAGCTAATATTCCTCAAAATAGGACCCTTGTGAGTGGATACACTTGTTCCAGCGGCGTTCCCATTCCTGGAACGCTCCCGCGAAGGCATCATCGGGAACCTCTCGAAGACACGTCGTCACGGCCTCTTTGATGGCGTCCAAAGTCCCGTATGGCGTTCCTTTCAAACTCCTCTTTATCTTCAGGAACAGAAAGAAGTCCGGTGGTGCCAAGTCCGGGCTGTAGGGAGGGTGCAGCAGCGTTGCCACGCCGTGCTTGGCCAAGAAGTCCGACACGACAAGCGCGGTGTGAGACGGCGCATTGCCGTGATGCAGCCGCCAGATGTTTTGATTGATGTAATTGGTCCCTAATAATCTCGTGCACTATTGTTTTTGGAACATTACACTGCTCTGCTATCATCCGAACACTAAGACGACGATCAGAGTTCAGTATATCGCGAACTTTTCGCACATTTTCGTGAGTGTCGTTGATGGGCCTCCAGGCCGTGGTTCGTCGTCGACCTCTTCTCTGCCCTCCACGAACATCTTGTGCCACCGAAAGATCATGTTTCTGGACATGGCTGACTCCCCGTAAGCCTGGTTAATCATACCGACAGTTTCGGTCGATTTCCCAAGCTTTACCGCAAATTTGATGGAATAACGCTGCTCCATAAACTTCGGCATCGCGTTCCGTGACGTGGGTCGAGCGTGGAGGTTCGCGTTAACAGAGCTCCTCACTACACCACAGCTCAGAGCCGACTGCCTTTTTCAGCGTCGCTTGCCAACATACTCCCCTCCAATCGCAGCCCGTCAGAGCGGTGCTGGGCGCGCCTGGAGCGGCGGGAAAAAATCAGTACAATTATTTTCCGGACGAACCATGTATATTATATATTTGTCAAATTTGGAAAAATTACTTTTCCTCTTGGCTAGGCTAAATTTTAATATGTACAAGAGATAGTGCGCCTGTTATTATGAAACTTTTACGTCTTTCCGAGCCTAAAAGACCTACCAGAACACTTATCTTATTTAGATAAGAGTGCGGTACATTTGGTGGAAACAAAATAATCAGTTGTATTTACGTATTGCACCACGAAAAAAGATAAAAAGAGTTATTGATAAGTTCTCCTTAATCCTCCCTTGATTCCGTCCAACGTGCCTAATCAATTTTAACCTCTGCCTCGCTTAACTAACTGTAAATGTACCATTTGGTAATTTTCTACAATTTGGGAGTGAAAAGTGTGGAATATTACGAAGCAATTCATTTGCCACAAGTCACTGTTCTGCAAAATGAATTCGCCCACAGTCTTCTTAATTATCTCTAAGCTATCAATCTCTCTCCAATCGCAGTTTTCGGCATTCCGCTGCTAGTCTATAAACCCTGAATCATCTTCTCCTGCCTTCCTGGGAGTTTTTTTTATTGCTTTCTTGTTTTAAGTTTTTGATTGTGTGTTAATAATTAAATTTTTTAAACCAAGGATCATAAAAATACACATGTAATAACCCCAAAAAAAAGCGCCAAAAACACCTCTTTCCCGATCAAACCTTATTTAATTCCTTCCTTAAAAAAGTGAGGCGATTTCTTGTGAATTTCCTTTGTTTCCATTTACATCTCCATAATCATATGCAAACCGGCCTGCGGCATTGGGTGATTCCAAACCAGGCAGGCATTATTCACTTCGAACACTAATAAATGGTAAGTCACCATTTGACAGGAATATAATGAACAGTGATGGGAGTATTTTCGGTAACGCAGTGGTTTTCCTTGTCAAATGGTTTAAGGGAGAAGGCTTCTGGAAAAAAATCCTGAGTGGGTGGAATGTGGTAATGTGGAATAATGGTAGGATGTCGAATGCCGTATTAGAAGGGTGACTGTTGGTTAAATGAAGTAGAGAACGGAAGAGAAAGCACTCACGAGAGCAATTTAATGGCAAAATAGGATACAAAATAAAATAGATAACACGTGAAAGGACACTCACATTGTAGAATGTTTAAACTTTCGGCCTTCTTCAGGTGAGACTGATGTCATGTTCATATCAGACTTGAAGAAGGCCGAAAGCTTAAACAATCTAAAATTTGAGTGTCCTTTTACGTGTTATCTATTTTATCTTGTGTCCTATTGTGCCCCGTTTTATATGAATATATATATATATATATATATATATATATATATATATATATCAAGGGGTTGCAAGCATTGCTGAGTGAATTGGAGGTTCAGTGCGATAAATATGGGATGAGAATCAATATTAATAAAACAAAGGTTATGCGATTTTCCAGAAAGAATAAGGCTAAGCTAAATATTAAAATAGGCGGGGAAAAAATAGAGCAGGTAGAACAGTTTACATATCTCGGAAGTGTTTTGGACCAATACGGTCAAAGTGGTAGGGACGTAAGGAGAAGAATTGCGCTAGACAAGGAGGCTTTCTCAAGGAGGAGGGAGTTGATGACGGGGACGTTGAGTAGAGATGTTAAAACAAGACTCGTAAAAACTCTGATATCGGAAACGTGGTCACTGAAGCAGGAGGATAGACGTAGATTGGAGGCTTTTGAAATGTGGGTGTGGAGAAGAATGGAGAAGGTGAAATAGACCGAAAGGAAAACAAATGAGGAAGTACTGGAGATGGCGGGTGAGGAGAGGGGTTTGTTGAGAGAAATCCTATGGAGGCAGGAAAAATGGATGAAAGGCGTATTGAGCGGTAGTGGAATGTTGAAGAAGGTAATAGAGGGGAGAATGTTGGGCAAGCGAGGAAAGGGCAGGAACAGGATAGGGATGTTGAACGGGATGAAGGGAGGAAAGAAGTACAAAGAGATGAAGAGGGACCTAATGTAGATTAGGTTGCTGAATTGGGTTATTTGATAGTTGTGTCCAAAAAACCTACCTTAACCGGTAGATTACCAAAAATAATAATAATATATTAATGGGTCGCAGTAGTCCAGAGGTAGAGTGTTGGACTACTGACTGACCGGAGGGTCCGGGTTTGATTCCCGGGGAAGCTTCTCTGGGCACCTGCAGCTCCACCCAAGCTATATGATCTTTCTTAGTACTGGGTTAACTCTATCATCACCAATGCGAAATCAATACATGTGGATTTTACATTTTAGGTGATTTAATTTCGATCCCTGCCGATATCCGAAACGGTGGAAAGGAGTGTGTGAGGAGATTTGTGTAAATGCACAATGTCTTAAAGGAGAGCGGTTTGGAGTGTAAAGAATGCACGTAGTAACTACACATGGCAGTAATAAGTGAAGCTTAGCTCACTTGTTTCAAGACACTAGGGGTTCATTAGCCCTATTAACGATATGAGAAATGAAAGCGTGACGGTTTGATTTATAGTCAGTCTACCTCTGTGATCGTAAGGGTATTACTTGAATTTCGAATAAGCTGGCCATCAAATTTCAAAAAATCTTCTCCCTTTTGAACAGGCTAAGTTGTAATATGTAAAAGAGATAGTTCGCCTGGTATAATAAAAGTTCAAAGTTCTCACATGTCTTATTTAAACAAGGGTGGAATAAATTTGTTGGAAGACAAAAGCATCAGTATTAGATTGCATCATGGAAAAAGATGAAGAGAGAGATTGATTCTCGATGAATTCTGGCACAATGTCTAGGAAACACTAAATTGCTTATGAATAAATACGTATTTACATGAGGATACTAATAGCTTTGCGTTGTCTTGCATAGGATGTACAAGGTACTTGTTCATATGTTAACAGTGCTTTAGACCCATGAGATACTTCATGTTAATGGCATTCTTTGAAATACGTTTTTTTAGCCTTTATAGGCTAAAAAAGACTGAAAATACTATATTTTTAAATGGTTTTTCCCACTTCAGAGTGGTCCGGACCTGGTCCGATCCCTGCTTCCAACACATTATGAGTTTGCGAGATTAAGTCAGTGGAGATGTATGCTAGATTCATCTTACCACCGATTTTTCAATAATTTTTCGTAATTCCAAATAATGGGTTGATCTATTCTTCTATTTTCACCTGCCTTTATTTTCTCGCAACTATATAATGTTTAATTTTAAAATATTAGTATTTTTTAATTTTATTCGGCAGTCATGTGCTTGTTAAATATTAAGTGCAACCTTTGCATTTTCAATTCCACTTAAAATATCTAACTCTCTTTTTGCAATCTTACTGCCTCTGTTTGCCTATGTCTGCCTACTATTTGGTGATTTAAAATCCAGGAAAATTGCAATGCCAACATGTTACCTGCTGAATGACCACCGGAATATTTTGTCAAAAGGTTTGGTAAGATGGAAGGGTAGATGAGGACATAGGTTATTTGGACCTTTTTGGGTTATTATTACTTGGTAGTCAATCGTTTTAGGTGGGTTTTGGATGGACACAAGACTGAACACGCCTACATTTCTTAGTCTCGACTAACAAGACACAATCTGACACCCCACACTACAATAACCCCCCCCCTGCCACACACCTTTTTTGGTGGCTCGCAGGGTATTTATGTAGATGTAGTTGTAAACCCTTCTTCAATTCCGCATACTTCCTTCCTCCCTTAATTCCGTACGAAATCCTCCCCCTTGCCTAACCTCCTCCACTATACCAAAGTCTTAAACATTCCTTCGCCAATCGAATTGCTCTTCATTCACCTGTCCTGTCTTCTTTGAATCTCCCCAACCATACGTGTTTATGTAAATTATATGACATTGACGTTGAGTATGGATGTCAAGAAAAGACACGTAAAAATTTTGATATGGAGCGTAGTACGGCGCGGAAACGTGGTCATTGAAGCCGGAGGATAGACGTAGATTGGAGACTTTCGAAATGTGGGTGTGGAGAAGAATGGAGAAGGTGAAATGGCCCGAAAGGAAAACAAATGAGGAAGTAATAGGTATGGTGGGCGAAGGATAGGTGGGTGGGTTTGTTGGGAGAAATCCTAAAGAGGCAGGAAAAATGGATGAAAGGCGTATTGATTGGCAGTGGAATGTTGAAGACTGTGATAGAGGGGAGAATGTTGGGCAAACGAGGAAAGGCAGAAACAGGATAGGGATATTGGACGGGGTGAAGGGAAGAAGGAAGTACACGGGGATGAAAAGGGAACTGATATTTAGTTGGTTGCTGCATTGAGTTTTGTTTGGAGTCACAAAATATTTATATGGTAGTTGTGTCCATTCAAAAACCCACCTTAACCAGTAGATTTCCTTTTGTAATAATAATCTTTGCCCATAACTTCCTCCTGTATTTTTAAATGCGCACGTATATCCGGTACATCTTCTGAGACGAATTACATCCGCAAAGAGTATCATGTTATTTTTTTTTCTTCATGTCCACTCACTCCTCCAAAACATTGTTCATTTACTTCATCGTTGGTACTCTCGATATATATATATATATATATATATATATATATATATATATTATTATTAGGTAATCTACCGGTTAAGGTAGGTTTTTTGGATGGACACAACTATCAAATAAACATTTTGTGACTCCCCACCTTACAAACTAATCTATATCAGGTCCCTCTTCATCTCGGTGTACTTCTTTCCTCCCTTCATCCCGTCCAACATCCTTATCCTGTTCCTACCCTTACCTCGCTTGCCCAACATTCTCCCCTCTATTACCCTCTTCAACATTCCACTACCGCTCAATACGCCTTTCATCCATTTTTCCTGCCTCCATAGGATTTCTCTCAACAAACCCCTCTCCTCCCCCACCATTTCTAGTACTTCCTCATTTGTTTTCCTTTCGGTCCATTTCACCTTCTCCATTCTTCTCCACACCCACATTTCAAAAGCCTCCAATCTACGTCTATCCTCCTGCTTCAGCGACCACGTTTCCGCGCCGTACATAGCTACGCTCCATATCAAAGTTTTTACGAGTCTTGTCTTAACATCCCTACTCAACGTCCCCGTCATCAACTCCCTCCTCCTTGAGAAAGCCTCCTTGCCTAGCGCAATTCTTCTCCTTACGTCCCTACCACTTTGACCGTGTTGGTCCAACACACTTCCGAGATATGTAAACTGTTCTACCTGCTCTATTTTTTCCCCGCCTATTTTAATATTTAGCTTAGCCTTTTTCTTTCTGGAAAATCGCATAACCTTTGTTTTATTAATATTTATTCTCATCCCATATTTATCGCACTGAACCTGCAATTCACTCAACAATGCTTGCAACCCCTTGGCTGACTGAGCAACTAATGCTTGGTCATCAGCAAACCTAACCGATTTTACGAATTCCCCTCCGACTTTCATTCCTACCTCCAGTTCTTCCCATGCCTCTTTAATCATTTCCTCTACATATACGTTGAACAGTACCGGTGACAATGGGCAACCCTGCCTTACACCTCTTCCTAACACTGCCCATCCGGACTCTCCGTTCCCCACTCGCACCTGAGCAGTCTGAGACATGTACAGGTTGCGGATCAGTCTCCTGTCCCTCCAATCCATTCCTATTTTCTGCAATACACGCATTAATTTTTCCCAATTCACTCTATCAAACGCTTTTTCGAAATCTACAAAACAGGCAAAAACGTCCTGATTGTATTCTATATTCCTCTCGACTAGTGATCTCATTACTGCAATGGCATCACGCGTACCTCTTCCTTTCCTGAACCCAAACTGATCATCCCCTAAGTAATCATTTGCCTTACTCTCTATCCTTTTGTTGATGATCCTGAGAATAATATATATATATATATATATATATATATATATATATATATATATATGCGGGTCGCGGTGGTCTAGCGGGTAGAGCGTTGGACTGCTGACCAAAGGGTCCCGGGTTCGATTCCCGGGCAAGGCACTTTGGGCACCTGCAGCTCCACCCAAGCTAGTTGATTTTTTGGGGTACCAGATCTTCCTGGGAAACCATAACCGGCACAGGGAAAGGAACTGGCCCCCCTACCCTGATGTGTGAATATTCACACGCCGTCGGGCTTGGTACATGGGTGAGCTCTACCATCACCTACTAAACCGACCTTCGGGTTGATTACTGTGTTTATGGTTTTTATATATATATATATATATATATATACACTTTTTTGGAAAACCCACAAACGTGTAATGTATTCACTGATAGTCATAACAAACACAGAAACCAAAACACAAAAGAGGAAAAACTCACTGGTTCTCGAATTTTCGGTGGTCCAACCACATTTCTCAAGAGGAATTAGGAACAGAACTGAGGCAGAGGAGGGCCCGAAAGCAGTGGTAGGAAGGAGAAGGGGAAATGGGGGAAAAGAGGGGAAAAGAGGGGAAAAGAAAGGAAAAGGGGGGAAGGCATTCGAGGTGAGGAGTTTGGAGGGGTAGTGTATGGCGCGGGAATTTTAAAAAAGGTGGGGATGATATGGAAGTTGTTGGGGGCGGAGGGGGATGAAATAATATGCATAAAGGGGGCAATTAATGTCTAATATTAATACCTGGGCGATTCCAGGAATCCAAGAGCCAGATGAAAGCTAGCTCTAATGTTTTGAGTTTCAGTGGAGGGTCTGAGTGTGGGAGGGATGCTAAGACGGATACTTTAAAACATTGGTCAAAGGCAGCGTTGTGTTCGGAGGCATGTTTGGGGATTGGGAGCATACCAATAAGGGAGGAATTGTTGCATGAGGCTCTATGATTATTGATTCTAATATTGAGGGGTGTGGTACACTGTCCAATGTAAAAGGCAGGGCAAAGTTGGCACTTGAGTAGGTAGACAACATTGCTGGAGGTACACGATGAGTAGGGAATTGGTGGGAGAGAGTTAAAGAGCGGGTGGGAGAGGGATGGGATTCTGGTTAGGAAAATAGGACATGTTTTGCATCTAGGTTTATTGCAGGGTCTGGGAGTGATTTTGGAACGGGGCGAGGATTTAAGAAGTGGATTGGTAGATTTTAGAAGATCTGATAGATTGGCGGGGCGTTTGAAAGTGACAGAGGGGCATTTGGGGAAAAGGTTGGTGGTGGAATTGTGGTTTTTGAGGATAGGATAGAGGTCCTTTAGGATAGAACGCAGAGATTCTAGGCCAGGGAGAAACGTGGTACAAATTGAAAGAGGGTGGTTTTTCGCGGTGGTGGAAGGTCTGGGAGTGTAAGTATGCCTACGGATCCTCTTATTCAGGAGGGATTCAGGATAACCCCGTTTGAGGAGGGAATGGTGTAAATTTATGAGGAAATTGTCTAGGGAGTCAGGGTCATTGCAAATTCTGTGACCCCTTATGGAAAGGGAATAAGGAATGGAACGTTTGGTGTGGTATGGGTGACAGCTGCTAAAATGTAAGTACTGTTGTTTATTTGTGGGTTTTATATGTACGGATGTGTGAAATTTATGGTCTATAAATGATATGTTTACATCTAGGAAGGTGATTTGGGAGGAGGAAACTGTAGACGTGAAGGAGATAGAGGACGAAGCATTAAGGTTGGAAATGAAAGTTTTCAGGGAATCAGGACCATGTGGCCAGAGAAGGAAAATATCGTCAATATATCTGAGCCACAATAGCGGTTTCAGGGGTTGTTGTGACAGGAATTTATTCTCCACGAGACCAAGAAAGAGGTTTGCATAGGACGGGCTGAACCTGCTACCCATGGCACAACCCTTGATTTGTAGGTAGAAATTATCATTAAAGGAGAAGGAATTGCGGGTAAGAATGAACTCGGAAAGGCTGAGGAGAAAATCTGTGCTGGGGATGTGATATATATATATACATATTCAAACTTGAAAACCCCGCCATACGGCGCACAAATATTCATTCAAACAGAAATAGGTATAAGGAAAGGGGATAGGAAAACACATAAAAGGCGAACACAGGACATGTGGGGAAGGCGGTTTTGAGCAGATCACAAACGTAAAAATATTTCCTTATCCCGGATAAGGAAATATTTTTACTTTGGTGATCTGCTCAAAAACCGCCTTCCCCACATGTCCTGTGTTCGCCTTTTATGTGTTTTCCTATCCCCTTTCCTTATACCTATTTCTGTTTGAATGAATATATATATATATATATATATATATATATAATAATATCGGGGAATGATTTTGCGCCTTGTCTGACGCCTTTTTATACACCTAAATTCTTACTTTGTATATTCAATATGAACTTATCACCACTCTCTCGTTTTAATTCAGTTTCCAGATTATCTGCCCATCTCTTGCGTTAATGTCAACCTGTTCAGGTATTTCAAACATATTTTTTTTCTAATAACACTGTCGAAATATTTCTCCACATCCGCAAGCTCCAGAAATGTTTCCTTTCCTTTTCCATCCTTCCAAGCGCTAATCTTGGTGCGATCACGTAATTGCCTCTCTTGTGCCCATTACATTTCTCGAGCCGAATATCGTTTTCCATAAACATGCCATTCATTTTGTTTTCAATGCTTCCACTTGCATAATTCTAGTGAGTATTTCAGAAATGTGATTGAAGATGGCACTGCTCGCATTTCGCTTTGTTTTTTCTCCAGAATTGAAGCCATGTTGCCTTACTTTTCACGGGATCCAATGGAATTCTTCCTTTTTCATGCATTTTATCATTAAATTAATAAAATAAATTCAACCCTAACTTGTTGAATCACGTTCCTCCCCCGTATTTAATTAGGTCTCCAGGAATTCCATTAACTCCTTGAGAGTTCTTATACCTTCACATTTTTCAGGGATTGGTCAACTTTTCGTCTCATAAGAGGTTTACTATTTTTTCTTCTCTTATATTGGCTCAATAATTGCTATTTAAGGAGATTTCTGGGATTATTGTTCTTTCATTAAAGGAATACTACCCATTTATAGATGGGAATTGGACGGATTCACTTCTTAGTATTGCAATTGGTTACCCTTTCTTGGTCCTACTGCCTTTCAACATTACCTCCGTCCACTTTTTCTGCCTTTTTCGGATTTCACTATCAACTTGGTCCAGCCTATTTAAAACCTAAAGAGTTTGTCCTACTCTCTGTCCAACTTATTTTGTCCATTCTCAGTCGCATCCAAACCTTCAGTCTACGGTCATCCCATTTCCTCAAGGGCAGATTGCCACATTCATAAAGTACTAAGTTTCATGAGGTGATAAATCTTTTCTTTGCGTCTTTACTCGGTGTACCCGTCATCAATTCTCTCTTTCAAGCAAATGTCTCTTTCTCTAATGAAATCATTCAACTAATTCTCCCATTAGTACACCCCTTTTCCCCTTAATGGCTTTCCTAAATATCTGAACTTCTCCAAATGCCCTACTTTATTCCATTCTACTTCTAATAAAGGAATAACCTAGAATCACTACTTTACGATAATTTAATTACCTTTTCTTTTGGTATTTTCCTTTACCAAGCAATCATATCTCTGAGGTATAACCTATATGGTGCTGAAAATTACTTAGGTATTATTTAAGCTATTAATTCAGTCTGTGAAATTTTGGACGACGAATTTCAAAGCGTTTCGTATCAGATGTTATGATATACGTCAACACTATGATGTGCTCATGATGAAATCCCAAAAACATTTTAGCCACCATTAAATGTAACGTGAAGTGTTTCTGTGTGCCTCAAAGGACCAAAATATTTGTTTAGGGAATTTTTAAAAAAATAATCAAAATTTAACCATAGCACTTTACCCAAAGTCACCCTTTAGTCACCCTTTGGGTGACTAAAGGGTGACTTCACAGGGTAAGGGTAATTCATTGGAATGAGTGCATGACAAAATAAATATGGGAAGAAAATCAACGATAAAAAACAAACGTTATAACATTTTCGAGAAATAGGACGGTGAAGTTAAGCCAGAATATTAGCTAAATCAGGGGGCATACAATTTTAACATTCAAATCAGATGGCATAAACTAGAGAATCTGAAACAGTTTAACAATCGAGGAAGCGTTTTCCACGAACATTGTTCAAAATATTAAAATAAAGACATGAGAAGAAGAGCTTCGAGAGGCAAAGATGGTTTTGAAAAGAGGATGGAATTCATGAATAGGACATTTGAGTAAGGATTGCGAGGAAATATTAGTGAAAAATGAGGTTTTAATTGTGGTTTTGCACGGCTCGGAAACGTGTTCATTGAAGAAGCGTAATGTGCAGAGATTTGGAGGCTTTTTGAAAAGTGGGTTTGGTGAAGGAATGGAAAGGCTAAGTGGACAGGAAGGAAAACAAACGAGGGAGTGCTGGGCATGGTTAAGGAGGAGAGGGGATTGTTATGAGTAATCCAAAAGAGGCAGGGAAGGTGAATTTAGAGCATTGTGATTGGCAATGGGATGTTCAAGACTGTAATAGAGGGGAGAATGTTAGGCAGGCGGGGTATGAGGAGGAAGAGGAGAGGAACGTTGGACAGGATGATTGAAGGCAGATAGTAATCCGAATTACTTAAGTATACACTGCATTATGGGATAAGCTTGGTAAGACTTGGAAATGCAGCCTTGGTAAACATGTTCGTCCATCAAAAAAATAGCTTAGCCTGTTGATTAACAATAAAAAATCTACAGTTGAAATAATATTCACCAAAAAAATTCCCATATGTTCAGTCCCCTCCGCTTTTATTTGGTCTCAAAAACGAAGTTTATTCGACAAATATTGCGCGTTTTTTTTGGAATCTTGCAGCGAAAGTGACGAGGTGATTAATTTACTTTTTTCGATCGATATCAGGGAAAGTTTTAGATTTTCGAACACATGCACCCAGAGTTTAGGCAATGAAATTGTGGTCGTGCGCTCCCTTGAGTGTTTCTGATCGCTCCTGCGTCTCTTACGATGAAAAAAATGGAAAAGAAGTTTGTCGTTAAGGCAATTTAATCGCGAAGTAGATAAGACGAGTGCATTTCCGTTTGTTCAAGGACCTTAAAGTCACCGATACTGAGGAATTCTATTAAATGCAACCAAATCATCATTCTCCTTGTACTTGATTAACTGCACTGGCTTGATTGATGCCATTGAATTGATAAAGAACGACGAAGTCATTAGATATGTTGTCGTACTGTCAGATATAACGTCTCGGGAGACCGATGAGATTGCGTTGACCTCTTATTTATTACCAGACTCCTAATTTTTCATTAGTTACTGAGATGAGATGAGCGTTTTACATAATTCAATCAAAATGTCCCGGAGAAAACAATCCGAGGTACGAGACATATGCGGTCGCGCTAATAAATAATTGGGCTTTGTGAAACAAGTGCTAGGTAAATGCGACGAAAAAGTGAAGGAACGCTGTTGTTTCCTTGCCTTGGTCAGGCCCCACCTAGAGTATGCTGCCAGTATATGGGATCCTCATGATATAAATTTGATTTCGCAATTAGATCGAGTTCAGTGGAGGGGGGCTAGATTCATCAAACATTGTTAAGACCAAGGCAGTAGCATAGTTACATTGCTAGAAAATTTAGACTGGGATTCCCTTACACAGCGGGGTATACAATATAGATTAAACTTATTAAAAACATTTAAATATGGGCCCTTTTCCGATGACATCAAGAATATAATACGAACCCCAACGTATTACGATCGGAGGGATCACGAATATAAGATTAGAGAGATAGACTGCAAGACTGACAGGTTTAAAATGTCATTTTTTTCCTAGAACGATAAGAGACCAGAATGCTTGTAGTCGAAATTCCCTAGGAGTCAGTTCAACACAAAAAGTATTAGCGTACAGGTTAGGGACTCCGCGAGGAGATATAATATACAAAAATATTTTGTTACAGGTTCCCCCCACCTATTTGAAAACCCCAACCCCCTCATCCCTTACCCTTTCCTCCTGGTGCTGCACCCCCTGCCACACACCCTTTTTGGTAGCTCGCAGGGTATTTATGCAGATGTAGATTAAACTGAGGATGCTCCGAGGCGTCCTCGGGAATCGCCTTCTTTCAGTAGCCCAGGGTGCTCTCTTCCTCAGCGGGCTACGCCATCACCTTATCCAAAGTATTATTATAAGGTAATCTACCGGTTAAGGTAGGTTTTTGGATGGACACAACTACCAAATAAATATTTTGTGACTCCTAACAAAACACAATCCAAGAATCTGCTCTACATATTCACCTCTGTACTTCCTTCCTCCCTTAATCCCGTCCAACATCCCTATCCTGTCCCTGCCCTTTCCTCGTTTGCCTAACATTCTTCCCTCTATTACAGTCTTCAAATCCCACTGCCGATCAATACGCCCTTCATCCATTTTTCCTGCCTCCATATGACTATCGAAAGAAAAGAAACGGTGAATGATTTAAGAAACCCTTGAGTAAAATTTACGCTTCAAGTATTAAGAAATTTCTACGATAATTTATTCCTTCCACACACTTAATTTTAAAGTCTTCGGTTCACCAGTATAAATTACATATCAAGTTAATTTATCGTGACTGTTGCTTAAAAATCGTAAAAAAATATGTTGAATGTGGAAGCCTACAGGGTTCGTTCCGGAAGTTTTGCAACAATTTTGAAAAAGTAATTTATTGAACAGTTTTGCGCAAACACTTAAAATTCTTCAAAGTACTGTCCTTGGGCATCTACACATTTTTTCCAACGACTCTTGCCATGACCGGTACGCGCCCTGGAAGGCGTCTTCGGGGACCACTCGCAAGGTCTTCGTATCTCCTGTACTTTCTGTATCTCTCATTATTGGGCTGATAATTACATTAATATTGAGTCAGCATTATAGTGATAGGCAGGAAAAATGGATGCAAGGCGTATTGAGCGGCAGTGGGATGTTGAAGAAGGTAATAGAGGGGAGAATGTTGGGCAAGCGAGGAAAGGGCAGGAACAGGATAGGGATGTTGGACGGGATGAAGGGATGAAAGAAGTACACAGAGATGAAGAGGGACCTGATGTAGATTAGGTTGCCGGATTGGGTTTTGTTTGGAGGTACAAAATATTTATTTGATAGTTGTGTCCATCCAAAAATCTACCTTAACCGGTAGATTACCTAATAATTAGAGCGATAAATTCAGGCTTGAAACCTGGTTTTGTACGGAATGAAAACAAGGTCGTTGAAGCAAGATCATAGGCCTGGATGGGATACTTATGAAAAGTAGTTGTGAAGAAAGATGGAAAAAGTAGGAAGGGTTGAGAGAATCCCGGCGTCGGCATTAGCCTACTATTATCGAAAGGCGCCAAGGGGTCCGCAGTTTAACGCCCCATCCGACGGACGCCCTACTCACTCAACGTGCTCTTTACAAAGCACCTCAAGTAGGAATCGGGATACCACTGAAAAATATTTGTCGGCTCCAGGATTTGAACCCGGGCCTTCGCGGTGGAAAGCCTGTACGTTAGCCTCCGCACCATCCCTATCCCCAAAAGGAATGAGGAATGGTGAAATTGGAGGAGAGGGGATTGTTGGGAGAAATCCAAAGGAGACAAGAAAAAGGATGCAGAGCATTTTGATTGGCAATGAGATGTTGGAGATTGTGATGTAGAGCGAAGGACGTTAGGCAAACGTGGAAGGGGCAGGAATAGGATAGCCTGCACAGAATGAAGGGAGGGAGGCAAAAAAGCAGTATGGAAGCGCATTTATGCATCTACTTAATGCCCCGCAAGCCGCCGCAAGGGCGTGTGGCAGGGGGTGTTAGGACACCACCCGTAATTAAGAAAAAAAACCGAATGCAAAAGCCACAAATGTCCCCAAACAAAACATGGTGTACATTCTTGAAAAAACCGTTACACCCCACACACATGCAAGCACACAAACTACCATATAACCAAATGTAGTCTGTGGGGTGTTCGGTTGTGTCCAGTTTGACGATATTAATAAATTTAGTGATGATTTGTCTGTGCCCATTCAAAACTTCAACAGTTGACTACCGATAATTTTAGGGGTGAAACGTTTCGACTGACATGTACCTTTTGATAACTCTCTGTTGCCCTTCTTATAACAGAACCTGCTGGTCATCGGGAGTGCCTTTACGGAGATGACGACCCAAGGTGAAGAAACATCGATGGAAAAAAGCCATTTCTGGAACCACGCATACCGAGTGCGAAACTGCGTCCGGGTGAAGGGCACTTAATTATTTTGGTACGCCTGCACTAGCCTGAACGACTTGACTAGGCGAAGACCGGGGGGGAAGTTTTATGAGGAAAGTTTATTAGCCGTGCTACGGTCCTTGCCATGAGGTTTCCTCGGACCCGGTGTGGTGGGCGAAGGAGCTTTTTTTTCTTTTGAGGATAAGCAACGGGAAAAAGAGTTGGGTTTTCTTTCAGTCAGGCTCACATGCACACGTGTAGCGGGCGTGTGCGTTTGTTCTCGCGCGCGCGTGTGCGTGCGTGCGCGCGCGTGTGTGTGTGTGTACGTTTCTCGTGTCTTGGTCATACGGGAGTGACGTCAGCAAGGCCGAGTTGTGCCTCCTCTCCCCCCTCTCTTCTATCCCCACCCTCCTCCACCCCCTCAACCTACCCTCTCCCCCCACACCCTTTCACTCGCAGTCCTCGGACTCGTTGCCTTGGGGATGGGCGGGGGTGAGAGAGAGAAGAGAAAAGAAGAGAGGAAAGAGGGGAGCAGTAGAAGGAGGAGGGAGGGGTTGGGTTAGAGAAGAGGGTACGGGAAGGAAAGGAAGAAATTCTTAGGGGAACAGGGAGAGGAGAGAAGATAGCGAGGGAAAGAAAGAAGGGGTGTGTGTGGAGGAGCTCTTTTGGATAGTAGTGCGGCGGGCGGGGGAGGAGTAGGGAGGGAGGACTTTGAGTAGAACGGGGTGAGAGATAGTGTCGAGGGAGGGGAGGGGAAAAGCGCGCGCAACCGCGGTAGGGGAAGTGGCCTCCCCTCCCCTACCTCCTCCCGCTTCTCCCAATTCCCCTCCCCTCCTCCGCCGCCGAGACCTCTTCCTCCGCAGTCACACATCGTGTTCCGGAGAGTTCGCATCCGAGCCCGTCCCGACGAGGCAAGCCTGTCACGTGCATTACGTTACAAATACGTACGTACGTACGCTCGCGTGCAACGCAGCTACGAGATTGTTGTCGTCCGGCCTAAACAGTCATATTCCCTCCCCCACAAAGCAAGAGCAGTGTTACGTTTTGGAGTTGTGCGCGAGTGTGAACGGTGTGGAATTGTTGTGGTCTCCAGTTCGGCTTTACGCGCGAATCCATTTGTTTTGTCCGTCGGCGGCGATCTTTTAGTGAATTTGCATGAATACGTATCTCGGAACAACTTCATTCCTCCCACTTGTTGTTTTTCATCTATTTGTTTACGTTCCAGCCGCCTGGAAGCCCCCCCAATAGTTACCGGCGTGTCTCCTCCTGCGTCTTCAATTGTTTGTGTTGATTTCTATGGGATATCGTGGTGAACTCGATCCGCTGTCGTTTTTCTTCACTTTATCGTGTTTATAAGTTTCGAGTTGGTGCAAGAATCTTCCCACACCACCTTCTTCCCTCCCCTTCCCCCCCTGGCCCCTATTTCTTTATCAACTCGGTGCCGCCCCTTAGCTAGGAGAGGGGCTTCGCTGGACATGCGTCGCCTCCGCGGTGACCCCATCGCCCGCGAACCGGCCTCCGAAGCCCCCGGCCTTCCCGCTCCCTGCCCCCCTTACAACTTCGCGTGGTAGAAGAAGAATAAAAAAGATACGGTGAGAGACGAGAGATAAACAAAGAGGCTAGAAGAAGAAGATAAATAAGGTGAGTGAGTGAGAAGGGGAGAGATATTACAGGAGGGCACCGAAGGAGGACGGTGATTCGTGTGGGTTCGCCAGGAATTTGAAACGAGAAAAATAATATTGTGTGTATCAGTGTGGCGGAAGACTTCACGGCAGTGGCAATGATGGACTCCCCCTTGGACGTGGAGCCTGGGTTCGAGCCTCAGCAGAGGGCCCGCTCGAACACATGGCCTTTACCAAGGCCGGACAACTACCCCGGGGACGGGGACGTGGTGGTCGGCGGCGTGGTGGTCGGCACAATGGGGGTCATCAGCGGGCAGGGAGTGATGCCGGACGGCCCGCCGACTTCCATGGTATCGGCGGGCGGTGGCCCGGTGGCCGTCGGCGTGTCTCCCACGGCGGTCGGTGTCGCCGGTGCCCCGGTGGCCCCGGGAGGGCTCCCCAAGAAGAACTCGAGTCGTCGGAATGCGTGGGGCAACATGTCGTACGCGGATCTCATTACTCAGGCCATCCAGAGTGCCCCGGACAAGAGGCTGACGCTGTCGCAGATTTACGAGTGGATGGTGCAGAATGTCCCCTACTTCAAGGATAAAGGGGACAGTAACAGTTCTGCTGGTTGGAAGGTACGTGACTTTTTTAATACACTTCACTCAAAGGCTGTCGAGTTTTCATTAAGTTTTGGTGGGGTCGTTGAAATGTTTCCATCCGTGGGAGTGTTGGTTTTGGCACGGCGTTTCTCGTTATGAGTTTCGGATAAAATACGTTGTATTGGGTGGAATTTCGGATGGTTTATATATAGACAATACTCTTAGGAAGTCCCTAAAAGACCAACATAATAGTCTTGATAGTTAGGACATGATTTCAGGTTAAACTCTTCCTTGATATATTTTTGTCCTATTCGATTCCTCCGAAATGTGTCCTCGATTGGCACTGTTCGATCTATGTGTGTCCTTCCGCAAAAATTAATTATTTATTTCGTTCGTTGCTAATCGCTTTCTTCTTGATTGAATTGCTCGGTGGACTCTTCCCCGAACGTTTTTGGAGTTCTTACCTCTCACGTACGTTCATTTCAGTCGAACGTGACTCTTATATTTGCTCTCGCTGGGTCACTGCCCGAATTATTGTGAATAGTTTGCGATCGTATCTACGAATGTCAACAGTTGTCATTCGCGCCCCTTATCGCGTTTTTAAATCTTCCCCCATTCGTGCGTTATCGGCACGCGTTTGAGGTCACACAAGTGTCTCAGACGGATCATTAATTAAACTTTGTGCCGTGTGGATGACTATGATATTGAATTAGATTCTCCAAGTCGGGTGTTAACAGGAATTTTTTTATTTGTAATTTTTTTGAGCAGAATGTTCATGCTATATCTCATATTAATCATCATTACACTACCTTTCGGATTTACTGTCGCAGGAATCACCGACCCCCGGTGCTCAATGCGGGATGGCGGGTACTGAAAATGCGTCTCAGTTTCTCTCATTGCCACCATCTTTTACGACGGAAGTCCGCAGCGCAATAACTCTTCGTCTCGCCTATTTTTTTTACGAGTTCTTTCCCTATCGTACACGATGGTGTAAGGAGCGTGGTGTGAAGATGTGCGTGCATTGGCAAGAGTTTTTGGTTCCCTAGCTTCGCTCACGAAGTTTAAAAATCATTTCTCCGGCTTTAGAAGAATGCGCGTATGTATATATATATTTCTTGACGGAGATTTTTTTTTCTTTCCTGTGACTCCTCCTCTGGTGCTGTTTGGAACGGGAAAAAAAGGGCCGATCCCTTGCAGTGACGTTGTGTGGCGGGCAGCCTTAATTATTTATGTGTGTGTGGCAGCACCGTGGAAATGCCGTTTAGTTATTACTGCGATTTTCTGTCTCTCTTGTCCGCTTGCCGTCAAATCTCATGGAAGCCAAAATGTCCGCCCGCATTACGTCCCATACATTGTTGTTGATGTTTATTGACGACGATTATTGGGATTGTGGGTAAATGCTGCTCACTCTCTCTTCCGAAGACTGGCGCCTTTGAGTCGGAATGTTTGTCACGTGCTCGACCGTATTATATCCTTCATTCTCTCGCGGAATACAGAGAACTTGTGCACCGCTTCATGTTGTATATAATTGGTATTGTAGTTCAGTGCTAAATCATTTCAGTATTTTGTAGTATCTTGAATTTCAAAAGGGGTATTTTTCAGGGCTATTCATTGCCACTACCTTTATCTATTTCGTTTAACCAAAGGAAGTTTTTTCACGGGCCTCCAGAAAAAGAGACATTCGCTCGTGTCTTTTGTCATGTAAGTGAGCTAGCTGTTTTCCCATTGCAAACTTTCCTCTCGGGTTAGTTTCGGTATTCGACGTTCCCAGTAGAATGGTCGTATGAAGTAGTATGGTAGCGGGTTCGACCTTTGCCTAGCTTGGACGTCTTTTGTGCACGATTTTTGTGGCCTTTCTTAGTGGTAGTAGTTTTGTTGGGGAGACAACCGACAGCTGAGGTCATTTGCGCCATTAGGGATGGGTGGGAAAGGAGAGGAGAACCCGGCGTCGGCATTAGCCTACTCCTGCCAAGGGGTCGCAGTTTAACGTCTCATCTGACGGACGTCGTACTCACTCAAAGTGCTCTCCACGAAGGGATCGAAAAATATTTGTTGTCTCCAGGAACTGAACCCGGGCCTTTGCGGTGGGAATCCTTTGCGTTAGCCTCCGCACCATCCCGATCTTCATGTGGGCTCTTCTCCGGGAACGGTTAGTGTTTTTGGGTGTGAAATGACCAGTCGAGTACGTTTTAACCACGAACCATCATTTAGCGGTGCCATTTCAATTTGATCGTGCGCTTTCATGCTGTAAACTATATGTGCGTACTTAATTACTTGTATTTAATTTGTGTTTATGCATCGGAATCCACGAAATTCTCAAATCATCCTCAGGTTAAGCAAAGTAAAAAAAAGACACGACATTATGTTTTGTCTGGAAACTTTCTTTTACTAATACGTGTCCTCCGTACTCTCATGACCTTGCACACCTCTTTGACTTCTGACAAAATAACTTATTAATTCAAGCTTACTTTTCTGTTAGCAAGACTTATGATATTCTTCATCTCAAAATTATCTGTAGCCACATTCATTCGTTGATTATTTTCTTGGTCTAGCCATTCATCTGTCAAACCAGTTTTATAGTACCCTGCAGACCACTGTTGGAGGGTGAATACACCAGACTAATTTTGACCTGAATATGTTTATCCATACCGCAGTCGGACAACGTTATTCTGATAAACCCTTATCGTTCGTGGAAAAAATGACATCTTAAATATATTTGTTCTACACGCAATCTCTCTAATTGTATTGACATGTTGTATCCTGCCGTAGTAAAACGGGGGTAATGACACATTTTCAGCATCTCTGCTAAAGAGACATGCAATTTATGCGAGAGATATACTCTGTAATTTAACCTTCGCTTCGTGAGTGATTCCCAGCATGGCTGCTCTAATATTTTGGATACACCACTAAGTTTATCATAACAACGTTGTACAAATCTAACTTCCCTACGCTGCACGCGATCCAATTTGGCAATTAATCCATTTTCGTGAGGATTACATACCGTATACTTGCGGCACATTCTAAATGATGCCTAACCAGCGAAAGGTAAAATTTCTTTTTAACTTTTTCATTACATCTATCAAGTATTCTTGTAGTAAATCCTAAATTTTATTAGCTTGTCCACATTGTTTCCCCGTATGTGTTTCACCCAGGAGAGATCGTGAGTGAGGGTAACGCCTAGGTATTTAATCCAGTCTACACATTTCATTTCCGGAGGGAATTGCTCTTTTTCCAAAAAATTCATCGCTATGCAAATTTTTCAAGTTTAATTCTAATAGTCAAGTTGCCATTTACTTTTCTTCCTTGGTATGTAAATATGTTAAATTTCCTGACTAAAAGCAACCTGACAACTAACGTCCTTACTCAAAGCCCCTGTCATCAATTCCCTCCACCTTGCGAAAACTTCTTTCCCCAACGCATTTCTTCTCCTTAAGCCCCTACTACTTTGACCCTTGTTTATTTGAAATATTTGCGAGGTACACAAACTCTTCCACCTACTCTAGTTTATGAACTCCTATTCTGACATTTAACTTAATATATCTCTTTCTCGAACACAGCATAATCTTTGTTTTATTTAAATTTATTCTCGTCTCATATCTATCGCACCGACTTTACGATGCACTTGGTAGAGTTTGCGATCCCTCGGCTGATTGACAAACTAAAGCTTGATCCCTCCGCAAAACTAATTGATTTTATGAATTCCCCACAGACTATCATTCCTGTCTTCAGTTCTACTTCCCGTGCCTCTTACTATTTCCTTCAAATATATGTTTGAACACCACAGATGAAAATGGACACCGCCCCATTCCCCTAACCCTGCTCATCGCGACACTCCATCCGCCACTTCATTATTACTAAATTATGATCTGCATCCACATCCGCTCCCGGGAAACTGCGAATTAATCTCGTTGTTCCTTTATCTTTGTCTAACCATAATATAGTCTACCGTGATATCTCTCTGTAATCCGGGGGCATATTCCATGCATACAAAAGCCTTTTGTGATGTTTGAACCAAGTGTACGTCGTGATAAAACCCTGTCTCCTGCAGAACTCCATTACTTTCTCCCCGCGGTCATTCCATTTTCCTAAACCATGCTAGTCCCCTACCTCACTTTCGTATCTTCCTTCGCCTACCTCCGCGTTTCCGTCATTATCAAATGTTTCCCTGCAGGAACTCCCGCGATAATGTCCTCTTAACTGATTGTATACCCTATCGACTTCTTCCTGCCTATGTTTGCTTGGGGGTATGTATATCCGAACAATGACCAAGTTCGTCAGTTTGGCATTTTAACTTTTGCTAATAATATTACATCACTCACCTGCGCTATGTATACTTCGCTTCTTTCGTGGCTGCTAGTTCTAATCTAAGATCAACCCCTGTTATTTTAGTGCACAAACAAAACCGTACCTGAATCATGGAATAACGATAAATTAAGTGAGGTTTAGAATTCCAGAATTGTAAGTCGCGCCGCTCCAGCAGGGTGTGTATGTGATTTGCTCCGCCCGATTTCTTCAAAGACACGAAGCATTGTAAAAACATATTTGACTCTCATCCAATCTCTCACAACATTACCAGACCAGCCAGTAGCGCACTTCTTTCATTCTTGTCTAGATAGTCCGTGACAAAAGTGAACTTTGTAATTTTCCGCGATATTAATCGGACGACGAGAAGTCACATTTCATAACACCGTTAAGCATATCTATATGTCCTGTTTCTGTCTCTTAAATTCTCTCTCTTCAAATTGTGATAAATTTCAAAGTTAATTTTATATCGCGTTGTATCAAAATGGAATCACACCTCGTATTCTGTTAGCAAAATTTCCCTAGGATAATGTTTCCTCTTGTTATTTTTGAAGTGCCATATTAGCCTCAGATTTTCACCGCTTATTATTATTGAAATAGTCGTGCCATATTTATGGCAGTCTACCATTTTAAGTGGGCACACATTCCAATCACTGCTAAATTCCTAAGACTCGTATAATTCAACAAAAAGCAAGTTTCTTAGACTGTAATAAAACGTTTAATTTTTTAAATATTTCTGCCTCTTATCCGAATCTTTTTCAAAATATTCCTTTTCCTTCCCCTACCTCATCTGAGGTAGTAGCCTCTTCTCATCTGGCAAAGCAATCGAGCATAATTCGTATTAAGGTTTGCATCCTCACACTTTACTGTGAAACTGCTGCTTTTGTCCCTGATGAATAATTATAATAGATTATTCGAATGTTATTCTGTTGACGCTTATTCTGTAATGTTTTTTTTCATGGTGTCCGAAAGTCTATTCATATTTAAGTCAGTGCATACGACTACTACTACTGCTCGCGGTTTAAAAAATTGCACAAACACCATTCGAGTCTCATCCGCAAATTTTATGAAGCAATCCGTCCATGTCTTCAGGTTTCTCGAAATCTATGAGTATGCCCATATGCCATTTGAATCCATAATCTTCCATCTGACTGATGTGCGAAGTCATCCGAGAATCGGGATGAATTTCTGTGGACCTTTTTCACGAATCGACGGATTGCAATCGGCTTTTGTTATCAATAATTGTGCACTGATGACCCCTAGAGAGATTCCTAGTTTAGGCATTGAAACATGATGGTTATTTCGCGAACGGGACATTATTATTTTGTGGTATATGGTTTAAAGTGCCCCACAATGCAATAAATCTTTCTTCAATCACGCATATCTCCTTCATTCAATCCCATCAACATGACTATCATCTTATTTTTAGCTCTTCCTTTTTGGCCCGACTTTCTTCCCTCTATCACAGTCTTCAGGATCGCGTTTCAAAATTTCCTGCATTCATCTTTCCTGCCTCCTTTCGATTTCTCCCAAAAATCCTCTCTCCAACTCCGCCATTTCTAGCACTTCCTCGCTTATTTTTCTCGTCTATTTAACGTTTTTCATTTTTTCTAGCACTTCCTCGGTTACTTTTTTGGTCTATTTCACGTTTTTCATTTTTATCCGCATCAACGTTTGCAAAACCTCCAATTTACGCCTATCATTTTGATCCAATGACCATGTTTCCGCGCTGAACGAAATTAGGCTCTATATCAAAATTTTAGCGGGTATTTTCTTATTATCATTATTCTAAGTCCCTTTCCTCACTTTTCTCCTCCTTTTGAAAGCTTCTTTGCTAACGCGATTCTTTTTCTT
>CM073774.1:80212683-80243396 GCA_037158775.1 Hetaerina titia | reverse complement strand
TTACCTATTCCTGTTACGAAAGCTGACACAATGCGTAAATACTAATTAAAATTGAATTAAATAATAATATGTGTTCAATATTTACTGTTGCGAATAGCAGGTTATTTTCGCAAGTAACACTAATAAGTTAAGTTTATCTAAAAATATCTATCATAAGGGTTGATTGAAACCTGATTTTTTTGCATCAAGTGCAATCAAAAGGTAAACAGATCGGTGAACCAAATGTGTTTGCTACAACATAATCATGACCCCTTACGAATCCCAAATCGCAAGTCATATAATTTAATATTTACTCCATATCATCCCACGAGATTGCTCCATGTAACCAGACACAAAGTGAAATGGATCTTGGTGACGTAATACGTTTGTACATAAACGTAGTGGCATTGGATGCACAAATATTGATATTTACATCGTTTCCAAGGCTCCCGCGGGATAACTCCATCTCGAATTTCGCAAATTGTAAATTCGTCATTCTTCACCCGATTTGCGTGTGTTATTGTAAGCTGTAGGTTTTAAGTTGGGTGATAATTCGTAATTTTAATTCAAATTCAGGCAGAATCAGTAGGTGGATGCTGATAGTTTTTGGGTTGTTAAGAATCCTTTGTGGAAGACGAGATGTTGGTTAGAGGAAGGAAAAGAAATGGCTATTTGAACGGTATGTTTTTGCGTACAAATAAATTATTGGTCCGAAAAAAAATATCTGTTCTCCATGAGAATAATGCAGTATAGAAATGGAGTAAAGGCAAATGATGGGTTACACAAGAAAAAATTTTCAGGGCCTCGAATATGGTGTAAGTTACAGTAAATGTGTGTTCACAAAAAAAACAGTAGCCTTCCGGAGATGGATGAAATAAGGATATCTGCTTAGAGGGGTATCCAATGTATTTTTTCCCCCCCCAATATTACCTTTAGTCACGAGCATGATCTCATCCAGGTAATTGACGTTTTCCTATTCAATTCCCCTCACGGGTAACACTTTGATAGTGCTTTGAACTGAGCAGGAGAGCGCGCGAATGGATTAATCCGTTTTTTTATCTCACTCTCATCGTTTCTTTATAAGGTAAAAGTCTTGGACCTTCTTTGGTAAAAAGCGAAGCAATCGTCCTCTGGATTTCTGGGCGTACGCCGTGTTCTGTGAAGTCTAATGGTCGGCTTCGGTTAGAATTTAAAATTGGGCAATCTTTGAGATTAGATCAGTTATTTCTCACATCTGGAGCCGTCAATTCTTTTTTTATGTCGTAATTCCTAAACGGAGTGATAGTTTCTCATATCCCTCCCGACAAGTATGTCCTACGGAAGGTATGAAGTGCCTTCTTGAGTGGAGTCTGTAGTATTGTTTCGTCATTAGATGACCTCATGGAAGGTAAAAGGTTTACGAGTGATGGATAATATTCCAGTATTGGTGATAAAAGTTGATATGGTAGTCACAAAGTTGCATTTTCATGCATGTAAGGACGTTACCATTATTTTTCGCCAAACCATATTTCATGTACTGTTTTAGATATGTGCGTAAAACTTTTGTTTCCCTATCAAAGAAGGCGTGAGTATGTATAGAAAATATACGTGTATCAACTTGGTTGCAGTGTAAGGTTTTCAAGTGTTTAGGGCCATGTAAAATAGGTCTTAAAATTGTGAAATAATTCCCTGGCGAATAACCCATCTGGACCGGTGAACTACTGTTGATAATACTGATAATTATGACGACTTGCTTCAATAAATGAGAGTTTGTTTAGTAATACCGTAGAATATCATTTGAGGGTTGATTTTTTTAGTTTTATCTAGACAACAACGATCCCAACATTTTTCTAACAACAAACTCCTCCTCCCCCTCCTAGCGTTTTAAGGTTCAGCGAGTATACATGTGCAGTATTGTAAATTATCGTACTAATACATTAATTATTTCCAAACGTGATATTTGCGCGCATAAATAAGTATCATTTATGTACCTACGTAATGTTACTTGCATTCAAAAGTATTAACATAACAAAAACAATAAATATTTAGTAGCCTCGAAGTGAGGAAACTATTTTGTGATTAACATCATAAAGCATTGTGCACCGCTGCACGAATAAAAATAAATAAACAGGATACAAATCGAGCCAACAAATTAACAAAATTAACGAATATACTTACGTACACTTTTGAAATTAAATTTCGAGATTACGATTAGAATACGAGCACCAAAGATGTCTGATTTTCATCCATTTCAATTGTTTGTTTATTCGCAGCCATCTTTCAAAACAACAATGTCAATGACATTGATGCGAATTCACAACGTTTGCGAATGAAGGCTGTAATAGTATTCATTATGCTGGAGAGATGATGCCGGAAATCTTTGTTCTTAGTGAACACGATGCAATTAATAATTTTTACCTGGTGAAAGAAAATCTGCCGAGTGAAATTCAGAAGTTTCGTGAAAATGGAGAAATCAACTCCTTCGAAGGAGAGGTTCATGGGTATCTCCCGGAATGCCGTTCGTAAAAAATGTGTACTTATTATTAGACGAGTATCAACACTTTAAAGCTATCGGTGTATTTACTTTAAATTATCTAGTGTTTTCTTTGTGTCCCACTGATATGCTGAACAAAATCTGGCATTTGTTGTAAAATAATACTTTGGTTTACGTTTACCAACTAGTAGAAGTTTGATAGCTTGAGCACAAAGAGACTGTGAGTAATTTCGGCGTAGAGAAAATCGATCCCTGGTCATGATTTTGCTGCCAGAAAAATCTATGGTGAACTTTTCCTTCGAGTTTACTTTCGAAAACTCTTTATTTGAAATTTGACCAAATTTTGTGATAGATATAGGCATTAGGAATGAAATTTAAAATACACCATGACTATTATCCTTAGTTTGAAGTGAATACTTGATGGGGTAAGGGGCTATTTAATGGGATTTTTGCATAAGATCCTCATGAAATTCGATTTATTGCCGAATTGGATCGCTTGTAGGTTAGACTAGATAGATTTGTATTTGTTGTTATAACAAATTGAGTAGCGTATCAAAATCATTAGAGGAGCTAGTGTGGGAATCACTCACGGAACGAAGGTTAAGTTACCGATTTAATCTCTTGCATAAATTGGAAGGAGGTCTCTTAAGAAATGATGTAGGAAATGCACTCTTATTGTCAACCCCATCGTACTACGGTAGGAGAGATCATGTAAATAAAATTAAGAGAGACTAGGTTTCGTGCAAATAATTTAAATCCAGAACAGAGATTTAAAATGTAATTTTCCCACAAACGATGGGGGATCAGAATAACGTTGTCCGACCGCGCTAGGGGGAAAAGTATTTTGGATCAAAATAAGGTTGGTGTGTGGTCATCCCCTGCCACACACTATTGAGATGGCTTGCAGGGTACCATGTAAATAAAAATAATACGTAGGAGTCAGTTAAAAATTCTCTCCCAAATGATTTCCTACAGTAACTTACCCAAGGGGGATCGGGATGGTGCGGTGTCTAACGTACTAGTTTCCCACCAAGAGGGATATTACGGATCAATCACGGTGACGGCAGATATTTTTCAGTGGTATCCCGATCCCTACTTGAGGTGCTTTGTGGAGAGCACTTTGAGTGAGTACGCCGTCCGTCGTATGGGACCGCGGACCCCTTGGTGCCTTTTGTTAAGAGTAGGCTAATTCCTACGCCGGGCTTCTCTCCACTCTTCATGCTTCCCTGTTCATTCCTAATGGCGCAAATGACCTCAGCTGTCGGCCGCCTGCCCTAAAAACTACTACTTCTGACTCTAGTGGGACTCACCCTTATTGGGTCGAAAGGTTGGAAAGGTTGACCACGTCCGCCATTGATCACCACTTCATTAAGTCACGTGGCAGTCAAATCGCGAGGTAGGTGTAGTGCAGAAGTAATTTACATGTAAATAATTACGAGTATCGTATTAAGATTATTAAATTTAGAATCGGAAATGCACCATCAGGGGAATGTTGCTTCTAGTGTGCTAGTCCTAAAGTTTACGATATATTACCAGTAAAAAATTAAAAAGACAAGTCCTAATCTTTTTGGGATTTTTGGAAATAGCTCTGAAATGGTTTCATTCTCATCTCTCATCAAAATGTTCGAACATTTTCCGAGTATGCATTTAGAATGTATGTTTTGGTGAGGAAACATAGGGTTTGGATGTTGAAAACCCTATCACTGTTCGTTTATTACAAATAACCTCGTAAATCCGAGATACTCCGTTTCTATTGCAGTTGGGTGTTGGAAAGCTTGGGCACCGAACCTTTCACAGCGATTAATCAATCGCGTTTCATACGAAGTTAGGAGCTTATAATGCTCATTATTCTTAACTCCATGTCGCCTAAAGGGTGACATCGCCGTACAAATTCTCTAACTGAAATTGAGTTGATTCAGTTCTTTATATTGAGTCGGTGGCACGAGGAGATTAGGTCGTTCCGAGTCTCGAATCCGGAAGGAAGTGGTGGCGTTTTGTCTTGTTAACCGCATTCCCTCGCTGAGTACTAGACAGACACCCGTGATTCGGCCATTCCAAGGGTATGGCATTCCAAACCGCCCTCCCTCCCCTCCCCCTTACTACTTCCTTCCTCTCCCGTCCGGAGGGAGCGGAAACCTGGACTCGCGCCTTTTATTTGAGTCCCCGCAACCGCTCGCCCGATTTCCCTACTGGCCTTCCGCAGGCGATGCTGACGAAAAAAATGCATTGCGTCACGTTCGTCTACCGTGCCTAAACAACCAAGGCCTTGCATTAGACCGTGTTTTATTTAAAAGGATTCGCCAAAAAAGGCTCTGAAATGTGGGTTTGGTGAATAAGGGGTAGGTGAAGTGTACAGGAAGAGATGTAATGGAAGAAGGAATCACATATCGCCCTGTGAAGAATTGAAAGCGAGGAGGAAGTTGATGTTCATAAGAGAATAAGTAGAACAAGTGCTGTGTGTAGTTTTTTATGACTCGGAAACGTGGTCGCTCGGACTAGAGAATTATCGTGGAGGTTTTTGGCTTTTTAATTGTTGATTGTTAATATAACCTGCATCCAAATTTCCTTCTGTGGAATTTCTGTCAACAACATTTCCTCTTTTCATAATGTGCACAAATACTTCTTTGTGTGTTTCCCTTTCTGTACATTCAATTTTTCCATTCTTCTCTGCTTTTCTATCTCAAAAATCTCCCTTCTGCAAACAAGTACAAGTACCCCCTTGCTTCAGCGACCAAAGCTTCAGACTCTCTTCGATCTCTGCTTAAAACATCCTTTCTCTCTTAACAAATTTGTTTATCCTTCTTTCTACCTTCTTCAAATTTACCCCATTAGTAATATGTAGTAAAAAAATATAATTTCCGCGAGGTAATTAAAACAAAAAATCATTATCCTTTCCATGTTCATTTATGTCCTTTGAATCTCCACGATGAATAAATCGAATTTTTTTTCGTCATGAGAAACATGCCTAAACGAAATTCGTATTTTTTGGCCCTTTATTGTATCAGTTCTGACATCATCGCTCCTGAAATGTTCCATACTTATGTGTTCTAAAAATATATGTATACTATGTGTGATATACCTGTAGGTCTAAGGTCTCCAGATGTATTTATCACAAACTACTTACCCAATATAGTCAAAACTTCTGTTACTTTTCAACATTATTTTCCTGTGGACCTACACGTTTTTACCATGACAATACTTCTAGAGGGATTCCTTTTCCCCATCGGAAAAGCCGGCTGATCCGCGGCCGAGACTCCTCGATTTTGTTGTCAGACGTCATTGCTCGACCTTATTTCAACTGTTTAATGCTCACGAACGAACATTTTATACACGTCCATAACATCACCAGAACATGTCTCGCTCATTAATTAATTAAAAATTGGCAAATTTCCACCAAATAAAACTAATACGAAAAAACAAAGTAACTACATCATCATCAGGTGATGTAGTTACCATCAGACCTGATGATGATCTCAATGTAGTTACAATGAAACCGGTTGTATTCCACTTTATTTTGTTGAAAATTGCAAATTTTTAATTAATTATGATATTCCACCATATCAAGCCTGAAACGTTTCTTTTTATATGTCTCACTCAATTTGACGTTGTATTCCGATTGGCTTTAACCAACGTCTGTGGAGAAAACGTTCTTCTACACTAAAGTGCACCATTGGGAGTTTTGTCAGTGATTCAAACTGCAGGGACATCTTTGCACAAGAACTCTGTGAACTGGGCGGAAGAGCCACGACGTTAATTCATGACCGACTGCTCGCGTATTTTAAGCGCGACCATATCGGAAGGGAGAGGAGGAGAAAGATGGGCTTGTTGGATGAAGTGAAGGTAGATAAAACGGATATGGGATTGAAGAACAGTTTATTGTAACATGGGAGGTCAGTTTGTGTCTTGTTAGGCGAGGCTAAGAAATATAGGGGTGTGAAGTTAGTGACCAATGCAAAACTTAACTGGAATAGTAGACTAAAATAAGAGATTATACCTTCTTTGAACTGTTGCATGCATGAATGCAGCACATGTTTTTATCCATCACATCAGTACTGGATGTCTTACTCAATTGACGTTGGGTATCGATTGATTTTAATCCACGCAAGTGGAGAAAACGGATGGTTACGCGCCGTTCTTGCACAGTTAACGACGCCATTTTGTGTATTGAAGACTTCTGAATCTAGCGGTAACTATAGGAACGCAGTGCCATGTACGGTGGAGCTATATAATGTATTTTAACTATGCCTCGGAACTTTTAAGGCACCACGCGCATGACCTTCCAATCATTGGCTATATTCTGTAGTAAAAAAAAGGTTGTTGACGCATGCAATAGCCCTTCTTCGTAGTTGCGATAGGTTCGAATTTTTTTGTTTTTCTATAGGGTCACTTTTTTTATTGTTATTTTAATAATAGCGGCTACACTCGTATTCGCCGGACCAATTTGGCCGTAGAGCTCTAAATCGATTTAATTCGTATTATGGGCCTTTTTACGTGCGTGGGGCGTTTCTTCATCGCAGTGTCGTCTATGAGCTTCCAATTTTGCAGATGTTTTGGGTTAATTAGTTTTGATTTTGTCAGGTATAATGAACGCTATTTAAAAAAAAACTGGCGCACTTTGAAAGTTAACCCTTAAAGAAATAAACCGAAAACATCGAATTTCCCAGTAGTGGTTTACAGAAAAAATGATGCACTATTAAATTTAACCTTTCCAGAAATATTCCGAGGCTAGGGAGTTTTACAGCAGCTGTTTACTATGAACGATGCATCTGTCCAGCTGTCGGCATAAATCCTAGCGTGCATTTGTAAATGATATAACAGGTAGGGAAAGAATTCCGAGTTTAATAATTGCCGCTCTCAAAGAATTGAATGAGTTGAAATCTTAATTCTGAGTCGAGCATATGCCGAACTAAACATTTTTTTTGAAAATGTCAATTTTTTCGATCTTTCGATATTTCCAGAAACGTACACCCAAATCTGACCTGTGTTACTTTGTATATTTTTAACCTTTTTATGCAAAAAAATTGGAAGCCCCTATTCCGTACTGTCTTGTCGTGATGTGTCCCAAAATAAGAAATCAAATTAATATTCATATTTATGTATTATTAAGATTCGAAAATTAATATTTGGCTGAGTATTCTTTCTTTTTTGTTTAAATTTTGTATGATGACTATTATCGGCAGGGATTCTTCTCAGTTACGCAAATGATTACTCAAGTCTACTCAAGGGTTCGTGTCCTTCCACGTAGTTAAGTTTAATTTAACCTTTCACCTCTCGACAGAGTACTGTAACATCTAGTGTGCTTTAAAAAGATTTAGCGACCATAAAAATTCAGCAAGCTTTTTAAATCGGAACTTATTTCACTCATTCTGCAGCTCTCTTTATTTCACTGATCGTTGGATGAAATCAAAACATATTCCACGAGATAATATTAATTTGAATGGCAGTCGTTTGAAAATGTTATCCTCGAGCATGGATAGGTGTAACTATTAAAGTTTTAGGTGCTCCTAAATAGCTGGACCAATCGAAGGTGTTTTGGGACATCCGCCAACCAATGAACATTTATGTACATGGAACGAGTAGTGCGTACCTGCTCGTTAAAGCATTTCTTTTTTTTTTGTTTTTACATTTCAACTACTCACACATACGTGTGCCTCTCTAGCTTATCTTTTCAACTCCATTCATGAGCTCCACTCAAGTTCGTTTGGGCTTTCGAAAAAAAATAAATAAATAAAACGTAGAGAGAGAGAGGATTATTTTCATCCCCCTCTTTACTGTTTACCGATACATTAATGCGTGCAAAACAGTTCACAATTGTCCGCCCCTGCCTATTCATTTCCTATCTGGGGGGAGGAGGGCGAGTCGGGAGCAGCTTTCGCCAAGTCAGGAGGTTGCCAACTATTGGCCATTCGGACGGACCAGGCGTCCGAAAGGTGCCGGGGGTATGTAGGCGGAGGGAGAGTAAGATGAAGGGGCTTGTTAACGCAGAGAGAGAGAGAGAGATAGACTCACCACCCCGTTTCGTCCCTCCCTCCCCAGAAGCCCCACCTCGTTGCGCCCAGCTCATTTTATTTCCAGATGATGTTTGGCCGATTCTCGTTTGTTTATTTATTCATTTCGCTGGCTCGTCGTGAAGGCCGCGCTTTATTGGAATGCGCGATATATCTAATGGCGTGGTGGCTGATGCGGCGGTCGTCCCTCTCTCTATCCGCGCTCGCCTGTGGGACAGAAAACGCTCCCAACGACATCCCACGGCTGGGGCGGGTGGGGGAAGCGCCGGACTATATAGTCGTCCCTGCGGCGAAACACATTAATGCGTTCGTAACCGCTCATTTGTTTTTTTTCTCTCTCTCTCTCCTTGCCTCTTTCTCTCTCTCTCTCTCTCGTGTGTTTGCCTTTTCCGAATCAGAATGCATTATATCGTTTCAGTGTTTTCGTCAAAGAGAGGTTTTTTTACGACTGGAGTTCGCCGCATTAGGGCGATGAAAGTTGGCAACCCTGCATCGATCCTTGGTACGCATGCATTCAAATACGTATATTTATACATTGACGTCGCTTCCTTTCGGTGCGGACACGGTAGGGGAGGAAAAAAAGCCTGATTAATGGCGTTGGGAACCTGATCCTTTCTGCTAATATCTTCTTCACTGCCTTGCCTTTTTCATACGCTTCTGCCACCGCGGTCAGATTCGTACGTTCTGTCGCACGTGCTATTTTGTTCCTGAGACGTCAAATATTCCCCATCGAAATTATCAATGATTTTAGAACGTGCAACTTTGCCAAAATCAGTGAAAATGTTTGTGTTAGTATTAGCTTTTAGGTCACTTCTACTCCTACATGGTACCCTGCAGGCCTCTCCTAAGGTGTGTGGCAGGGGGTGATTCAAACAACTGGCATGGAACAATAAGCACATGTTTTTTTCTTAATTTTCAGTTATATTATATCTGTATGCATTTTTCAAACAATGTTGATCGTGACAACTGCATGCGCTGCGTCGTCTTAAGTTTGACATACTTCTCTACACGTAAGAGATTTTAGTTACAATAAGGACCATAAACTTAGGTTGGATGGTTGAAGGTTAAAAAATTCAATTGACTGTGTGTTCGCAAAAAACAGAGTTACACATACAATCCTATAAACATCGTGCTGTAACTGTTGTTTTCACTTCACGTCAGTGAAGAGTCCCTTCATAGAATGAATATGCTGTACGCTGTTAGTTTTCATTCCCATTAATATTGTTTTGTAGTCGCCAATATCCTAAGGTTATGTCCAAGTTTGTAATGATGCCTATTAATTAAATGTTGGGATATTTGGGGTTCTAATGGGTATATGATATCTCGGAAGTGTTTTGGACCAATACGGTCAAAGTAGTAGGGACGTAAGGAGAAGAATTGCGCTAGGCAAGGAGGCTTTCTCAAGGAGGAGGGAGTGGATGACGGGGACGTTGAGTAGGGATGTTAAGACAAGACTCGTAAAAACTCTGATATGGAGCGTAGTGCGGTGCGGAAACGTGGTCATTGAAGCAGGAGGATAGACGTAGATTGGAGGCTTTTGAAATGTGGGTGTGGAGAAGAATGGAGAAGGTGAAATGGACCGAAAGGAAAACAAATGAGGAAGTGCTGTAGATGGTGGGTGAGGAGAGGGGTTTGTTGAGAGAAATCCTATGGAGGCAGGAAAAATGGATGAGCGGTAGTGAAATGTTGGAGAGGGTAATAGAGGGGAGAATATTAGGCAAACGAGGAAAGGGCAGGAACAGGATAGGGGTGTTGGACGGGATGAAGGGAGGAAAGAAGTACACAGAGATGAAGAGGGTCCTGATGTAGATTAGGTTGCTGGATTGGGTTTTGTTTGGAGTTACAAAATGTTTATTTGATAGCTGTATCCATCCCAAAAACCTACCTTAACCGGTAGATTACCTAATAATAATAATGGGTATATGACGATGATGACGGAGAAATACTTCTTGGAAAAATCAGACACGTCATAAAAATGCGAGTTTCCGCAGTTTAATAATATCATTTGCCTCAACCGGGATTCGAACCTAAACCTGTAAATTTCCTGTTTCCGGGATAGAATTCCGGTAAAATCGAATCGTATTTTTACGGTGCGAAATTGTAGAATTTTGTGAGCCTATCAAAGGGTGACTCAATGAAAGTAACTGCAGCGGCATTTCCCGGAGTTTCTTTGATTTATATACCTCGACCCCATTTCCTTTCGTGGAAAGCATCGGAATGGGTCATAAAGTCTTGTTTTTTTAATGCAAGTATTTATTTATTTTTTGTTGCATTTATTTTGCTTTTTAAATGTGTAGCCGAATTATTTTTTGGATTTTCGCTTTTATTATTAAGGTAGTCAAAAGAAAAAATACAAAATAGATTTTGGATGAACCCAGCCTAACCCCATGTATTCCTTAATCTAGTCTAACGAGACATAAATTTAAGCCTCACACTCTAATTGTTTTTTAATTCCTCGTTCTTTCTCCTTTCATTCTGCTTAATATTCCTATCTTATTCCTCACTCTTACTCCCTTACCCAATATCCCCCCCTCTGTATCAGTCTTCTAGATCTCATTGCCAATCAAAATGGTCTTCATCAACTTTTCCTGCCTGCTCTAGATTTCTCCCAACAACCGTCTCCCCTCCCCTACCATGCCGAAGTAATTTCCCTTGGTACGAATGCCAGGAGGAATGTTGCCGAAAAAGTACTGTAAAAATGTCTAAAATTCCCTATTTTAGGTTTTACCTGGAAGCTAACTCACTTTCATAAAATTTCTTTTATATCAATCTCATCCTTGCATGCTTCTTTTTCCTCTGTCATATGCAGACATTTATTTTGTGTACTCCTTTCTGTTCTTTCGTCTTCTTAATCTTACTCATTTTACCATTGACGACATTCGCCAATGACTTTCTAGGTGTATGCCTTTTCAATCCTTTCTTTCTATAATTTTAACGGTTATAAGGATCAAATAACCTCTCATTCATATCAGGATTATTTTTAAAATGTGACAAGCCGAGTGTTTGATTATGATAGATCTAAATGAGGATAGTGGTTGTCCAAAACCAACTGGGAATTAAGGCTGGGGTCTCCACAGACTTTCACTGCCGTCGTAATTCTTAGAAGGCGATAGAGACCAGAAAATACCAGATATAAGTATTAGCTAAATCAATGTTATTTCGACGTTCTGTGCTAACACATACGTCATCAGTCGACGTAGCTCGCTCAACTGCGATGAAACAAATATTGTCCATTTTCTCCCACTGCACTACTTTTTGTCTCCAGAAAGGTCCCTGCAGTCGTCGCGGAATCGTTTACATAAACAATTCCATTTTCTTATTAGATCAATTTACCACCCACCATTTATCGTGGAATACTTGGAAATGTCACTCGGACCTCCAGATATACAGACAGCGTGTGTTGCTGACGTGTTTTTGTCACGGTAAGACTGCTAGACCTCTCAACCAAACAATTAAATTTCGAATATGTGTAGATACTAGACAATATAATATTTATGCTATGGAATATAAATATTATATTCCATAGCATATGGATGCACATAGTTTATATACATACTATGTGTAATATAGTATATATATGGACCATTACTGACTGGAGGGTCCCGGGTTCGATTCCCGGGCAAGGCACTCTGGGCACCTGCAGCTCCACCCAAGCTAGTTGATTTTTCGGGTACCAGATCTTTCTGGGAAACCATAACCGTCTCAGGGAAAGGAACTGGCCCCTTACCCTGATGTGTGAATATTCACACGCCGTCGGGCCTAGTACATGGGTGAGCTCTGCCATCACCTACTAAACCGACCTTCGGGTTGATTACTGTGTTTATGGTTTATTTATGGACCACGCGGCCACCGGGGCCGGGGGGTAACGTCCTCACCTGCCAATCCAAGGGTCGCGGGTTCGATTCTCGCCAGGGTGAGATATTTCCACATAGGGCTTGGGAGTTTGAATCGTTGTCACTGTTGTGTACACAGCTCTAAGCTATATGCTTGAGTTAAACACCATGGGGGTTCTAGAACTCCTTCCCAAATATACAGTCTCACCCTAAAGTGGTAGGCCTTTTTTTTACAAGAATTTTATTGACGATATACTTACTTCGCTTCTGTAGCTTCTACTAGCTATGGTAGATAGCTAGTAGATAGTAAAAAAACCATAAGTCTGATGCTCATTGCGGTCCATAGTTGGCCAAATTCAATAAAAAAATATGTATGTATTTGGACGGCACAAAATAACACAAAAATATAAATAGAGAACACGTAAAAGGACATTCACATTGAACGTTTTTGCTTTCGCCCTTCTCTGAGGCCTTATTCAACTCAGACTGGAAGGTTACTGGCGGAGGGAATACGATGGCTTTGGCGGGGGAGTGCGGGGTGTGCTGGGAATGAGCAGAGGAAAGCAGAAAGGTGATTAAGTGTGACGGTTGAGCCCGGAAATTTCAAAAGATCGGAATGCAAGTATGTACGCAATTTCGCGAGTTCTCTCCCCTATATTGGTGACTGAATTGGGTAGGAATTCTAGATTGGTTGAGGAGAAGTACTGTTCGAAGGAAAGATTGCTTCGAAGAAGAAAGCTTTCCGCAGAAGTAATACCTGTACTTAATCCTTGTATCTTTCAGAAACTTAGGTTCTTAGGCAAAAGGATAAGACTTGATTTTAGGCTTTTGAGGTGTTCGTGTGGAGAAGGATGGACAAAATAAAATGAACGGAAAGGAAAACAATCGATGAAGTTCAATGAATGGAGGGAGAAGAGAGACGGTTATTGTGACAAATTCGAAGAAAGCAGGACAAGTTGATACAGGGGATGCCGAGGGAGGCAATGGGATGTTGAAAACGGTAATAGAGGGGGGAGTCCTGGGAAAGCGAAACAGAAGGAAGAAAAGAATAGGCAATTTGTATGGAATTAAAAAATATGCAGGAGCAAGACGTAGTCACATTCCATGCCGAAAATTCTGTATTTTTTCCCCAATTCATGCATATAGAATTTTGTTATCGTTCTCGTAGAAGGGTGGAGGATTTAATGGTTGCTTCTTTTCCTTTGGATGGAAAAATGTTTGCCTTCACTGTGAACTAATTCACTTATCTCTAGTATTAAAATCCGGGAGTATCTCTTCTCGTTTCAATCGGACGACGGCACTGGAGGTAGACATTCATGAGATTTCGGAGGAATCTTAAGAACCCTGGTACCTCTGGGAGGAATCTGGAACCCTCGGATGGTAGAGGACTAAGGTAGATTGGGGTCATCCTAGATGAGGATTAGGAGAAGAGTGAATACAAATTGAGTGGACCGATAGGAAAACAGACGAGGAAGAGAGGTGGTTGGCAGAGATTCGGAAGAGGCAGGAATAGTGGATGTAGGGCAAGTTGGGAAGTGTTAATGACTGTGATTGATGGGAGAATGTTGGAGGCTAACTGGTTAAAAGTTGGAATGGACTCTTTGAAGAAATGAAGATAATTAGAAGATGTTTGGTGTAGCGAAAATGCAATGTGGGGTTTAAATAGTTTATCTTGATGAGGTATTAAGCCGTCAGTAGCGGATGTTTAGGATTTTATAGATTCATTTTTCTCCCTTTATCTTTGTTTATTCTTGTTCACGTGCCTGAAGCGTGTGGATGTTTTCGCGGATGTTGATGCATGCATCTATGGAGGAGGCGTTGCCGTAATCCGTGAATGTTCGGTCATAAGTTCACAGTCGTTATATGTTATCACTCCTAGGGCAGGATCATAGAAACCGTGATATTGTTCTTCGTCGATCTCATCCATCTCTTGCCTCTTGTAATCCCTCCTTGACCTTCCTCTGTAGCTATTTCCTTCGGTATTCACGTCGTAGGCAGGCTACGGACGAGATTGCAATGTGGTAGGGCCACGGGAAATTTTTTTCCATGAAATATTTTGCGTTGCCTATAAAAACACTTGTTTACATTGTTACGTTGTCTGTGGAAACGGAAGATTAAATAGATTTCACTGCCCGCAACGAAAGACATGTTCGCGAAGGACTTCTGTATTACTTGAACTCTAGAATCGTCTGACGCTTTCTTCAGACAAAGGGTGCATAATGGAAAATGACATCGAACTTCATAGATGTGGAGGATAAGGCCATGGTATATCAGGAATGATCTGATGAAATAAATGCGTTGTTTTAAGGTATGTGAAGTGTTGTTACACGAAATTTTAATAGGCACCGAAGTTCATTCAGATGAACTATAATCGTCAGATTCGATTTAATCAATGAGACGGTAAGCCACCCGCGATACTTTCATTGATCCAGAGCCAGGTGTAAACACGAAAATAATTGGCACATTCTTAATTGAAACTCGTCAAGATAAGACACTTAAGTTCTCGAGTCATTGAGGAAATTACAAGAAATACAGGTACATATCTGTATATGGATTCGACGCATCCTTGAGGCACAACGGATTGGTTAGAATAATAATAGAAGGTCAAATCGAAGGGAAGCTCCATCAAGGAGGGTCAAGAAGTAAGTACATAGACCAAAGTAAGACGGACGTAAAACAGAAAAGCTGTCAGGGGGTGAGGGAATCAACGCTGGATAGGGAAGAATGGATGGGTCCTGTAAACAACCCTTAGATTTGCAATTTGATGATGGGCCTTTTGTAAACATTTACACTTATCATGCGCAAGTTTCACTTCCCGTCGTGGTTAGTTGTATACATCATTGTATGCACCTTTATCCTTCGTACAATGTTATTTTAAGGTCTTATCTTGTATTTCCTCTGCTCCTTATGCATTCGTATCTCAAATGGGTCGTCTCTCTTCATCTCACCTCTACTCTCCGGTTTTTCTCGTTCTTTGTTGATATTTTTAGCCGCGATTTTGGTTTTCGTCATAGCGATCTCCAGGGCATTGTTACACTGAGGAGAATGATGACGTCGCCGCTACGAAACGTTTCGTCTTTCATCTTTGCGTAATTTCTTTTTTTTTATTTGCGCGCGCTTGAACTCGAGGCAGCTGTGGCGATGGCACAAATAAGATGGGGATACCGTAAGCGCGATTTCGGTGTCGTAGTGCGCGCTTTGGAAACGCGCGAAGTTTTTTCGACGTCACGAAAGGCAAATGAGCGTGGACCATGCGCGTGATATATGCGCAGCGGCCTGCATGAGCGAAAAACAGGTCACGTCGGCTACCGAAGGTTTCCAATACGCAACTCGCTGTAGCGTACACGCCCCTTGTGCCTGTGACGCGCGTTACCTCTGCGTTCCAATTCAAATTTGTTTGCGCATAGTGTTCGTTTATTATTTTCAACTCGTGGGAATCGGCCATTGCGCTGCAGGGTGCTGTTCCAGTGAGAATTCAGTAGGAACTTCCCAAATTTAGCGAAACTATAATCTCGTCATTTCAAACTCGGAAATTACTATTTATTAGAATTAATTTTATTATTATTCCTGAAGGAATTGTCTATTCTTCATATGATTAATGTCCATTTTTTCCGATTGTTAATTACTGCTGTCTAATGTTGGGGAGATGTGACGGAAATGTAACGGAAAGAAGGTTGAATTGCAGATTTAATCTGTTGCATTAATTGGAAGTAGGTATGTATAGCATTGATGTTGAAAATGTATTGGTAACGCCATAGTGCTGCGGTAGGAGTGATAATGTCAATTTTCATTGATTCTCCTCACCCACCATCTACAGCACTTCCTCATTTGTTTTCCTTTCGGTCCATTTCACCTTCTCCATTCTTCTCCACATCCACATTTCAAAAGCCTCCAATCTATGTCTATCCTCCTGGTTCAGTGACCACGTTTCCGCACCGAACAAGGCTACGCTCCATTTCAGAGATTTTACGAGTCTTGTCTTAACATTCCTACCCAACGTCCCCGTCATCATTTCCCTCCTCCTTGAGAAAGCCTCCTTGCCTAGCGTAATTCTTCTCCTCACGTCCCTACTACTTTGACCATATTGGTCCAAAACACTTCCGAGATATGTAAACTGTTCTACCTGCTCTATTTTTTCCCGCCTGTTTTAATATTTAGCTTAGCCTTTTTCTTTCTGGAAAATCGCATAACCTTTGTTTTATTAATATTGATTCTCATCCCATATTTATCGCACTGAACCTCCAATTCACTCAACAATGCTTGCAACCCCTTGGCTGACTGAGCAACTAATGCTTGGTCATCAGCAAACCTAACCGATTTTACAAATTCCCCTCCGACTTTCATTCCTACCTCCAGTTCTTCCCATGCCTCTTTAATCATTTCCTCCACATATACATTGAAAAGCACCGGTGACAATGGGCAACCCTGCCTTACACCTCTTCCTAACACTGCCCATATGTAGATGTAGATTGTTACCCGATTTCGGTTTAAAACTCAAGCCTACGTGGTCGATGCATAACAGGGCTTGTACGTCCGTTCCGTCCGCACGATCGCCACTTTGGACACTTTGAGAATTGAGAGATTTGAACGTTCTCAGTGGCCGGTCGTCGCCGCGATGTTTCTGATATGTTTGACCGGAACGAACGTAGTCCATCGAAGTAATCCGAATTCCTATTCCAGTCGAAATGTGGCCCCGATGACATTTTCCGGCGGTGCAAAACCTCGAAAAAAAAAGAAAAACAAATTGGAAACGTCGATGTTATTGTTTGTTTCTTTTTATTAAACGAGCATTTTCGCGAGCCGAGCGATTGAGAAACGTTTCCGCGGAAAACGGGGCCCGTACTTAAAAAAAAAGAATAAATCCCGGCCGCAAAGCACCCGTATGGTGCCTTGAAAGTCGCCGTTGTTGTTGTTTACTTTAAATTGCATAATGGACCCGCCATGTGGGCTTCGGCAGTTCATCGAATCGGGGTACACACACATCATCCGCTCGGGGGTGGGGGCGTCACACACGTCGTACCACTTAGGAACGGCCACGATGCCCTCTTTTGTTTCATTCATTTATTTTGTTTATTTTTTTTTCAAATACGCACCGCGCGCGACTCGTTCTCGTGGCTTTCTGGAGTCCACAATGCGCACTCAAAACAAGAGCGTTAACTCTCGCGATAACGAGGATCTCTTTGCGACCGTCTCTGGATAAAGTAACGGTTCCCGCAGCCGGTGCGACTGTGATTCGGTAGTCGGGTGTGTTTTTCCCTGCATACGGAGGGAGGTGTCCCGTTTCGATAATTACTTCGCCCTTTTGTTTACGCGCGAACGCAGGAGGACATGTGACCCAAAGATGGAAAGTTTGTTTTTCCTTGCAGCTCCTGCGTACAAGGTGAGATCGGTCTCGGACCCGATCAACACAACTCCAAACATATTTCGGCGTATTGAATTGGATTGGAAACGTCGTATAGTCATTAGAACATGTATGCTATTGAGTTTGAAAGGGAGTTTGTGTACTTAACGGAGGTCTCGGGTTCGATCTCGGGAGGCTCCTCTGAGGATCTCCAGCTCCACGCAAACTGATTTACGTGTGTAAAATATTCCTGGGAAACCAAAGGCGGCTCAGGGAAAGAAAGTGGGCTTCCGACCTTATTGCCACACGACTTAGACAATTAGTATCAGGGAAACTTGGTTATCAGACCATATTTCGTGACGATTGCTGTGATTACAGGAATATTGTAAAGATCTGTGTGTATACACAGATGCATATTGAAAACATAGACAAAATTGCCCACATCGCCCATTTCATCAAGTGTAAAACATATTTGTTGTATCCCTTATTATCGATATCATCACATAGAAAATATCGGATCTATTTTCCATTACGTCGTAGATAATATCGCCTATATAGTAAATTACATCATATCGGCAGCATCTGATACATTGTCCGGCACTCCATTCCTACAGAAAATAGGTGTAAATTGGAGGATTGATATTAGATTAGATAGATATGGGACTTATTCGCAACTTATACGTACCTCGGACTGTTCAGATACAAGTGGACAGTCGACATGGGCAATGTACGGTTTATTGTAGTTTGGGGCGTCTGGTTGTCTCGTTAGGCTTGTTAAATAAATGTACCGTACCGGTGGTCCGTCTGTGTCCATGCAAAACTACATTTTACGATAGTCTACCAAATAATCGTATTATCGACGTTAATCGAAAAAATTAAAACTTATTTCATTTTTAAGCTTTTTTTGCTCATCTCATGCGACCGATTAGTGCATTTTCAAAAATGTGGTGTGTGTATGTATTTATACAAGTATGTATGTACACGTATATATTTGCATGTATGTAGGTCGCGGTAGTCCAGGGGGTAGAGCGTTGGACTTCTGACCGGAGGGTCCCGGTTTCGATTCCCGGGCAAGGCACTCCGGGCACCTGCAGCTCCACTCCAGCAGTATTTTTCGGGTGCCAGATTTTCCTGGGAAACCATAATTGGCACAGGGGAACTGGCCCTCCTACCCAGATGTGTGAATATTCACACGCCATCGGGCTTAGTACTGGGTTAACTCTACCATCACCTACCAAACCGACCTTCGGGTTGAATACTGTGGTTTTTTGTGTGTATGTGTGTAAAAAAATATATATATATGTATAATCTTGAAATATATATATATGTATATGTATATATATATATATATATATACACAAACACTAAGACAACAAACACCACACACATAGAAACATAAAAGAAGGACACTTACATTGGATATTTACGTTTCGACGGCACATATATATATATATATATTATATTCATATATATATATATATATATATATATATATATATATATATATATATATATGACGACGGCCGTGCCGTCGAAACGTAAATATCCAATGTAAGTGTCCTTTTATGTTTCTATGTGTGTGGTGTTTGTTGTCTTAGTGTTTGTGTGTTTGTGCGTCGCCGGAGAGCGTCATTTCCAAGAGTGTATATGTATATATATATATATATATATATTCGCACGCAGTCGATATATGGATGAGATTTTACATTGAGGAACCGTTCGCAAGGATATTTAGTAAAATTATGAAGAAAAGACTTGTTGAAACTATAATCTGGAACTCACTTTTAACTGGCTCCCAAAATTCGTCGTTGAGATAAGATTATCAACGTACATTGGAGAATTTTAAGATATAGGTATTGGAACGAATGGGCAAGTAACATGGGCGTAAATGAAACCAAGTAAAGATGCTTTCATTAGACGATAGGCTAAGAGAGAATGTTCTAAATGGTAGGATTTTTCCTTAGTAATGATGTTGCAGATGTATTATTAGCCCCATTTTTCTACGGTTTGCGAGATCATATAAATAAAATTAGGGAGATTAAGTGTAGAACAGGTAGATTTAAGTTGTTATTTTTTCCACGAACGATAAGGGATCAGAATAGCACTGTCCAACCGCGGTAGTGTCATGTTCGGATCAAAATTAGTCTGGTATGTATTCATCCCCTGCCACACACCCTAGCGGTGGCTTTGCAGGGTTCTATAAATACTGAATATTGATGCTAAACAAACCGGCAAAGCGGCATTCAGAAGCCCCGAGGACGATAAGTTAGTCGTTTTTCGAAACTTCGAGCAATAAAGAGACTAACCCGAGAGGATTTCACCCAACGGATACGCTGGGAATGCACAGAATCTCTCAAGTCAACGCCTGTTTGAACTATCATTCTATTGGTTATATAAGATATTAATAATTCAAAATCCGGGTAACGTATTTCATTGTGCCACGAGATTTGTGAAATCCGGGCGGTTAGTCCACAGTGAGGAACGAAGGGAAAACACTTTCTCACTCAAAGGGTTTTAGAAGAAGAGTTGAAATTGCCGAGCCTGGACATTTTCTTTAGACGTGAAAACGCTGTTTTGACAAATTTTTGGCACGTTAGCCTTTTTATATGCCAGTATTTGTGTAATTTTATTATTATTATTAGGTAATCTACCGTTTAAGGTAGGTTTTTGGATGGACACAACTATCAAATAAACATTTTGTGACTCCCCACCTATCAAACTAATCTATATCAGTTCCCTTTTCATCTCGGTGTACTTCTTTCCTCCCTTCATCCCGTCCAGCATCCCTATCCTGTTCCTGCCCTTAACTCGCTTGCCCAACATTCTCCCCTCTATTACCTTCTTCAACATTCCACTACCGCGCAATACGCCTTTCATCCATTTTTCCTGCCTCCATAGGATTTCTCTCAACAAACCCCTCTCCTCACCCACCATCTCTAGTACTTCCTCATTTGTTCTCGTTTATATTTGTGTAATATAAACGAGATTTTCTGAGGCTATGGCGTATGTGTAACAACCACGAAATTGTCAAATTTAGAAATTTCCCGAGTCATCGTCACCCAAATCGAAGTCCGATGTGTGATTTTGGGAGTTTTTTATGTTATATCAGGAATACCTCATTTCCTTCATATTTACGGATCGATATCCGTTTTCCAAAAGAAAATATCCTCGCAGTTTATTAGTGCTACGCGAGGGTTTCTATTGTTTTTTTAACAAATAGTAAACTAAGACAGTCTTAGGGTGGATTTATTTTTATTACTCTACCTGGGGAAATATTAGAATCATTTAATTGTGACTCATTAACATTAATTGTGCGTAAGCACCTCAATACCCCGGGGTAATAATACGATTATGTGATATGATGGCAAAACTGAACCAAAGTCATTTATTTGCCTAAGCAAGACGATCAGCGATTACTGTTCTAGATTTCTCAAGGAACCAACATAAATTACTCCTTCATGAACGTGAAAACTACTTAAGAGCGATCGTGTATAAAAAATTCAGTCGAACCATCCGCGCATAAATTTGTTTAAAATAAAACCTTAATTTTCAAACAGAAAGTGAGTTCAATTTTCATTGAGAATTTGGCCTTTTTTTAGAAAATAAAAATGGATGGTGCGTATTGCATTAGTAAATCAGTGTGATAGATACAGGATGAGAATCATTGTAAACGGGAGATGTGGATACAGTAACTTTTAACGGAATCATCTGTGGATGCTCATTATATTGCAACAATTTTCAAAGCGTAAAGATCATTCGCCGAAGATGCCCGTCCGAGTGCTTCAGTCAGTTGACACCTCAGTAGCTTAACTGGTTAAAGCACTCAGCCGGACATCGAGGGGTCCGGATTTGAATCCCGGTCAAGGCGAATGATTTTTACTCTCTGAAATCATTGAATTGTTAATATAGTAGTGCAAAAAGAACTATTGTAGGTGGAAAAGTTCATCTGTCTAGGCAACGTGTGTGTATCTCTATATACGAATGTGAATGTCCTGTATGTCTGTATGTTAATAGCGACTCGGATAGGTATAAGTGCTGTCGCTACTAGACGTTTCCGCCCAGAATGTGTGTAATAATTCTGAACGCGCCCTGCAGTGACGAACTCATTCGACTCTTGGTCAAACTCGATGGTTTTTTGCATATTCCTTCCGGAGTGGCACGGAAAGCCACCCTTTTCAGTCGTGACCCGCGCGCCAGATCTGGAAAATGTGCCAGTCACTTACGGAGCTTATCATCATCGCATTCCCTTGCGAAATCGTATCGCTGTTAAAAAAAAAGGGACGAAAGAATGGCGATATGGAGCGAGGCGAGCTTGGTGGCTTCCCCCGCGGTGTCTGGTAGATTTTATAACGGAAGGTCAATCGCCGTCGACGTGCCATGAGCGATGAAGGGTGAGGGAGTTAAGAGAGAAGGGGGGGGGGAAACCTGTAAATCATGTATTTTAATTCCTCTCTTCCGTATCACCACCCGCCAATAGATATATTTATTTCTATTCCATTCCTCGCCTCGTTCAAATCGGAAGGTGTCATAATTGATTTAGGCGGAAGCCAATTTACCATTTTGAAGGTCGGCTTTCGGAATGCGACCGGATGAACTTGAGTCTTTCTAGTGTTGAAATCCGGCAAGTGATCAGATTCTCTCACATATCAATTATATATATCGTATGTATCTATGTACACGCACGAACGCGCGTGCACACACATATTCGATGCACATGCATAAAATATGGATAAAAAATTGGTTTTAATAGATTAATAAAAATTAAAAAGGACTCACTTTAATATTTCGGTGGTCCAGCCACCTTCATTAGGATACGATGGGTGACTACCTGTAAGATAAAGAGAAGAGGGGTTACTGGGAGGGAGGGGGATGATTAAAACAAAAAGGAATACGTATTCGGCGATTGGTTGTTGAGAAACTACAAGAAAGTGTAGGGAAAAACTCTGGAGAATTGTAAAATAGTATGTTGAAAGGTGTGGTTTTAGGGATATTGCCAATTAGATGTGTCTAGGAAGTGTGCAAGTTTTTATTTCATTGTTCTTTCTAAAAGCTACCTTAACTGGGGAAGTGGGACTATTATATTCGGGTTTAGGGCATGACCACCTAATGTGCCTTGCTGTGTATGTTAAGGACTATTACAGCTGCAATATTTTGCTTAAAGAACCTAGATGTGCTTTCCAGTTATTGATTTCGACAATATATTGGCATAAGGATCACTGGCAAAAGGTTGATGAGAATAAGAAATGCTCGAGAACCAACCATTTTAAAACTTTATTTTCATTTTGCCAGTGTTGAGTAGTGAGTGAATATTTCGATTCCGCCGGTACCGACCCCCGCTATTTTCGGTAATTCTGTCTTTTGCCCTAAAAATCAAACGAGTCACTCGACGAACAATTAAAAAAAGGAATGTATGCCCATTAGTGTGTTAATTATCTTTTGTTTTATTGTTCACCGGCAACTTCTTTGTCATTACTCTTGGTATTATTATCTCCTCATGCAGTCCGGGAGGTTCACTCAGAAGCTTCCATTTTTCCCATAAAAGTCGCCAACCTCACCAAGGCGTTGAAATAAACTCAAGTCACCTTTCACTGGATAATCAAGTCCCTTATACGTGTACTGTGCCTCGAAATCTTATCTACTTCAACGCAACCGTCGAAAGGCTGGGCTTTCCACTCCACTCCACACCAAAAGATTAAATTCTTTTCACCATTTTCTAATAGCTCTATAAGGAATAAAAGTCCACAAAGGGATCAATTATGGAAGGTTAGGTTTAAATGTTTATCTTGGTTAGCAAAAGCTTGCGATTCGCATAAATATACTTTCGCTTGCTTGTGCAATATTTTATACGCTGGTGATGCGGACAGTTACATACCGTCCTCATTAATATCACGATTCATCCGAAAGCTGTAGTCGTCAGGACTCATTCTCAACTTTTTTCCGTAATAGTTTCGTGGTTTAAATGATTTTCATAGTTTCCCGTTACCAATCTCATTTGTGTTTTTGACGTGACGCCATCAATTTAATTGTCTTTCTCCTGGAGGGCAGACACCTCTGCAGGGCGAGACGAGACACTGCGTGGATTTTTCGTCTGGAACTTGCCCTTCGGCGTATCTACCATGGTTAACTAGGGCCAAACAGGATTATCCGTGGCATTGCAGCTTTCAAGGGTTGTGTTCGGGGAAATAAGAACATTTTTCGATTCGAATTCAGATCTTCCCATAATGACTGGATATTTTTCTTGGGTAACGGTGCCAATACTTATGTGCGAGTCTATATGGTCTAAGCCCGGTTCAGACATTTTCTCTCTTCTCCTTTTGATTCCTCCTGAAGTTGCCACTTCGAGGAAGGACGATCGTTTCAACATCTTATGGTTCCATATGCTGTTCCACATCTCTTTAGAAGCCATTCGGGCGGGTTTTTTTTCGAGATATCGAACTTGATGGTGTTTTCGATTTGGGATGGACGTCTGTCCATGCATAGTAATCTGCCAGAAGTAATCGACCTAGTTTGGGTAGGTTGATGTATAGAAATAGCCCCGGACTTTGTCTCAAGGCATGTGAAATTCCCCAATTGACGGGGCGAAAAGGTAACTACTCGGGCTGGATGCTCGAGTGTTACTCACTTTCTGTAAAACCTCGGGGGAAAGTTGGGAATAGATAAGATTTTTTAAAACTCTGGAATTTGATGTACGAATATGGAATATGTTATAGGAAGTGCGAGTGCCTAATGAGGACCGCGCTCCTGTTAGCTGTGAGATGGATTCGTGTTTTACTTCTCCATGGTACCCGGAAAGCCACCGTTAGGGTGTGGCAGGGGGTTATTCAACTCCAGACGTGTAACATGAAAAATTTAAGTTTTCCTTAATTCCTAGTTACAAAATATATGTGATATTCTTCAAATGATGTAGATCGTGATAACTGTAGGTAAATACACTGCGGTATTTAAGTGAGATATAGTTCTTAGCGAATGCGAGCGGAGCTGTTAGCATTAAGGTCAGTAAACTAAAGTTAGATGAGGTTATTTTTTCCATAGGCCATGGGATATACAAGCCCTGTCGTAGGCCGTAACTATGGTGGACTGACTTCGGTGATACCGATAGCAAACTGGGATGATCCAAAGGATAAATAACTCATCAGATTCGGAACTATTTGGACGAAAAACTGGGAAAAGAATGACTTGTCCCCCAGAAATATTGGAAAAAAAAAGATTGAATGCCACCAAATGAGTGACCAAAATTGCAGATTTCCTTTCCCTGTGCCACAATTGGTTTCCCCAGAATTTCTAGTGACCGGACAATCGTACCAACAGGAGTTTCAAAAGTCGTAACCTGAGATTTGATCCCGGGACCCTCCTGTGAAACGCTAGCCTTAATAGATTTAATACATTCACTTGTTTTAACCATGCATTACGCTTAATTCCAACTGTTCCATTGCCATGAAATGCGTAAATGATGGACAAACGTGGTCGTGGAAGGGGAAAATTACTATGTAGTCGATTTGAACGGAACTTGATAAATACGGAAATTTACGACCGCTTCTCTTCTTTTGTAGTCCGAGTGAGACTCATTGAGCATTTTTTCTATTTGGATTGTGTTGAAGTTAACAGTTTCAGGCTTAACTTTGTGGAATTCCTTCATGATGAGGGTGAAAAATAAGAGAAACTATACACTTCGACACACTTTTTAATGTTCTGCGACCATGGTTTCGATGCTGCCTATCATCATCGTGATGATGATTCGCAGCATTGAAACCATAGTCGTAGAGCATTAAAAAGTTTGTGCAAGTGTAAAGTTTCTCTTATTTTTTACCCTTATCTTGGATTGTGTGGATCTGCACTCTCTAAAGTCGTGTGGGAGACTTTGAAACGGCAGATACACTTCTCTTCGTGGCAGGTAGTCAAACGATTCAACCCCGATGGGTTACTGCGCCGCCGATATCCGCGTCTAAAAGACCGACTGCCAAATGTAATTCGGAGATAGCCGCCCGGGATATGATTATGAATTTCACCCGAGCCACAGTGAGTGTCGATCATTGGTGTCTCAACGTCTATAGTTATGTATCCCTCTCTCTTTTCGACCGTGGCTCTTCAATCAAAATGCTTTTTTAAAATTCATTAGCTATAAGGAGCCGAAGGGGGGGAAATAATACATCGGGGACTGAAGTTCGTGAGTCGGGTGGGGACGCAAATTCAATACGGAACCCCTGTCCTTCCCACCCCACCCAATTCAGTTCAGGGTGAATGGCTAAAAAGGGCATTTTTGCATTATTTATGTCACCAGTCTCTATTTCGGTCTGCGTCGGCACGCAGTTCTGGGAATTGTGACACACACACGTACTAAAGTCGACCTTGGGCAACGGCCGCCGCATCCTCCGCCACTTCGCTCAGAGCGGATTAAATTCGATCTGTTTCACATGGGGGTGGATCGGGGTTAGTTGAGAATGCAGCGGCGGGAGACGAAGACTCAGTTTAGGACAAGATTTTCCGGGGACAGCCCCGGGTTCTTTTGGACTCAGAAACGGATAATAGATCCTCCACCCTTGTCTTGATCGGACCGATATTAACTGCAGCATCTCCCATCCAACCGAATCGCATTAATTTATTAATGATAAAATTCAGTTGGGTCAGTTTCGACGGAATTGTATCATTTGTAACGCCACGAGTGAATGGCCATTTAATAATTTGAGAATACATTCATGATTTGTGTTGAAAGTATCAGTAAAAGTTTACTAAAAATAGATTCATTTAAGATATCGCTACAATGCCTAAAAAATCTTCAAAGTACATCGTTTGACCGTCGACACACTTTGGCCAGCGGCTTCTCTACGACGCGAAGGCTCCTTGGTAGGCGTATTCCGGAAGATCCTTAAGAGTACGCTTGCAAGCTCCGTTTATGGTACCTAAGGTCACACGGTGGCGTCCTTTGGGGGAAAATTACACTTTTGAGAATAGATAATAGTCTGCTGGTGCCAAGTCGGAACTGTGAGGGGGTTGGGAAATCGTCGTGATGCCATTTCTGAAGGTCTTCGCAAGCTGACACGCGATTCTGCTCTTGGTCGTCCGTCTAGACCTTTGGGACGAGTTTAGCGCAGATCTTTCGCATCTGCGATCTTGCGCACACTTAACCGACAGTCTGAGTCCATCACTTCACATACACGTCAGGAAAAAATTGTTACCAATACTTTTTATATAAACCTTGTACATAGATGGTATCCTGCAAGTCACCGCTCTTCTCTCTTCGAAGTTCTTCTTAATTTGATGCTCTGTAAATCCATTTTATTGGGAAGGCCGGGAATAGAACGACGGTGCTGAGGAAACTGATTGAATTAAACCAATCCCAGGATTGATGACTGAACATCGTCGAGATAATCAAGCGTCGACAGTCACGGGATCATGATCACAAAAGTTAGCCATCCCACCCTCATGCTCGCCGATCATCCCGTGACACCTAATGTTAGCGTTGCATAACCCTTTGGTTGTTTCCTTCAATCAGACTATGACCTTTCCCTCATTGACCTACCTCCGGGTTTCCCTAAATTCGTCCCGTCACGGTCTGTGATGCAGTTTGACCAATAGACACGAGGAATGATGTTGTGTATGTCGATTAATGAACTACGTGAATAACTTGTCTACAGCATGATGTAGATATGCATTTACGAAGGCATTGTGACGTACGGGAACGCATTTTTCCTCGAATCTTTCTAAAATGTCCTAATTTTTTAAAGTTATACTTCGGGTTGATTACTCTGTTTATGGTTTATGGTTTTATATATACATACATATATTATATAGATTATATATATATATATATATATATATATATATATATATATATATATATATATATAATATATATTTGTATGCGGGTCGCGGTGGTCTAGTGGTTAGACCGTTGGACTACTGACCGGAGGGTCCCGGGTTCGATTCCCGAGCGAGGTATTCTGGGCACCTGCAGCTCCACCCAAGCTAGTTGATTTTTCGGGTACCAGATCTTCCTGGGAAACCATAACCGGTACAGGGAAAGGAACTGGCCCCCCTACCCTGATGTGTGAATATTCACACGCCGTCGGGCTTGGTACATGGGTGAGCTCTACCATCACCTACTAAACCGACCTTCTGGTTGATTACTGTGTTTATGGTTTTTTTATATATTTGTATATATATACACATGTGTATATATACGCACACTCCCCTTACACAGTAGACTGACTGCTCGTTTGTTCCAGCTTCGACTTAAGTGACGCGGCGATTTCTCAAAATGTCATGTGTGTAATTGTAGTTGTGGACATAATCGCGTGATTCGAATCCGTTGAATGCGTCGTATTTCCGTCCTCGAACCGCTTTTCCACCACCGCAGGACTGGTCATCATTCATTAACAGCATATCCGCCGTATGCTGATTAAAACATTTTATCTCATTTCCTCCTCTCTCAAATCCCCTTCCCTGTGGTAGGTCTTACGTTTACAACCTCGAGAAACTGTTTACTGATATCTTGTAAGCTCGTGTGTAGAATAGGATCGATTTCGTTAAGAGAAAGGAGAGAGGTCAACCCGGCAATATATAACTGGCAAGTGCTAGCGGATGAGGAAAAATGAAAGCTTTGGCAGCGATGTTTCTCTATTTTTCGGCGGTTGGAGGGCACTGTATGCTCTGGGCTTAATAATTAGCAGTTCTTGAGTATCAGTCACCTATCTACTCACAATTGTGACGGCCATCCACTTTTAATCCAGTTAACTTAAAATCCTATGAATAAATTTAATGGGATATTCATTTTTTGTATCGAAAAATTGTCATTCGATATACGAGTATGTGTGTGTATATATACATATTATGTATTCTTTTTGTTAAAAAGAATTATATCCGTGCTAAAACTTCTCTTAGGAATCGGCGATGTCAGGTTCCAATACCCCGTAAAGCCTACGTCTGGAATGAATTGAGTGGAATCAAGTGTTTTGGAAACCTCTTGTGAGAGGGTATATTTTAATGAGTTTAGTCTTTCATTTAAATTGGAAAACTTAACTGTTGTTCAACTCATTAATTCCCCCATTATTTGTACCCCTTAAAAGTATGGTTTTCGGGATATTTTTTATTAAATCTTGTGAAATAGGTACAAAGTGCGGAAAGGTGTCCAAACACATAGCCGAATCCAAGACTTTGTTTTCCTTCATACCTTAACGGCGTTACTCTTTGAAGGTTTTATTACCTATGCCTGCACCTCTGTCTGTAGCAGATGCAGTGGGAGTGGGGAACTTGATAATATGGATTGGAAGCAAGGGTTATTGAGAAGCGTGAGAAGAATTATGTTGCCATGGTTATGATGTATGTGCATGCATAATATGCTATTAAAAAAATACACGTATATAATTTAGAGCGTCAGACTGCTGACCGGAGGGTCCCGGGTTCGATTCCCGGGCAAGGCACTTTGGGCACCTGCAGCTCCACCCAAGCTAGTTGATTTTTCGGGTACCAGATCTTCCTGGGAAACCATAACCGGCACAGGGAAAGGAACTGGCCCCCCTACCCTGATGTGTGAATATTCACACGCCGTCGGGCTTGGTACATGGGTGAGCTCTACCATCACCTACTAAACCGACCTTCGGGTTGATTACTGTGTTTATGGTTTTATTTACAATTATACTATACATATTTATTATCATAAAATATAATATATATTCATTCAAACATAGAGATAGGCAAAAGGAAAGGGGATAGGAAAACACATTACACACACAAAACACAGAAAGTCCGGTCCGGGAAGGTCCGGTGTTCAAATCCCGGTTAAGGAAATATTTTTACATTTATGATCTGCTCAAAAAACCGCCTTCCCCACATGTCCTGTGTTCGCCTTTTATGTGTTTTCCTATCTCCTTTCCTATACCTATTTCTATGTTTGAATGAACATTTGTGCGCCGTATGGCGGGATTTCGTGTTTGAATGTGTGTGTGTATATATACGAGGGTCATCCGGAAAGTAGTACCCGTTCGTGAAATAAAGACACTAAAGTAAATATTAACAAACATAAAAAATTTTATTTGAAAGAGGATACTTTAAACTACTTCTCAACATAATCTCCAAGCAAATTAAGGCATTTGTCATAACGTGTGACAAGTTTCTGTATTCCTGCTGCATAGTCCTTCGCCGCCAGCTCATTGAGATACAGGGTCACTCCTTCTTTAAGTTCTTCATCGCTGTCAAATCTTTTTCCTGCCAAAAAGTCTTTAAGCTTTGTAAAGAGATGAAAATCTGAAGGGGCCAAGTCCGGGCTATACGGTGGATGGTCGAAAGTTTCCCATTTGAATTGCTGCAAAAGTTTTTGTGTTATCCCAGCTGCATGAGGCCTGGCATTGTCATGAACGAGAATGACACCAGTAGACAATAGACCTCGCCGCCGATTTTGTATTGCCCGCCGTAATTTCTTTAATGTTTCACAATACGCATTGGCATTAATAGTGTCTCCACGGGCCATAAAATCAATAAGCAATACACCTCGTCGATCCCAGAAAATGGTTGCCATGAGTTTCCTGGTGGACAGAACTGTCTTGAATTTTTTTGGTTTGTTTGGTGAATGAGCATGATGCCACTCCATTGACTGTCGTTTACTCTCAGGTGATGCATAACAAACCCATGTTTCGTCACCAGTAATTATGCGAGTCAAGAAAGAGTCTCCTTCATCAGAATAACGTCCCAAAAACGTCAGTGCTGCAGCCATACGCTTGGTTTTGTGCTCATCTGTAAGCATGCGAGGGACCCATCTTGCAAAAATTTTTGCATAATGCAGATGGTGTTTAACAATTTCATGAACAATTGTTCGAGAAACATTGGAAAAATGCTCACAGATGTCATCAATTGTGACGCGCCGATCGTTCCTCACGAATTCGTCAACTGAGCTCACCAGTTGGTCTGTAATGACAGACGATCTCCCCGAACGCTCATCGTCGTGTGTGTTCCCCCTCCCCATGTTGAAGTTGCGACACCACCGCCGAACAGACGACTCGTCCATTACATTGTCTCCATGCACCTCCTTTAATTGGCGATGAATATCACATGGGCGAACGTTTCTTGCATTGAGGAATTTAATCACT
>CM073774.1:80173317-80212583 GCA_037158775.1 Hetaerina titia | reverse complement strand
CAATGCTAGCGTCACGCAACTTGGCTCAGAGAAGGCAGACAAGCCACTGAAGCTATCTGACCTCGTCCAGCGGCTACTCGCGTCGTCAGCACTTCATGCGGCACGAACGGGTACTACTTTCCGGATGACCCTCGTATATATACTATATATATAATTATTAGGTAATCTACCGGTTAAGGTAGGTTTTTGGATGGACACAACTATCAAATAAACATTTTGTTACTCCAACAAAACAAAACCCAATCTAGCAATCTATTCTACATCAGGTCTCTCTTCATCTCTGTGTACTTCTTTCCTTCCTTCATCCCGTCCAACATCCCTATCCTGTTCCTTCCCTTTCCTCGCTTGCCCAACATTCTCCCCTCTATTACCTTCTTCAACATTCCACTACCGCTCAATACGCCTTTCATCCATTTTTCCTGCCTCCATAGGATTTCTCTCAACAAACCCCTCTCCTCACCCACCATCTCCAATACTTATAGATATATATATATATATATATATATATATATATATATATATATATATATATATATATATATATATATATATCTTAAATGGATAGTCTCACGAATGTGAATGATAATTTAAACGGAGAAGCGAGGTAGCCAACAATAACACAGAGAAACACATACAAATAAAACTCACACGAATTTCAAATTTTCGGTGGCCAAACCACCTTCCTTTGGGGAAAGAGGGAACTGACATATACGTGTGTGTGTGTGTATATATATATACACACACACATACAGAAAAGCATGTTAAACACGCGGGACAAGGAAGAGTCTACGTCTTAATAATAAGTTATTCAATGAACGAATGTGACGGGGTTGAAAGAGTAGATAACCAAGGATAGTGTAGAATGAGAAGAAATTAGTGAAAAGACACAAAACCTTTTGAGTAACTTAAACTTTTTGTTTAGGCATGTCTACAATGGCCAATGTTTATGAAGTGGTGAGGCACGAGCGAAGGGATTAGGAAAAGTTAGGGATTAAAAAAGGTGATATGGCAACTCACGGAGCTCGATCGCCTACAGGACCTGGCGTATGTTAATGAAGATTTCGCTGAAACCCGAACCACACGTGAGATAACGGGTGATACCTTGAGTAAAGATGTGGCGTAACGGAAGGTAAGGGTAGGCAGTGAATGGCACAAGGTATTTGAGGAAGGATCAAAGTGATAGACTGGAGAAAAAGAGGAAGTCGCGACACTGTTTTGTTAGAGAGGCCTTTTACGTGAGACAAAGTATGATTGTGGAATGATTGCGCGGTAGGTCGAGAGAGGAGAAAAAATGGAAGATAGGGGAGGATGAGGTGGGTTAAGGAGGTTCAGTCGTGACTATACGAGTCGAATGTTTCACTTACGTGTTAATGACGAGTCATGAAATCAAAGTAACACCCATTCATGCATATTTCGCAAACAGATATGAAGTCAATATACAGTTTCAAAGCGCTCTAAGAGGTCCTTATTATTATTTAAATGTACTCAAAAATTTGTTGGATTAATTCAATGCGCAAATTTTTTAAACCTTGCGATTTAGGCTTTTTTTTACGCATATTAAATGATATCATTTAAACAATGGGGTAATTGATGGTTTCCGCCGTAACTTAATAGAATCGATTCTTCAGGTCTTGAAACAGACGTTGAACGTCGGAACCCGGGTCGTATCATATTCAATTTTCTGTGAAATCACAAAGTTGCTATTCTTTCATTTCCAATAAGCAATGGGGGTTATGTGCTTTCATGTTAACAGTATTACATCCCTTTTATAATTGCAAACATGATATCAGTTTTTCGACAGGAAGACGTGTGTATGTTTGCTCAATTAATAAAGACTTCATTTAAATATACAAGGAACGTAGATATGGTCGTGAATCAATGTATTGAGTGCATGAACGAGAGCGTGCGTACATCCGTGTTATAATTTTACATTAATCTGTGTGATTGACGGGTCAATGGCATAGAAGGGAAACCCTATAAACCCTGACTGAGTGAGTATGTGAAATTCACAAAGGTCTAACACACCTGAGTGATTGAGTGACTGTGTATTCACGTAAGTCGTTTCTGTTTCACTAGATCCTTTTATAATTTTCATTTATTTGTATGATTGACGGGTCACTGACATAGGAGGAATCCTTGTTAATCCTGAGTGTGTGTGTGTGTGAATGTGATTCACGAGAGTGACTGTTATTTCTTAATACACCCTAGTGATCGAGTGGTTGTAAGTTTGTTTTATTCTTTATTAATTTTATTATTTATATTGGCTTTTGTTTGTGATTGATGTATACGTGGGTCACTGTTTCTCAAACACACCCGAGTAACCTAGTGTGTATTCCCTATTTCTCCTTTTTTTCTTCCTTTTCTTTCTTGTCACTTAGTGCCAAGCAAGTTTACGGTCTCGGCATTTTTTTGTGTACATAATAAATACTTTTTCTGGTGGTAGTCTCCAACCGCCATCTTGTCTTCTACAAATTCTTGGATTTTCCATGTCTGTGTCAATAAAAACTAACATATTGAGGCGTTGTTTTGTCATCGTCATTTGATAGTGCCTTTAGGGTTATAAATTAAGGAGATTTGATCTAAATGACATATATTTGATATTTCGACCAACCTCCTTAAATATGACAGGATAATATTGTACGAGTGACGTGATCCGCAAGGGTAAGAATGCGGTCCGGTCCATGATTAAACTATTTTTCGAATTGGCGGATGAAAATGTATTCGCGTGGCTAAATGGTCGGGGATAAGATATGTAGGTTTGAGGGAGAAATGAAGTGGTTGGTTTCTAATAGGTGTTTGTCGATCCTGAGGTTTTTCTATTGCATTTAAAGCGGGCCTAATATTTTTCGAATCTAATGAACGATATGAGCAGTTTGATTCCTCTGGTATGTGCTTTTGTTGCAAGGTGTTGGGTATTTGATTTGACATGTACCGTGTTTCAAAACTTGAAAAAAATGAAGTCATTTTTTTTGCTTTCCCTGCCACGAAAGGGAAGGATGTGAGGGGATATCTTTGTACTTCTGGAGACTAATAAACCCCCTCGCCACCATCATATAATTTATGTTGACTTGAGGACTGTAATTACGCGGCTTTAGGTTCTTTGGGGTTGTCAGGGCGAGTCATGTGTGGCTCATCCAACATTGAAATGCAATTACGTAATACGTGACCGGCGGAATACCGGAATACGGAAAATTCCATCGGTTGAAGAAGCACCGTTTGCTCGCCACGGCCGGACCAACCTCGGAATATCCCCTCGGGCCAAGCGTTTCCCGTTCCGCTGGTCCTCTACGGCCTTTTCGTCCACTAGACGCTTTTGGCGCCGGACACTACGGTACGAGAAAATATATTTCATGAGTATTTATTATTATTTTTTTTTGACGGACGATTTCCATCATGTCGAGGATAGGGAAGAGTTTGGTGTGCTAGTAGATTTTTTTAAGTCGGGGGAGGGAGGGTTATAAATTTGCAGCCCCCCTGCGCTTCGTATACTTATATACCCTTTGAGCAAGAATGCGGACGTTTGTTTTTGGTGCGTTGAGGAGAGAGTTGGGGGGTGGAAGGGCGGACGACAGTGCGAGGCGGGACGGGACGCCTGCCCCCTCCTTGAGGGATGGAGAGGGCGTGCCCTGGAGGCGAAGGTGACCTATCGCTTTCCGCCTGATGTTTCTCCACATCTCCCGCCAACAGGTCCGGCCGAGAAGGTCCGAGAGAGAGAGAGAGAGAGAGTGGATGGCATTGCGGGAGATGCGGAAGTTTATGCACGAATTCTAAATTCCTCGATATGAGGAATTTCAATTTTATTTTAAAATTGTTAATGCTAAAGAGTATGGTAGTGCATAGTGCCAGGTTTCATCCAAAACAATGTAATCAGGTAGACTACTGCTAATAGTAATGTCAATGTATGTGTATGTAAGTATGTATGTGTGTATATACATGTATAACCATAAACCCAGTTGTCAACCCAAAGGTTGGTCAATACTAATCCCGACGGTGGGCGCGGTGAGTGGAATACAGTACACACACACACCCTGCCCCCTCCGTTCTACGCCCTTGATTACCGCGACCCACACACACACACATATATATGTGTGTGTATATATATATATGTATATATATATTTATTAAAAAAATATATATATTATATATATATATATATATATATATACATACATACACACACATACACATACGGAACGCAGTCGGGAGGAATATAGCATACAATCTAGGCGTGTTTGCCTGTTTCTTAGATTTGGAAAAGGTGTTTTAAGAGAGTGAATCGGGAAAAACTAATGAGTATATTGCCGAAAATTGAAATAGATTGGAGGGACAGGAGACTAATCCGTAACTTGTACATGTCTCCGACTGTTCCGGTGCGAGTGTGGGATGGAGAGTCCGAATGGGCAGCGTTAGGGAGAAGCGTGAGACAGTGTTGTCAATTATCACCGGTGCTGTTCAAGTGAACTAGGAATTAAAGTTTGCGGGGACTTTGTAAGATCAGTTAGGTTTGCTGATGGCCAAACTCTAGTTTGTCAGTCAGCCAGGTGGTTAAAGCGTTGCTGAATGAATTGTAAATTCAGTGCGATAGATATGGGCTGAGAATCACTATAAATAAAACAAAGGTTTTGCGGTTTTCCGTTGAAAGAAAGGCTAAGTTTAACATTAAAATGAGAGGGCATAAGCCAGACCTGGTTGTGCATGTTACGTTTCTCGGAAGTTTTTGGACCAAAATTGTCAAAATACTAAGGACGTAAGGAGAATAATTGCTCTTGGCAAAGAGGCTTTCACAAGGAGGAGTAAATTGATGACGGGAACGTTGAATAGAGGTATTAAGAAAAGATTCTTTAAAACTTTCATGGAGCGTAATTACTGTATATACGGCACGGATACATGGGCATTAAAGCAGGAAGATAGACGTAGATTGGAGGCTTTCGAAATATGGGTGTGGAGAAGGTGAAATGGACCGAAAGGAAAACAAATGAGGAAGTACTTGGGATGGTGGGCGAGGAGAGGGGTTTGTTGGGAGAAATCATAAGGAGGCAGGAAAAATGGATGAAGGGCGTATTGATCGTCAATGGGATGTTGAAGACTGTGATAGAGGGGAGAATGTTAGGCAAACGAGGAAGGGGCAGGAATAGGATAGGGATGTACGGGATGAAGGGAGGGAGGAAGTATACAGAGATGAAGAGGGAATTGTTGTAGTGTAGGGTATTGGGTTGTGTTTTATTAGGAGAAACAAATATTTCTTAGTAGTTGTGCCCATCCAAAACCTACGTTAACCGGTAGATTGCCTAATAATAATAATAAGGGACGCGATGGCTATGTATTTATCTACTCGTATATCAGGGTTGGCATTTCCGAATGCCAATGGATGTACGGGATGAAGGGAGGGAAGAAGTATACAGAGATGAAGAGGGAATTGTTGTAGTGTAGGGTATTGGGTTGTGTTTTATTAGGAGTAACAAATATTTCTTAGTAGTTGTGCCCATCCAAAACCTACGTTAACCGGTAGATTGCCTAATAATAATAATAATAAGGGACGCGATGGCTATGTATTTATCTACTCGTATATCAGGGTTGGCATTTCCGAATGGTGCCTCCGTCCCCTTCTGACATCCTGAAGTGACCTTTTATCAATTTGTGGATTACGATTTCTCATTTGAAACGGTATAACTTAAAGTAAATGTATATTCCATTCTGGAAGAAGTATCGTGCTAATTGGCCTTAACCGTTGATGTATCTTCCACTGATTATAAATTATTCCCTATATCGTCTCTTAGTCCCTCGAGCCTAAACCATCTTGTGCGCTGGAAGTGCGTGCACGTGATCGGACCACCCCGCGACCGCGGAACGTCTGCGGACCCATATCTTTTATTCTTCCTTCTTCCCTTCTTCGTTCTCCTCGGATTTTCACCCTCCCGCCCCCCCCCCTCTTCCATGAGGAATGCGAGAATGAATCCGATTCATCTCTACGCCAATTACTCCCTCGGACTCCCTCCCTCGCTCTTCAGCTCACGCCTCTTTATCGTAATGAAAACCTTCTCCCGTGAGAAGGATTGGATCCTTCTCCTCCTGAAGTGCAGTGGTAACTCTTCCGTCACGTGCAAACGCGGTGGCGTCGAGAGGGTGGCCTGCAATGGGCTCGGCGTCCACCCAGCCGTTCGCTTTCCGTCGGCCGGGTTCTTTCAATTATTCTTCGACGCCGACGTGCGCCAAGACACCGTAGGTCGTGATGGATGGACGAATGGATGAATGAATTTCCCTCTCTTCTTCCGCGAAATGGAATGAAGACATCTGGGGGTATTTTTGCGATTCTTTCGTCATGGTGATGTTATGGGAGGGCTTTTTAAAACCTGATTATTTTGCTCCGAAAACTGGTTTCTAAAGGAATTTACCCTGATCCAATGTGGAATTTTTATTTTTTTAAATCGTACTATTAGTTTTTCTATGCGTTCCTGGTTCATAATTTCACGCCTGAAATGGTCGAAGTTGATTTTTCACCCAATATTATTTCCAGTTAAATTGTCAGGCTAATAATAATTACTAAACAGAGAAAATGTTGAAAGTTTGTGGGTTGTTGGGGGACGTATACAAAAGGTATGAATAAATGAAGAAAGAAATAATGTTGAGCAAACAAAAGAAAGTTCTCATGAGAGGCCTAAGTAAATGTACTTGAAGGCACTCTCCAAAACCTGCCCTTTTTCAATAGGCCAAATGCATTGAATCCGATGAATAAATCTCGTTTAGTTGCAATCAAAAATGTACCTAAATCTTTCCTGTCATATGTAAGGGAATGTCTGGTTTCATTATTATGAGATATTTCATCTTTGAATGTTACGATATCTCAGGACTCGGGTGTTTAAAATGACAACATGGGTAGGAATGTGAAATTCATTCGTAAAATATGCAGATTTATGGCCTTCAGATAAATGATTATCTTTCCTTTAAAGCGATTTCAAAATTATTTATTTAAATCATATTTTTCGTGGGAATTTATTTCCTTTCCTGATTTATTGTTCTATTACCTATTTATAGTTATTTCAGTATTAATTTCAATGCAAAGCTTCCGAATTTACGTTTACGAAATGAGAAAAATATTTTCTGGTGCTCCGAATTTTCAGTTATATGTCAATCCTTAATTTGGCTTCTGTTGCCCTTAAAATGAAGTACGCCATCTAGCGGATGGGCAATCAAATTGGGAATCCCTTTGGTCCTGTTCTTAAAGAGTAGGCTAATGCCAATGCGAGGTTTCTCTCCACTCTCCTCTTGACCAATCCCTGATTATCCTACCTCTACTAAGTTGCCCACATATCAATGACGGCGCAAAGACCTCGGCTGTCTGTCATCTTCCATAATAACCACTGCTAGTGGATATTTTCAAGTTGTTAATCTTTGTTTCCTATTGCTGTTTTATAGTTGAAAATCGCTGTCACATAAGTTTGCAAATACTGATCATGATTTGCTCATAGCATTTTCGCATTGAAGATGTGATGTAGACGGGACAACGTTATGTAAGCGAGGCAGGGGTAGGAAAAAGATAGGTATATTGGACGGAGTGAAACGAGGCAGAAAGTATGTGTGTAGGATTAAAGAAAGGTTTATTATATTGTAGGATGTCAGGCTGTGTCATGTGAAGTGAAAATAAAAAATATTGCGGTGGATAGTGCGTCTACCCAAAACCAACATTAATAGGTTAAATAACTTAATAATATTTTACATTCAAGTATAAACTCATTAACTTTGAACTAGTAGGAATCTGCATGGATTATACGTATAATATTTATTTTAAAGATCAATTCGCACCGATCCATTACAGCTGCGGTGCCCTGAAATAGGCAACATGCACGGCTGTTAAAATGAGTCTATGGACAATGACTGTTACCACCATCCCCCCCAATGTGCAGTAAATTCACATAATCTTGCCTTCTCTCACACTGGGAATAGGAAAGAATTAAAATTACTTGCTTACAAGTCTCATAAAAAAGTAATGGATTGTGTACTCCAGACGTTCGAAGTGACTGCCTACTGTGTTGTACGTGACTATGGCGAAGCACGTGAAATGTGAACTCACTTCTTCCCTTGAAGGGTCTCGTCAGAAGGTTTTTTTATTGTTATAAATTTTTATTCCTCTGAAGGCACAAATATAGGTTGAATCTTTAATGTACTAGATATTAAGCAATATAGGAATTATATATACGTGTATGTTGCAATGTGTACGTGCAATGTATGTATATATATATATATATGTAAATATTTATTTATCGCACATGCAGAGTCGGGTGCCAAATTCATTATTTCACGCGGTCGCGCGTTGTGACGAAAAAAAAATACACCGATCCGAGAGACATTCGTTATCTAAAAGGGTTCGCGGGATCGGAAATATCACCATCTTCCGATCGTTGTTGACAGTAATAATTGTGGGTCGGCGCGGCGGCTTGCGCTTGGGCGCAAAAAATATGGAAGTGGACAAGGGGTGGGGGGGAGGGAAAAAAAACAGTTGAATGAGAGCCTCACGCAAAGTGGTGATGTTGCGACCGGCACTCTCGTTAATGCATTCGCCGGCGGTTGGTAATTAGCGAGTCCAGGACTAGGATGTATGTGTGTGGCGGATGGTGGGGGGGAAAGAGGTAGCGGAGGAGGAGTGGGGATATGTATGAGGGAGAAAACGGAGGTGGAGGGAGGTGGGGAAACTAGAGAGTTGTGGTAGGGATGAGAGGGGGGAGGGGAAGGAAGGGTGTCATAGGATGGCTGCCCTGTCACGTGAGGTGTTTCGTCACGTGACACCTCGCAATATACCAATTTTCAAAGACACGTATATAGCCCACGTCTTCTCTCTCTCCGTCTCTCCCATTATCTCTCTTTCCCTCTCTGTTCTCATCTATTTTATATTTAGTTTGTACAAACGTGTCAATTCTTGTATTGGTCGGGGAGGCAATAGGACAAGCGTAGATTGGAAGTTTCTGAGATGTGCCATTGGAGTAGGATGTAAATATATAAATTGGGCGGAGAGGGAGACAGACTATGAAGTTCTGGGTATGTTCTGGGAAAGAGAGAAAGTTGTTGGGAGAAATTCTAAGGAGGTAGGGTGAGTGTGGATGGAGAGAATATTGAATGGTGAGCGACTGTTGAAGACTAATATAGAGTGGAGAATATTGGGAACGCGATGTGAAGGGGGTAAAAGAATGGATATATTTGGTGCGATCAATACAGTTAGAAAGTATGCATAGTGAAGGTTTGAATTATTGTAATTTGTGGTGTTGGGGGTCTATCCGCAGAGGAAGGTGGTTTTGCCACCGAAAATTTCGGAATACGTGTGTGTTCTTTTTTTATGTATTTTTCTAAATTTGTGCTTGCTAAAGCCATCTTGCTCATTCGTTTGAATTATTATTTACATCCGTGAAACTTTCGTACAAGATATATATATATATATATATATATATATATATATTCATTCAAACAGAAATAGGTATAAGGAAAGGGGATAGGAAAACACATAAAAGGCGAACACAGGACATGTGGGGAAGGCGGTTTTTGAGCAGATCACGAAAGTAAAAATATTTCCTTATCCGGGATTTTTAAAGTAAAAACTATTTTTACGATACGATCACGAAAGTAAAAAATATTTTTACTTTCGTGATCTGCTCAAAAACCGCCTTCCCCACATGTCCTGTGTTCGCCTTTTATGTGTTTTCCTATCCCCTTTCCTTATACCTTTAATCTGTTTGAATGAATATTTGTGCGCCGTATGGCGGGATTTTCAAGTTTGAATATGTATATATATATATATATATATATATATATATATATATATATATATATATATTAGTATCTCCTTAAATATAGAAATATATATGTATTCATTCACATGGAAATAGATATAAGGAAAGGGAATAGGAACACACATAAAAATACATGGGTATGTATCCGTATCTCCTTCCTGTGGCAACTATTAAAGAACGAATTAAATAAAGTCTTTGTTCGTTTTAATTCATCATCTGCTACATTCGTTGAACAAATATTACGACACAGAAATAACTGTCAGAATTATTGAAGAAACAAAAGGTGGAAAAATGAGAAAATAATTTAAAACCACACACTCTTCATATAGCATCATCATAATGAAAAAAGAAATTCGTTCTAAGAAAAAATTAGCACTGCTTTTTATTTCCCTTGGTTCTCAAATGAAAACAAAACCAACCTTAATACTCAGGCCATTATTCATCGGAATTTAAGAAACACTTAAATCTTCTATGAACCACTTTCATATGTCTGTGCTAGTACTATTTGCTATTAAGGGTCTTTCTACTGACATCCTCGTTACCCCTACTACCTTACCTACCACAGTCTTTCTTCTTTTACCATCGCTACCAATGTTTGCCTTAAATGTCAATATTCTTCCGCTACTTCTAGCGTGTCTTTATCTAGTTTGTTTTGAAGGTTATCTTCAATGTTCCTTCTATACTAGAGTAGTTAAATCAGTGTCTCTTTGGAAAGTTGTTGTTGCGATTAATATCTAACGTATTTCGTGAAGATTCAGTTGCTTGACAGTCGGAATTTTGGCGTAAAAATATTTTTAGTGTGGAAATAATTTTTGAACCGAGGCCCAGAACCTTACCAAAGTCACGTGTCTGTGTTGTTACCGGTTTCCTTCCGTCTGTGAACATTGGATTCTTGCCTTTTTATTGGAGCATTGGGTTATTACCCTGGAACATTATCTTTTCTAACGAAGTGACATAATTTGTTATCCATAGTTGTGACCACAATATGTGTTAGTTTGACAATCATGTACGCTTAAATTCTCCTCGTAGCCTAGCCTTCCAATATAAACTTGCAGGTTACCAAGTACAAGAATTATAAAGTGGTTATATCTATTGTGTATGTGTAATAAAATAAATTTTACTACACTGATATATGAAATTTTTATGTTGCGCGCTTGTGTGATCACCCCCTGCCATACACCCTATTAGTGAATTGCTGGGTAATACATCAAATTGGAACGCTCGATTGTATTATCACTTTATGTAAGCCTTAACTCATGCGGTTTTTATGTATCTCGTAGTTTAAGTTGCAAATGATACAAGTTACCACGCTTTCATAGACCCGGAACACTAGATTTCAAATAACAGTGTGACGCAAATTAGGGTACCAATTTTAATTGCTAGTGCTATATTTTCTGAAGCAGGTATATATTTTACGTTGTGCTAATGGTACCACTTGAAGTTGTGTCCAACCGCTCTTTCCATTCACCCATCGATGAAAGCTAAGCTGATTCACTCTCAAACAGGCAGTCTTCTTCTGATAGCGATGGGTCTTCCTTATCCGTTGTCCTTTTCCCCTTTTATGCAGGAGCCTTTATCTTCGAAAAGGGTCCGTTTGTACACGAATGCTTAGGTTTGCAAGTTTTAAGGCGCTAATTATCAATCTGACTCACGCATTGACCTCGGGAGTTAAAGATAAAGCCAGCCTTTCTATTTGAATTTGCGCTGGCCCAGGGCTTCTACTTTCATCGCATTGATCTTTTTCTTTCGTTAGAGTAGGCTCCGTTGATTAGATTTGGTGAAAGCGGTTAAGAGGCTAAATTAAGGATAGGAGTACTGTAGGGTTATGGGTTATCTCCGTTGAAATTAAATATCTACATCGAGGAGCCAATCAGTGAGACCTATGAATGGATAAACGCTGGCGTAAGTATCCATGGAGAAGGGATAAGAATAATACGACTTGCGAACAAAGTATTAACGTCTACTTACGCAGAAGAAAGAAAGCATGATTAGTGTACTAGCCTGTGTGGAGAGGAGTTTGAACCGGTTCAACTTCAGCACGAAGGTGACTAAAACCAAGGCAGTGGTCTCTAGCAAAAGTAAGAAAGTTAATCTTCAAGTATGACTGGTGGAAGACGTCACAGAATGTGGAAGAAATTTGATATTTTTAGTCCTAAAACAGCAATTTATGGCCTTATGCATCGGAATATTAACAGGGATAACAATGGACAAGATTACAAGCACCCAAACCGTAGGTGGAGAAAAATCCACCCAGACGGGAATAGAACACGTGACGCTTGGATTGGCAGACGATGAGGTTAACCCGCCGCCACCGGGGCCGGTCGAATGTTAGAAGAAAGGTCAATTGCGACTTTTAAAAAAGGGGGATAGTATAGGGAAAGCGAATAATTATTCATGGCGAAAGAATCAACGACTAATGGTAAATAGTTTAGCTAGCTTAGGCATAAAAAAGTGGTTCATTAAAACATACCTGAGGAGTTCACTTTTCTTCGGGTGTGAGGTATGAAAGATAGGAGCAGAAGATGAAAGAACATTGGGGTTGATGGAATCCTGGCTTAACTGGTGAATGTTTAAAATAAAATCGATTGACAGAGTAAGAAGTGAAGAAGTACTTCGAAGAGTGGGTTAAGAGCAATGCATTTGGACTTCAATTCAAGCTAATGATCGAATAATAGCACTGTCATGGGATGAAAATGTATTACGGACCAGGTTCTATCGGCACGAATTATCATCAGGTGAAGGGACCTGAAGATAGTGCAGTGCATAGAAACCTTGTTGGTGATACATTTTAATCACGTGGAAAAGTGCCATTATTTGGTCACTATGTTCCAATTCCACTTAATCACTCCTGGAACTACGCTACTCTATTCAAGGTATTCTGACTGTTAGAATTAGGTTTTGGAAAGCTTCTAACGACTGTCAATAGTTTAGCTAATTTCGAAATTAAGGTCTGTAGTTTTTATATAAATTGATAGAAACTTTTATTTTCAATTATTAATGCATCCTTTCAAAGTTTACACAATCCACTGTTATTCTATATAATTCTACGTGATGTTTAACGCTTCCTCAACGACATGACGGCGAGCTGATATGAAATGGGTGTGCAAAAATTATCACAGTTTCTACAAGAATGCAGCCACCTAAATGGCAATTATCCAGAAAAAAGGTTAATTTTCAAACTTTAAAAAGATGTGTGAATCATTGAAAACACACGTTTTTATTTATAATTGAAGTTGGAGACCTTCCTTTTGGAATTACCCTGGTATCTTCAGAAATTTTTGAAGAAAATTTCAGACTAAATGTGGTTGTGTGACCCTATTAAGTGATCGAGAGTTTCTGATCGAGAGATCCTCTCTGGTGGTGTAGGGACCCGTAATGTGTCCCTCTTCTGTTTTGTTGTCATCTCTCACTCTATTCATCCTCCAACGGACAGTTTGGTCGCACCCAAGTGTCCGGTACCTTTCCAGGAATCCTCTCTACACGACCCTCTCCCACCCCTCGCCGCCACACACCCACACACCATTGCCAAAATTTCCGCGTTCAGAATTCGAAATGTGCGCGCAAAAAGGGAAGGACGGTAAAGACTTCCGGTTCCTCGAGACAATGTATTTATCTCGCCTCTTTCGACACGTGTTTCGGAGAGACCTACCTGGATTCCTGCGGGATGGGTTACTGCTAAACCTTCCGCTCAACACACTCAGCCTCGGAATCCGACGGCGTGAATATTTTATGGTATTGAAAATAATAATTTTTTTTTCATCCTCTCGCCCGCATGTACGCACCGTTTGAATTGGGCACTTAAGGTGGACCAATGTAGAATTCCTTGAAGTTATGCCCGTGTTGAAAGTTTATACAATGCTTCTGGATTCAGGGAATGTTCTTTGGGAGAAGAGGGGACGATACGTGAGTGTTTAAGCGTTAGAAAATGCTAAAATAGTCTTGGAGTGTCTATAGAAAATTCCCTCTCCTAAGCACCCCATATTGTTTATTTGGTATGTTGTAAAATTTGATATTTTTACCTTGAAGACAGATGGGAGATACTGTAACGATCAAAATAGATGTTTTTAATAAGAGGAACGCCTCTAACACCATCACGGAAACAACGAAAGCAAATGGGGGAGAAAAATTATAGATTAGTAACAAACATTTTAAGAAAGATATGGGACACCTGAGTTTTCTTTCCATAACGAGGATATTATTATGGCTCGAAATTATATTCGCAGATTTGATCTCCGAGATAAAATGTAAAGAGATAACAACATCATTGACATATTCAATTACTCATTCGTCATTACATTTTAAAATACGATATTAGGGTGTTAATGGGTCAGAATAAAAGCAGATAGGAGTTTATTTAGTAAGTTGACTTCTTACCTGACGCTTAGACATTACAATTCAAAATAGGCATGCATAAAAGGCCGATAAAGACATTGAATACAGGTAAATGCAATGAGAAGTGTTAATTACATCAATGACATGATCTAAAAAGTAGTGGTGAAGAATAAACTTTGCACCGAAACAATTTATTTTGCGTTTTAAGAACTAATTCCACTAGTATTTTATGGAACAAACTATTGCAAGACGATATTTTGAACGTAATAAGATGTTCTTATGAATTTTGAAATATTTGTCCCGCTTCCTGCACTTTAACGTAAAATAGACATTGATCACACTCCTCTTGCATGGGGGGGGGGGGTGTGTCTAAAGCAAGCAAAGTCAGGCGTACTTAAAGTAATGTTCACCCTGTCTCCTTCAAGAATATTTACATCTAAATGATTCTGCTCAAATCTTAGGACGAGGTCATAAGCTATTGATACCAATGAAATTTTTCATTTTGAATCTTGGGAAATCGTATTTAGATGGTAAAAAAACGGGCTCCTTTGATTGTAAAATACTAAATTTAACAAATGAAAAATAGATTGGCAAATGGAAAAATGACTTTTTATACTATATCAATCTGTTCAGAACTTAATCTCTGTAATTTCAGTTACATCATCTCCCCTACCGTAGTACCATGGCATTAATAATGCGTTTTCAACATCATCACCAGGGAAATCTGCTTTTAATTAATGTAAGAGAATTTATCTGTAATATTACCTTCGCTCCGAGTGTGATTCCAAATCTAGATCTTCGAATGATTTTTTTGATACGCTACTCAGTGTGTCATAACGTTTTACAAATCAGTAGGCATTTTATGTCGCATTAGTTTGGGCATAAAAACATTTTTCTGTGAGTAATCATCAACAACCCGACGTTGTGTTTGTTTTTTAATCAACGTTCGCAAAAAAACTGTACTACTAATTGGACGCTAATTAACCAACCGTTACTCCTTGCTTGGACATTCTTGCTGGACACTGCCCCTCCGTTTGCGAGCATTCGATTTTTTTATTCAGATATTTATTATCCTTGTGCCATATCCTCCTTTCGTGCTTTCTCATTTTTTTTTGTTTGTTCTTAATTTCACCAAAATTGAACCAGTTCCATTATTCGTCGACCGAGCAGAAATATCTGTGCGTTCACCTTAAAATTCCGCTGATGAGTATCGGTTGCGAAATGTCCTCCACAATCATGCTGTATTACGGAAAGCCCAAGGTTACCTACCATATATGCAGTCTCTCTCCGCGGAGAGCACAACCTCAGCGTGGGATGTGGCGTTTTCTGGAAGTGGCATGAGGAAGTGGTCTTATGGAGTTGTATGGTAGGTAGGCATCATGGCAGGTCCCTTAACCGCTACATTGGGATGCCTAGAGCTGCTCGTGTGTCGCCTTTGCATGCTGAAGTAATTCACATATTTTGTTTTGTTTTCATTAGGTAGCCTTGTCTGTCAATAATTAGATGAGATGATAAAAAACTTTTTTCTCATTTTCTAAATTCTGACTAAATGAGGATCTAAATTTAAATCATTCTTCTTGTAATTTTTTTGACATGTTTAAATAGCTGTAGCTAAAAATAGAAGCGCGAAAAATATGAAAAAGGAGGAGGGTTCACTTTCCCTGCCTCGAACTAAAAAATTTCTGAGTTTCGTGCAGCCTGGAGTTGGTGAACAGGGAACGTATTTCTGGCCATCTAGCACGATGGAATGACCCAGCAATGAATATAAAACTGTGAGTAAGTAATGATAAATACTACCAATTACTTCACGGGGTCGTTTTTCGAAACATACGGTAGAAAGGGATAATTTGAGCATTGGTTGAACCCCCAAAATGTGGCACGTGAGAAAATAATTCAAAGGCATGAAAACTTTGGTAAATTAAAATCCATCAAGTAGCGTCCCAAGGAAAGTTTCTAAATAAAAAAAAGCAACAGTGGAGGTTCTACAGAAAACGAAACGAAGAAAGAACCCCGCAGAAATTAAAAACAATGAACGCGTAACTTTTTTTACTCAGCGTTGAACTCCGCACCGAAAATCCAAGCGGTTGGTTCCTCATTGCAATCAAAACACAGGCGGAAATTATCCGATAATATATTCACCCTCTTCAATGGAACGATTCCCTGAATCCCGGACAGCAGTTAATCAATGCTAAATTTGGGCATCATTCCAGGAGAGCACTCCTATATCTCTCTCACTCTCTCTCTCTCTCTTCCCCCCTCTCTGGAAGAGGGGAGCGATGGAGCTCAACAGGTCTCCCTCTAAATAGCCAGGAGATGGACAGAGCGAACAACAAACAAAAGTCCCTCGCCGGGCGATATTAAAATCGCGTTCACTCGGAGAATTGTCGTGCTCGAGTCTCTTGGAAATTTGCCTTGCTGCTACCAAGACTGATGTCATCTTTATGGTTTGGGAATTTACACATTAATGAACGTTTAATCCAAACTATTTAGAATCCCATTTCTGGTACCCTGTTGGAGAGACCATTAGCGAAGTAGGTAGGCTCAGAAACTATGGGTTTCCTATCGGCCCTACTCCGGAGACTATGTACATACATTTGATATTTTATTACCCTGCAAGCCACCACTAGGGTGTGTGGCAGGTGGTAATTACAGACCAGACTGATTTTGGCGCAAAATACTTTTCCCCCTCGAGCGCGGTCGGGTAATGTCAGTTTGATCCCTTAATTTTCATGGGTAAAATCACATTTCAAATCCATCTGTTCAGCTCTTAATCTCTCTAATTTTATGGGCATGATCTTGCCTACCATAATACGATGGGACTTAAAATGCTAGTACATGGGGTAATGAGCTAAAGTAAATATCGATTCTATATAGAGGATGTTACCCAGCCATGAACACTTGTCGATTGTCAAGCTGTGAACCAGGATACTTTAAAATCCGTCTAAGCCTTAATTCTAGAGCACTATTTTGGAGTCTGATTTACCGATTTAAAATTCTTGTAAAGCGTATTAATTTTTAATTAAGATCTTCGGGGAAGAGTTGTTTTTCACGAGATGGCTAGCTTACAATATAAATTCATAACAGTCAGTTCTTTGCCAAACTAGAACGACATTGTATCACAAATTGCCAGACGCGTCGTTGAATCAGGTGCCAAGTACTGAAGAGGGGTGTTATTTATCTATACGCCAGCAAAGGGTACCCATTTTTGAACGTTTGAGAGAAGCTAACCATTAAATGCTCCTTAGGGTACTCCTTCGATGTGCATATGACCCCTGGAGACCTGCTATGGAACGGGACGTAACCGCCACCTCAAGGAGACAACGTAAGCGATGGGTATGCCTTCAGCGGCATAGAGCAACGAAATAATGCGGAAGCTATTGCGGAAGCATCATAGAAACAATTTCGTTGACATAGTTTGTTTGTTTATGGAACTCTTTTAGCCGATTGCCAAGTGTAATTACGTACTAGTATATTGATTGATAGGCTTGATTTTTTGCGAAAAGATTAAAGAGGGAAGGAGAATGTTTAGGCAAATAGCTCTGAATATTCGCGATTGTCTAGAGTTTATCGATGCCTGTTAAGAACTTTTGCTTTTAGCGTCTTGGTGCTTGTTCATTAAACAGAAGGTCCTGGCCAGAAATGTAACAATATTTTCGCTCGATGAACATAACACAGGCCAACAGTGGTTTTGGTGCCGGAGCTTTTAATGCTGATTTAAAGAACAATTGGGGTGGTGAATCCAATTATGACACTAGTTTTTTCCTATCAGCCATAGTTTTCAAGATATAGATATGTTGTTACTTACGTAAAAAATCTTCTACATGATGATATGGGAATATTATATTAATACTTATCTCATTGGCCTCCAATATAGAAATATACATAAAATTATTGACAGTTTATTGAAAATAAAAGGAACACCGCAGAGTGGTTATAAATTAGTATACTTATAGATTTATTTAACTTTGAAAATTATTTTCCGGAATATATCAAATATTAAAACAACTAATCGTAAGTTGTGCCATATCTAAAAAAGTAGATCTGTTAAATAAAAACGGATTTCATATTTGGATTCAGCTCTACAAATATAGTTAAAATCATCACAAAGATTCCCGGCACCAAAAAAAAATTTTTTTTGTAGGCCTATGTAATTAATGCACCTGAGATACATAAACCGTTCCATACCGTTCCTGAAACACCAAATATTTTTCATGGATATTTTTGATGTTCTTTATGACTGTGTCTGATTCTATCAATCGCTAGATCGAAGGTAAAATATAAAAGGCAGGCGCTGAGGGACATGGTGTTTAAGGCCCACTGAATTGCATTCAATGAAGGTTGAGCACTTCATTAAGAGGAGTCGAGACAAAACTCACTTTAACTGTTTTCTTTATCTGGAAAAATACTGCTTTACTTTGGCGATATTACCTCTTTGGTTAATGGTTAGAGACGCTTTTATGCTTACGACTCGGTTGTTAAAAGAGATATATGTAATCTTGAGGATAACGTAGCTACAGCAAATGACCTTAATGAACTACAACGTTGGTGCTGGCAATTAAAAGTTAACTTAGAAGAAGTGTGTTGTGATGAAGTTTTGGAATAGGAATAGGTCTCTCGCGATCGCCTATTGCATAAAAAATACCGAAGTAAAAATTGTTGACTCGTTTGAATACTTGGGCGTTACCCTTTCTTACGAACTCTCTCATGTGAAATACATACGAAGGTTATGTGGACAAGCTAGCTAAAAATTCGGCTTTATCAGAGGAGTATTGGGGAAATCTGATGGGAAGGTTATAGAGCCATATTATTTTTCACTGATAATATATTAGAGGCCTAATATAAAATACGCTGCTAGTGTATGGGATCCTCGTGAGGTTGAATTGATTGCCAATTAGTTCGCGTACCGCTTAGAGGAGCTAGATTTGTAAAACGGTGCGATGATAGACTGAGTTGCGTACCAAAATGGTTGGGACAACTCATGGAGCGAAGGTTGAATTACAGATTAAATCTTTTGCATACATTGGAAGGATGTCTCCTTAGTGATTATGTGGAAAACGTATTAGTAGCCCCTTCGTACTACGGTAGGCGAGATCATGTAGATAATATCAGAGATTAAGTGTAGAACATATAGATTTAAGATGCTATCCCGCGAACGTTATGATGCTATCCCGCGAAAGGGAACAGAATAAAGTTGTCTGACAGCGTTAAAGGGGGAAAGTAGTTTCATTTTTTTCATTCTAAGGAGCTTAGTATGCTGCCTTCAGCTCATCTAACTTTAGTTATTGCCCTTCTCATGAGCTACACCTCCTTCAATAGGCGTTGAGAAGTATATTCAACTTAGATACCATGGTGCATGCACCTTTAGTTATCATGATCCGCATTATTTGGATTATTTTAAGCTTATTTTAACCAAACATTAGGAAACAGTGTTTTGTGCTGCATACTTGGTGTTGAATCATCTTCTGTCGCAAACCCTGGCGGTGGCTTGTAGGGTAAGATGAAAGCGGCTCATTTTGCTCACACAGTTCCTTCATATACACTACATAACTTCCTTTTTGCTTTATAAAAGGAATTCATGTTGTTGCACCCTCTTATGTCTGGGTTCATGACCATCCTTGGTATTTTTGTGTTCACACAGTTCGCAGCCACTCTTCTGGACAAGGACTATTTTTCATCCAAGTATCTCCCGCCCCGCGTAGCTATGTACGGCGCGGAAACGTGGTCACTGAAGCAGGAGGATAGACGTAGATTGAAGGCTTTTGAAATGTGGGTGTGGAGAAGGATGGGGAAGGTGAAATGGACCGAAAGGAAAACAAATGAGGAAGTACTGGAGATGGTGGGTGAGGAGAGGGGTTTGTTGAGAGAAATCCTATGGAGGCAGGAAAAATGGATGAAAGGCGTATTGAGCGGTAGTGGAATGTTGAAGAAGGTAATAGAGGGGGAATGTTGGGCAAGCGAGGAAAGGGTAGGAACAGGATAGGGACGTTGGATGGGATGAAGGGTGGAAAGAAGTACACAGAGATGAAGAGGGACCTGATGTAGATTAGGTTGCTGGATTGGGTTTTGTTTGGAGTTACCAAATATTTATTTGATAGTTGTGTCCATCCAAAAACCTACCCTAACCGGTAGATTACCTAATAATAAATATCTCCCGCCCGCCGAATGCATTTGATTTTTTTTTGTTTGCTTCTCGTCTGAGCATGTCTGCATGCGGAAATATATTCTTTTAATGTTCACGTGGGGGGGGGGGGAGAAAAAAATACGCCGAGGCGACTCAGATGTACAATTCACCCCGTGAGTCACTCATTCCACACGAGGGCGGGGGATGGGAAGGAGAAGTTGCCCCCCGTCCTAGCCATCGCTTCCTCATCAGTACGAGCTTCCTAACTTGATTTATGACGTGGTACGAAATAAGAGTGCGCAGCCTCGATCCATGGCCATTATGAACTCTTAGGCGAGAATGTGCGCCGGACGGTTGAGGCGGGGTATATAGTATGTATGCTCCGACTCTCGCGCGCCAAGTTGGATCGCGCGCGCCTATGAAGAAAATGTGTATTGGCATTTGGCACGCCGTTCGATTTTCAAATCACCTCTACTCTCCTCCTCGCCCTCCCCTTCCTCCTCATCTAAATCCCCCTCCTCTGCCAAAAGCCCGCGTCGGCCCTTCTATTTTCAAACCCTCCCTCACGCCTGCGTATTCGAGATGGGGATCCGGTCTGTGATAAGAGAGCAACTTGCCGTGAAATTCCGCGCCAAATCGTTCGTTTCGGGTTTGTTGGCGAACGGCGTAGACGGAGAACGTTGTAAGATTGGGTGGACTCCATTCGATGGCCAATGATTGTGAGGTGTGAGAGAGGTAAATGGTATGGGAAGAGGGATAAAAGTTAAGGATTGAAAATGGGTAATGGGTAACTCACGGAGCACGATCCTTGCCTGATAATCTATCAACGATGGATGCCTGCCGGAACAGCTTTATGTTGGTAGTTTCATACATATATATCCGAGTAGGAATTGATAGTTTTCAGGGTAGGCGAGAGTCAGCTATGCCCATACACGTATGCGTCATTAGGGGTTGTTGTATAATTCGGATTGGGTTAGGATGTTGAGGGAATGGAGGAAAGGTGGCGAGAAACCCGGCGCCGGTATTACATTACAGTTTACGAAATCCTCCACGGGGTCCCACGGTTTAACGTCCTACGGACTCCACTTGAAGAGCTCTTTCCAAATAACATCCCAAATGGGGATCGGTGATACCATTGATAAATCTTGACACCCCCGGGATTCTTGCAACTTTAGCCTCATGCTATATTTTATTCTAGTCTGGTCTATGGATTCTAATAAGTCTATTGAAGGAAGTAGGTGCTGTTTGCCTGTGCGGTAATGTGAATGCATTGCAGTGATGTGGATGGTAATTCTATCAGATTATTTACTATATTTTATTTGTTATTTTGTCGGAGATCGAATACCCATTTATGATGCTTCCTTTTCTTGTACGCTTGGGATAAAAAATTTAAAAACAAATCAAATCTTCGGAATATTTGAATAAAGTAGTGATTTCTTTGACCAATTCTTGGATAACCAATTGCACTTGAGGAACTCTCCTGCTCCGTTAGATTTCAAGTGAAACGCCGTTTTTCTATCCTAATGACACCTTCTCGCTAATCGTCAAATTACACTTATATAGCAATCGACGATTGAGCTAAGTGGTTGGCCTCTTAAAGAATAGAAAAAGACGCTCCATATGCTGAGAGAAGTCCACGAGGAAAATAAAAAAAATCTTATCTCAAAATAAAGTACTCGGCAATTGTTATTGGACATCTTGTTTTACCATTTTTTCATGCGAATGTAGCCAACATTATCAACTCAGTGTATGCATCGATTACCAACATCATATTGTGGGTATGAAGTGCAAGGAAAGGAAGTTAATGAAATTCTTAGACAATAGAAAGGGTTAGTTAAACATTAAATTTGGCGGGCGCAAATTAGAGCAGGTAAAACAGTTCCACAATTACTAAAGTTCTCCAGACGAAGATAAGCAACGAGAAGGGACCTTAATTTTTAGCATTCCCGATTAGCTACATTAAATTTTACATCTAATTATTGGGTATGTTTTCACTTATCAAATAATTTAAAAGTATTTTTCGGTCACCGAACCTTTAACGAGGATATACAGGTTTGAAAAAGGTTGATTTTCACTCTGATTTACATTATCTTAACGGGAGAATGATTACCTCCCTTCTTACACGTACAGTTTCTCAAGTTTGGCTCGATGAATGTTGCTCAAAGTATTAAATTGATGGTATTAAATATTGAAGCATTGAAATAAATTTTTATCACTTTAGGTATTCGACATTATTGCTCGGATTATTAGTTTCAAAGGACACAATTCTCGTCTTCATCAAACCGCCGTGTCTTCATTTTGTGATAAATATGGCAGCGTTGCTAAAAAATAACTTACGAGGAGGATACCCTTCGGATTGGAGGGAAAGTATGAAGTACTACATAGCACTTAGGTAGGATGCGTTTATTATAATACTTTTTATGTTTTCAGATATATTATCCAAAAGGAAGATTTGCTAATAGTTCATGAAAGCACCCGTTTTCAATGCAGCCGTAGTTTACAGCGATCGCAAAGTAAATGTTGGTGATTTGCCGATTATTATTATTGATATCACGTCCAACTGGAGTCATTTCTTTGTTTATTATGTTTGTACTGTGAGGTCAAAGGGTAAAATTATTCCAAAATTACCAAGAGTCATTTCGCGCTCGGTAGAATGGGTATCCAAAACTAGGTACTGTTGCAATATTAACCATAGGTTGCCAAACAAAAAAGGGAATTAACTTACAAGAATTAGATTGAATGGAATGAATTAATGAATTGAATATGACGACAGTAATAACGTAAGGATATAGCACTTTTCCTCAAGATAAAAGTTAATTGTACGACGTGCGTTTCGGCTAAAACGAAGACCGACGACTTAGAAAACGTGGTACCAAGGCGCGATTGAACTCTTGTTGCATCATTTTGTTTGTTTACTCCATGCTGTTGCCCTCGTTTTCTCACAACTGTAGCCTTTTTGGCGCAATAATAAATATAAACCTGGAACAAGTGCTTTTATATGTTTTAAGCCTTAAAATAATACATACCTGTTTACCAGTGCTTAATATTTCTAAACTGTCACTGATATTGCAATGAACACTGGTTTCGACACAGCTTTAACAGTGAAAGCCGCTGAAACTCATATTTAGCATGAAATTTCACACGACCTTACCCAAAATATCACCTGTCAAGTATTAATTAAATAAAAAAGATGATAATTCTTTAATATATTCTTTACGATGCATATTGTTGTTATTTTTATGAAATCAGAACTTAGAGCGCATTTTTCTCTTTGAATTACGTTGGGCAAAGAAACGTATTCAAGTAGGAGGGAGTTAATGAACCTTACTACAAGGACGTTAAATAGAAACGTAAATGGTGATTAGTGAAAACTTTGGTATGAAGCATAGTTTCTTATGCCTCTAAACTTGGACATTGAGGCAAGAGAATAAGCTTATACTTGGAGTCTGTCGAGATTTTGTGTAAAAAATGGACTGGACGAATACAACGAGTTCTAGGCATGTTAATTCACCAGGCCATAATATTTTAGTAAGTACATTTATTAGTGGTGCAGATGAATTGGCACACCATTGCAGCAAATGAATGTATTTGGTTGTGAAGAAAAAGGCTCGTTAGGGAATGCATAAAACATTAAGATAACATTCAGGTACGTGCGTTTCAACTTTGCATGTCAGGTATCGTGGGCGTCAGCGCGCTCGAACTTAATTATTTTAAATTCAGGTTGTCCTATCGTTTTTCCTGTCAGGTGTAATTAGGCCGCGGTTATTAACCGGCAATCAAAAGGTCACTAACACTCCGCAATACCTCGGTAGAGCTAGGATAAGAAAATTTCAAGATATTGCAGGTTTGACGTCAGAAAATTACTTGAACCAAAACTGAAAACCATAAAGTAAATTTATAGTACATATACTATTGCATAGTACTAGGCATGGTGGGGGAAGAAAGGCCATTATTGAGGAAAATCCATTGGATGCAGGAAAGATGGATACAAAGAATTCTGATTGGCAATGGGATATTGAAGTTCAGAATATAGAGGGACGAACGTTAATGCAACGAAGGGGTATAAGAAAGACGTGTTGAATGAAATGATGGGAGATGGAAAGTATTCGGAATTGATGAACCATTCCAAGCAGTTTTGGGAATGTGTGGGGACCCCTTTCTTCTTGCTGGAAAGAGTAGGCTAGTGCTGACGTCAGGTTTGTCTTCTCACTTCTTTCTCCCATTCCCTGAATATCCTTCCCTCCTAAATTACTCACCTATCCCTAATAGCGGAGATGACCTTAGTTCTCTGTCACCTTACTTAATAATTACCACCACTGTTTCTTCCCGTTTTGTCATGCCTTGTTTCCTCGTGCTGTTTTATAGTTGAATATCGCTTTTACATGGCGTAAAAACTACTGTCGATGATTTGTTCATAGCATTTTCATTGGCTGTGGAATGAGGAAGACTGTGATAGTGGGAAGAACGTTAGACGTTAACGAGGAAGGGATAGGATAGACAAGTTGGAAGGAATTAATGAATATTTTTGTGTAGGCTCTGTTCAATGAAACCCTACTCTAACCCGTAGAACAACATTTCATGTCGAAATTTATGTAATATAAAAAGGGTATTGTAATGTATGGAGTAAGGGCTTTGTGATAAGGATATCATTCTAGGCAGGGCTTGGAAATGTGGCAGGGTATAGTCAACGCGTCCAGTGAGAGAACTTATCTTTACCAAATAGATTTCTCTTAATAAAAATGAAGTTTCTCGAAAGCCGCATTTCAATTATTGTTTCCAATACGTTGGGCCAGTCCCGTGGATTCGCCTCCTCTCCCATACACGCACTCCTGAGGCCCTCTCTGTGCTTGGGATGCCGATCTCCCTCTCCCATCTCCCCTCCCTCCCTCGATCGTGTAATCGAAAAAAGTACAAGATGTTCGTCGGAGCACGTGACGTGACCCACGCGTCAGCGTCCTTGAACTCCATCCGTTAACGCATCCACCGTGTCTATATCTCTTCCCTCGTTTCAGAATTCTCCAGATAAAATTCCGCCTTTTGGGAAAACTTCCCTCCCTCCATACCCCTCCCGCCCCGCGTGATCGTAATAGGAGGTACGAGTCATCGACTAATTCCATGATGCCGTTTTTATTTACTGTTTAAACTCGTTTTGCGACGTCTCCCGATCGATATGGGAGTGGTGGATTGATGTAAGAATGAGAGGGAAATGGGTGATTTATCTCGTAAGTTTCGTGGAGTCGACTGGTCGAACCTGTAACGCGGTCGGTGACGTTTTGGGATCCGACCAGTTAGGGAACTCCGACGGTGGTATTAGGCTGCTTCTCTGTTGAGTTTGAATGTTACTTACCTAATCTTCCGGCTGAATTTTCCAACTGGATCCTCACAACAAATAGTTTCAGTCCCAGCGAGAGGAATATACGCTTTAAATTTTATTCAAACTTTCAGATTTTAAGAATTAAAATTTATTGAGGTATGACCGGCTTCATCGCACAAGTGACGTCTTCAAGTACAGGGTTAGTTCAGGAATGGATGAGGTTGCGTTGAAGAACCTCGGGCAAGAAAAATCTAAAGGAACGAGAATGTTGGTTAGGATTCCGGGGCGGTTGAGTGAGGTTTGTTCGAAATGGTGTTTGAAAGAGGTCGACTTGGTTTTTTTAACAGGAGGTAGTCCACAATTAAAGGTACGGTGTTTGATGCAACCTGATTCTAAAAACTGGTGTGCCTCGAAGATTCGCTTATCAAGACACTCAAAAACATAAAAAAAACCTATATTGCAATACACCATTTTTGGTTCCACGTACAGGGTTCGTCCGGAAAATAAGTGTACTGAGCTCAGGAAAAAAAATTATTACACTTTTACATATCTTAAGCTAATATTCCTCAAAATAGGACCCTTGTGAGTCGATACACTTGTTCCAGCGGCGTTCCCATTCCTGGAACCCTCCCGCGAAGGCATCATCGGGAACCTCTCGAAGACACGTCGTCACGGCCTCTTTGACGGCGTCCAAAGTCCCGTATCGCGTTCCTTTCAAACTCCTCTTTATCTTCGGGAACAGAAAGAAGTCCGGTGGTGCCAAGTCCGGGCTGTAGGGTGGGTGCGGCAGCGTTGCCACGCCGTGCTTGGCCAAGAAGTCCGACAGGACAAGCGCGGTGTGAGACGGCGCATTGCCGTGATGCTGCCGCCAGATGTTTTTGATCGCTGGCCGGACGCGGGCGACTCGTTTTCGAAGCCTGTCGAGCACTTGGACGTAAAATTCAGCATTTACAGTTTGTCTTTCAGGTACAAATTCGTAGTGGACGACTCCCATTTTGTCAAAAAAGACTTATTTATTTATTATCGACTTAATTGGGCGAGGTTGAGACTAAATAGTCCCTTCTTCCACCTAACCCTTACATTACATACATTACATTGAAGACAATTACATACAGCCAAGCCCTGCATGGAGAAAAATCCACCCAGACGGGAATCGAACCCGCGACCTCTCAGTTGGTAGACGAGGACGTTACCCCGCCGCCACCGGGGCCGGCGAGTTATTTGTCAAGACACTTATTTTCCGGACGATCCCTGTGCATGTATCTTTTACCTCCCTTCATATCGTCCAACTTGCCAATGTTTTCCTCCCTCCACTTCGTGTACCCAACCTTCTTCCCTCTACGTTATATTACGAACATCAACATTCCATTGCCTCAGATTTTCTAACGCACTCATCTTCGAGCATTTTACGAAAATCTCTCTACTTTTTTTTCTCTTGTATAGAATAAGGATTAACAATAAGAAAACAAGAGTATTTAAATCCTCAAGAAGTTGGATTGCTTAAATATTAAAGTAGTATGGGATTAATTAGAGGGGGTGGAGCTGTTAATGTATTTGGGCAGTATTTTAGATGGGACACACGTCATGGGATGTGGAACCTGGTCTTTGAGGCACGGCGATGAGCGCAGTAGATTGTAGACTTTTGAGATGTTGGTGTTGCGGTGAGCTGGACCGAGACGAAGACATATGCAGAAATACGGTGTGCGAAGAGAGGAAGTTACCGGTTGAAATCCGAATAAGCCGGAGGATCACGATGGAGGATGTTTTCTCTCTTTGTAGTTAATCGCCATTGCGTTGGACCCTTTCATGTTGCTTGTTCTTTTAAGTATTCGAATTGGTAAATTGATCATTTATTTTTTCACTAATAGAAAAAAACTGTGGACCTGCCTTAGCTTTGAATTATTCATGCAATTGAAAGATTCATGCAATATTGCATAACGTCTTCTGACTTCTGTGGTAGTGTTAATGAATTACTGAAATCGGTTGCGTCGTGAAACTGATGAATAGGTATCGGGAGAGAAATCTCTGAAACGATTGTAGCATAAAATATATTTTCATGCTTAAATCAAATTAATTAGTGACTGCCAAAATACTTTTATTGTAAAGCGTAATATTTTATATCGCTTACACTACAACATACTATCAAGGTGAATATCTGTTAAATAATTGTAAAATTGTAGGCTCCACCATGATCGTGGTCGCCGTCTGCATAGTTCGTTAGTGTGTTAAATCGGCCCTGGTTTTGTATCTCTTGCCTAGAGTCAGAACAGGCATTTAAAATTTTGATTTAATTTGATAGTTGCCGGCATAATTAAGTACAAAGGGTCATTCACTCGTTAAATTAGATGTCACTTATAATTTAAAAGTCCTTTTGCAATATTACTGAATGATTAAAGAATTAGCCATGCAGTTTCATGACCATAATTACCTTCTGAAAAGTGTTTCCTGCAACAATTTAAGAGTGTAAAAATCATTCGCCTTGACCGGGATTCGCACCTGGATCGCTCGATGTCTGGCCGAGTGCTTAAGCCAGTTAAGTTATCGAGGCGTTCTCTTACCCTACGAAATTTGGGGCTTTAAAGGAACAAGATGTTGTGAAGGGATTTGGGGTTCTAATCCAGGTCAAGGCGAATGATTTTGACACTCTGAAATTGTTGCATTGGAATGCAGATCAGTGGACGACTCCGTTAAAAGTTACTGCTGTGGCATCTCCCGCAGTTTCTTGGAAGTACTTCTGTATCTGTGTTGGCCAACGAAGATCTTCATTCTCCAACGCTCCATCATCAACTGCATATTTAAAGTAGATTTGGGGCAGTCCTTATAAAAATATCATTTCCGTGTGGTATGAACTTCGCCTTATTTGCCCTGCATAATTTTAATCCTTAATACTTCGTACCCAATCTTCATGCTATCTAAAATGCTTATTTCCTCCCTTCATTAACTCCTTTTGCTTAATATTCTGCCTTCCATCGCGGTCTTTAACATATCGCTATCTGTTAATATTCCCTTCGCCTTTTTTTTCTGGCCTTTCCGGATTGCCCCCCCAGCAACTTCCTCTCTTCCCCCACCCGATTTAAAACTTCGCCTTCATTTTTCATGTATCCAACTCACTTCGTTAATTCTTCTCCATACCCTCGTCTCTCCAGTACTCTTAAGAAATTAGGAAAACCAGGCACCGAAGTTGTTTTACGAATACATAGAATACTAATTAATTCTTAATGCGAACAGACCGTTTTTACGTAACGATTTCGCCTTGCAGTTTAAAATTGGCAATACCATCCCTTCATTACCTTTTCAATTAGGCAAATTTCGTATATATTGGTTATCTGTGTTGAATCTTAATCAACTTCTGAGCATTTCTCCCCGTGGTATTTGAATTTGCACTCGTCTTCCGAGACAATCCATTATACGAGCATATCGCCGGTAACGGACGCGAATTGCATGTCGCCAGCAGTCAGAAAAGTAGACTGATAATCGCGTTGCAGCATGGGATTCCTCAATCCTCCCAGCTTACTTTTATCTGCAGCCGCCTGATTTGGGGCAATGTTATGTATGGTTTTTTTTTAATTACCCATCGGGAGTTCCCAGGTTCCTGCGAGATAAGGAGGAGGAGTGATAAACTCGCTTGGTTGGGGTGACAAGCCGGAAGCGACGCCGGTTCTCCTTTGACGTCACATAGGGAGTCTAGTTTCTTCCCTTCCCCTCACGAATAAGTTGAAAGGCACACCCCGACAATTTGGACAAGAGTGATATCGTACCGGGGCTATTCGGTAGGTCGCGCTGCTGCGAAAAGAAAATGAACGCGCGTCTTCGTGCGCGATTAGAAAAGGTTGCGCCCTGCTTTCTCCCAGTTCCAGTGTGCGTTAAGATATATTTGGTCGTAACGGGGAGAGGAAGAAATATGTCCGTTTATCGGACCGAATGACTGAACTGTTCGCATGGACTCCATTACGGTAGCGTGACTTGTGTAATATCTTTTTACTCGTTGTCTCACCGTCTCGTGAGAGAGTGGTTATTAGTGGAGGCGACCGACAGCTGAGGTCATTTTGCACCATTAGGGGATAGGTGGGTAATTTGGGTTAGGTGTAGGATTTTCAGGGAATGGGGGAAGAAGGGTGGAGAGAGAAACCTGGCGTCGGGGTTACCCTAAATTTAAGGAGGGACACTCCCAAGGGGTCGAAAAATTTAAGGTCCCTTCCGACATACGGCTTAATCCAATCGGGAGTGCTCTCTTAAAATAGAACTCCAAATGTAAGGATCGGGATACCATTGAAAAATTCAGCAACCTCCGGAATTTGAACACGGGCCCTCGGGGTGTAAAGCCATCGCTATCAAACCAATCCCTGTTGTAATCCTTGTTAGAGGAATGAAAATGGTTTGAAGAACCTGTTTGATTGTTCGATGTAAGCCGCCTCCTGGGTGATATATTTGTCTATTAACCCATAGATAATCGTAAATATATATTGCTCTAGAATCTAAATATTTATTTGAACAACTTGAAACCCATTGCACAAATATTAAAATCCCCTGAATCGTTGCACTGGGAACAGGATGTAAAATAAAAAAGATGAAATTAGGAAAAAATACTGTAAGTAGTTAGCATTGTTTCACATCAACATTTTCATCATATTTTAATGCACACCATAAACCATTAAGTTATTGAACTGTTTAAAGATTCTAAAGTAGTTTAGCTGATAAAAGTAAGAATTTTATTCCAAAGCCTCAATGCCATATTAACAGTAAATCTTTGATAAACGTTCCCTCTACGCTTAATTGAAATTGTAATAGGTCTCAGCACTTCCATCATCTAATGTCACTTGTACCTACCGAAAAAATAGTTTAATATAAATTATGAAGTGCCTGACTAGATGGTACTTGATGCATACTAATGAAACGATTGAATATGTTTCAATGGCTAAAAGACTCGATCATTTTAATTTATTTATAGTAGGGCGTAAATTGATAATTCCTGACTAATGTGTCTGCCTTTAATATCTGTGCATATTTTTTCAGGATTGAGCAGAATTTGCAATTTCAATCACACGTATTTTTTAACTCAATGCTTTCGGAGTTTAATATGAGCTAATGGTCCACGTGATCTTACCAAGGTGCGATAAGGGTAAATATGAGCAGTCCCTGAACTAACTCTCCTCCCTGGGAAACAGAATGGGAAGCAAAATGAAGAGAGATAGAGCAGCAGAAGAGTTCGCAGAACAGAAAAGAGACGAAATAATTAAATAAGACTGGAGATAAAATAAGACTGGACATAATGAGCGGGAATGGAATATCGAAGAAGACTGATGTAAGTGGGAATAATGTTTTGTGAGCGAGGTAGGGGTAGGAAAAGATTAGGCATCCCGGGCGGAAGGAATGGAGGTTTAGAGTATCGGCGAAAAGAAAAGGGAGGTAGGATTTTCAGGGAATGGGGTATGTGGAGAAAAAACCGGCGTCGACATTAGCCTAGCCTAATACAAGGGCTCTCTAGAAAGTAACTTACATTTTAAAAATGTGAATCTAGTGACAAGACAAAGTTTTATTATATTTGAATTACATATATTATACTACATATATATTATATTACATTTGAAAGGTATATTCTTAAACTATTTCTCTATGTACTACTCGTCATTCAAATTTAGGCATTTATCGTTGAGACACACAAGCTTTTCAATTTAGTCTCTGAAGAAATCTGTCGCCATACATTTTAACTACTTGTTTACACCAGAATGCAATTTTGGGTCGCTGTCAAAGCGCTGTCTGTGTTGCAGGGCACGTCTAGTGAGAGATCCGTTATCGTAAATTGGCGATTAATGCGAATTTTTTCGTTGATTTTCACCGTCAGTTCAACTGTCACAAGGCTAGACCGACCACTGCGGTCCTCGTCGTGAACATTAGTGCGGCCATTTTTCAACTGAATACACCAATGCCTCACTCCGCCTTCACTAATTATTCCGACTCCGTACACTTCACAAAGTAACCTATGAATTCGTATTGGCTTGTGGTTTTTTGCCAGTAAAAACCTAATCACAGATCTCACTTCACAACTCGCGGGATTTTCTATTGAAGCGCACATTTTAGCAGTTCGCAGTGATCAAAGTACGTAGAAGGACCATAGTCTGCACGCTACCACAGCTGGATGTGTACTGAGTGCAGTGACGATTAGACACCAAGATGGTGGCTCTAGCCTTATCCACCGCCACGCTAAGCCGAAACTTACGTTACTTTCCTGACAGCCCTCGTAATTAGAGACGACAAGTGGTCACGCAGTTTAAAACGCCCCATACCATGTACGAATTACTTCACCCGGAAGTGATTCCCAAGTAAAGTTTGGAATACTAAAGAAAAATTATGCGACTCGCAGAATTCGTACCCTGGCCCTTGGGGTGTGCAGACAATATTATACCCACCACATCAATCCGATCACCATCTCGTCCTACCTCGGTACATTTTTTTGGGTGTCTCAAGTCATTCGCGAAACGATCCCAGCAGTCCCTTGACGTGAAGACATCCTCCAAAATGAGGGGAGCGGGAGGGGGACCAAAAATTGTCCGTGGCGGGAAATGCGGTTTGGGGCCTCGGAGATAGTGGGGCGTTGTAAAGAAGAAGTTTAGCTGCGCAGATCGAGTCCCATCACATGTCATACTCTCCCCCCCCCCTTGCATGTCCCCTCTCTCTCGCTCGCGTTGCCATGGGAAAATCCCTCCCCTCGGAAGAGAGGCTGAGAGACGGTCACTCGTCTCTTCTGTCGCGCTGTGGCACCGCCGCGCCTCTTCAATGCCGCGTTCGGAGGAGGCGTTACGAAAGTGCCCCCCCTCTATTCTCCCTCTCTCCACTCTTCCCCCTCCCTCCCACCCCCTATTCTTTCGCCTTATCTGGCACCGAGCGGCTCCCTGCCTCCCTCTATCGTTCCACGACTACGCTATGCTCTCTCTCTCGACCCGATCTCTCACCTAATGCCCTTCTCTCTCTACTTCCCCTCTCCGCCCACCACCTTCCCTCCTCTCCTGTTAAGGTCTTTCTTATTCCCCTTCCAAGTCTCTTCTCTTTCTACGATCTCTCCCTTTCACTCGCTACCACTTCCCCGTTTGCCTATTGCGATTACTCCTTGCGTTTTCTTCCCAACTGTGAGATTTTTGTCAAGAACCAGGTGTGTTATTAGTGGAAAAGGTGGTCGACCAACAGGTGAGGTCATTTGCGCCATTAATGATTAATATTGTGAGTAATAGTGTATTAGTTTAGGTTAAGTATTTGTTGGACCGTGGGACTACATACTACAGTACTACTCTTTTACGACCCAAATATCATGAAACAGCCTATCCTCTGGCCCCATGCTACATGTTAAAATAACTCATTATTTAGCGCGTCATTCTTTCAACTTCCCTTGATTACATCCATGATACTGATTCTCCTACTCCCTCTAGCTCTCTTTTCCGTCATTCTCCCCTCTATATTACAGTCTACAGCATCCCATTGCCTCTGACAGTATCTCCTGTAACCACTTGCCCCGCCTTCTTCGAATTACTCCCATCAACCGTCCTTCATCTTTACTTACCGTGCCTATAAATTATCATTGTTTTCCCTTCCGTTCATTTCATACTTCCATTATTCTACACACACGTAAAAGACCTCCAATCGGATTGCATCCTCCTGCCTTAACGGTCAGGTTTCTACACCACATTAAACCACTCCCCATGTTAAAGTTCCATTACGGATAGATGTGGGTAATTTGGTGGAAGTAGGATATTCGTTGAATGGGGGAATGTGAGTGGAAAGAAACCCGGCGTCAGCATTAGCCTACACTCTGTATATATAACAGAAACACAGGAATTCCACAAGTAATATTGATTGACGACCATGGTTTTGCCACTGAGTGGCAAAACCACCTCATGATGCCACACAGTGGCGAAGTATCAATAAATGTTAATTGTGGAATACCTATGTTTCTGTTTTGTATGCTCTATATAATGGAGAAATTCCACCTAGTAACGGCGAAAAGAGTATTTAAAGCCTATACTACAACAACGAAAGACACCAAGGGGTTAAACAGTCGAACGCCCCATCCGGCGGACGGCGTACTCCACTTGATGTGCTCTCCCACATGTCATCCTAATCATGGGAAACCCATGCAAAATTCTGTCCACGTCGGAATTCCAACCATGACCTATGGAATGAGAAGCCAGTACACTAGCCTCATCACCTATCTGATCCCCGGGTACTACATATCTTCTCAGTCAGGTTGGTACAGGTAACTGTTCCCCCCTCCCCCAACTATTGTCCTGATTTTTGAATTTTGCGCGTCGTAAGGACTGAGTCATAGGTTAGATCTATCGTTACTCACCTGTTAAACCGGCATTCCGGTTGATCACTGTGGTTTTGTTTCGTCTCTCCGACGTTTGCAGTAACTAAGGAATAAAAGAAGATCGAAAGCTAGCAGGAGTTTGTCGCTATTGGAGGAATTAGATCGAAACACCGACTGATAAAGGCCAAGGTGACGAGGAGAATAATTATTTTTAAATAGAGCAAGGGAGAGCACCCAACTTAAAATTGTGGAAAAATCTGTTGCATTCTGGTCACTGTGGAAGGATATGACCGTCGAGGGCACAGTAAAGGTAAGGGGTGGAAGGGTTAGAGGGAAGTGTGAAGGAGAATATACCAAGTGGGAAAAGAAATGTATCAGAATAAACTTACTAACGACAAGGATATAATGAATTTCGCTTCGGAAAAGGCTAAACCTATTTGATATTTATCACATTTGTAACACAGAAATGCAGCAGCAGGGAAAATAAACGTGGAGAGAGACACCTTCAGGAAGAAAACTGATTGGACACGGTTAGCTTAAGATGTTCCTGAGAAGCGTTATGGAATGAAGCACAAAGAAGACCAACGGAAGAAGTTCAAGGATGAGTTGCGAGATGCAAGTGAGGGAAGACGTCAGCAAGAATATATGAGCTATCAAAGAGATTTGACAGATAACAGAATAGCCTATTGGGTCGTCATAAAATAATCCCAGGATTGATAACCTATTGTGATGTCTATGAAACCTATCTTCTCCTCTAGCTGTTTCTGCCCGTGATCGCAACGCACACATAATGTGCAAATTCGGGGATTTGTTTGGCGTGGTTGTCTTATGGAGAACCCTTCATATTTTAAGTTGGGTAATGTTTCGCACTTAATTACCCATCCACATCCGCGCGTGTAATACCTAGTCACAAATAAGCTCCAAGGATGGGGCCGATGAGTTACAATAGATTTTTGCACAATCCTCTCCTTTCTGTGTCTTCTTACTGTACTTTCCCTTGAATGCAGGATATTCTTCACGCTGGGTTTGTGATTAAATGCTGCATTGGTTTATTTTTCTGGGAAATTTATTGCGGAGTTTTTTTTTTTCCCGATACTTCTACCAGGAAAGGTATTCGTCGTCAATTGACAGTACAGTCTTTTGTTTGACGAAAACTGTTTACCATTTGGCCATTTTTTATGGCCGTATTTGGTCATAGACCCTATTAACTCCATCCTTGTAGGTATTTATTTTATAATTTATGAGTAAATTTAAATTTCGCAAGTTAAAATCTGGCACAAAGGACTACCGTGTCATGAATTTTCGGTACAATTTCTCTAAGAGATGCTGCCAACTTCATGAATGTACACTTCTCCTCGAGGGGTTTAACTAGTAAGTCGCGTAATATATGTTAGCCTCCTTTATTTCTTTTAATTCAGAATGTAAAGATACCCAAGTAAAGTAATGTTTCTGGTCGAATTTTAGCATAAAATAAGAAAGCGTTGTGGTGTCTTATAATGTCAACGTTTTGTAAAGATATACAACTCGCAATTTTCACTTGTGGAATCTAATTTATAGGCAAGCTCCATTTTTACAACGGTGGGTCCGGAGAATAGAGACAGCGTTAGAGAAATGGTACCGTCTGACCAAAAGATTTTTGCCTTTCGCTTAACTTGCTTCCACAGCGAAAGAAGACGGAAACATCAACAGAAATCCGTCTTTTATTCTTATTTAAATTAATTTCTCCTTTTTCAACATTTCTTCGGATCGATTGCATTGGTTATCATTTAGATAAAACATGTGTTCGAAGATTTGATTGTGCCATAAAGTCTTTTGAAATTATTCTGCAAGCGATTATCAAAGGGCCACTGCCCGCAGTTAATGAATGGAGTACATACATTTTCTCGACATTCCCCAGTAGTTTATGCTCTGAATTGGAATACAAAATGACTCCAGCAGATCAACTTATCGCTTTCGCGTATTAATTTGTGATCGCAAATCACTCTTTGAAATCGATTAGTGTCAATTCCCATCTACTTACTTGTCTCTTCATCGTGTACTTGCTGACCCGTGAAATAACTTACCGCCGTCAACAAGTCCTGTTTCCATTCGCTGACATCAGAAGGTAACCGAATAGGTCGATTATAAACTTGAATGACCAGACCAATACTGCGTCTTATGACCTATCGGGTATTTGTTGTCTCAGCCAGATGATATTCATAATCGACGTTGCTTACGAATGCCTAGTGTTCACTCGATTGTAAATATTTAATGCTGAATTGTACAATGCTTTTTGTCCTTCAACATTGTCATCTGCCCTTAGAACGGCGAATATCAATGATAAACTAATCCGAAAAAGATATTTAATTACACACATATTTTAGATTTGAAAATGTGGCCGGCGGTAACCATTTTAAACTCCTTCAATAATATCGGATTACCTATCTGTAACCACTTAGACATAAATTTGGTGTTTGCTCAATTTAAACATGTTCCTAAATCAAGTAATCCAAAAGAAATATTTTTTTCATTTTTACAGAAGAAAAAAAATGCTATTCCATTCACTACATTATGTTAAATGAATACGTATTCGTCCCGTCAGACTTCATTCTAAATACATTCATTTGACGTCATACATTTTTTTCACGTACTATTTCGTTCAAAAGACCTGTGTTCAGAACCTACGATCATATCCCCATTTTATCGTTCTTTCCTGTTCTACCCCTTCATCACTGAAACCATTCCCTCAAGCATGCATTTGGTGATTCGACTCTCAGCTACTCTGTCAACATGAGCAAACACGTGTAGGACTCTTCTTTCCTACTTGCCTTTGCGAAAACGATGACGATAAATCACAAACAAGGCGCAATAATGAGACAGAGAGATCTAAATGAATTTTCTTTTAAATTGATATCCAGGTGTAGTAATTGAAAGCACATGCCATAACCTTGCATAGGCAAATGTATGCACTTATTCTGATATCTTTTTCGCGCTGGTTCCTTTCGTTATGGGCAAAGTGAAAAACTCTAATTTTGGTAACTTTAGGAATTACACTGAATTTGACCTAAGTCTTCCACACTGTCCTTACGGAATACTTACGTTTCCGTTGCGTTAATACATTATTTCATGCGCATTCTTCTTACATTTTCTTCCTGAGACATCAAATAATTTCCTATTCGACCACATTCAACCATTAATACTGCTTCGACCCTTCCACTCTCGAAGCATTCATTTTTCTCCGCTCATATACCTGTTTGTCATTCGGCTCTCATCCATTTTCTCAATATGACCAAAACAGGGAATCATACTTCTTTCATACTCGTCCATTACAAGTGCATTCATTCAATCCACATTCTTTCACGTTCTACTAATTCCCACTCCCTCCCTTCACTCCTGTTTTTACCACAATCATTCCTCTAGTATCCCATACCCACAGCATTTCTATTTCTATTCTATTGACATAATTCCCTTCAGACCGTTGCTAAAGCGTGTGGCAGGGAGTGATTTCACACCAGGCTACTTTTGACCCAAAATAGCTTTTCCCTCCTAGCACGGTAGGACAACGTTATTCTTACGTTGGAAAATGTCCCTTATCCGTTGGAAAACGTCCCTTATCTTACGTTGGAAAAATGACATTGTAAATCTATCTGTTCTACACTTAATCTCTCTTATGTTATTGTCATGATCTCTCCGCTCGTAGTGCCATACGGGGTTCGATATGATGGGTACCGGATAGGATGTAGCGTAGCACGCTACTCAGTTTGTCATAACAACGTTTCACAAATCTAGCTCACCTACGCTGTCCGAGATCTAATTTGGCAATCTCTCCAAATTCATGAAGATCACATATACTAGCAACATATTGTAAATGAGGCCTAAAGAGCAAAAGATAACATTAATCTTTAATCTTTTCAGCACGTTTCCCCAATGCTCTTCCCATAAATCCTAATTTTTTTTTGTTAGCTAGTCCAAATATTCCCCGCGTATGTTACACCCCAGAGAGGTCTTGGGTGAGGGTAATGCTTAAGTATTTAATCGAGTCTACCCAATGTAGTAGGCGTTCTGGAGGGAATTGGTCTCTTTCCAAATATTCATCACAACGTACATTTTTAAGATCGATTCTAATTTACATCGGGTAACTATCCTGGCGTAGGCAAATTTCGCTTCGATGTAATAATGATTTCAGAAGTTTACTTCTGTTCACAAGTGATTTTTTTCTATTTAGTAGGTATGAACCTGCTGTAAACGTAATTATTTTCCAAGTTATGTATTTTCTTGCCATGCGTTGTTAAAACCGTAATAGGTTATTGGCGTGAGTGAGAATGAAAAGATATCTATGCATAATTTTACGCATTTTTTTCGCCGATAATTTAACCTAATTAACGAATCGGAAGCTTCCCATTTAAAATTTCGGCGCAGTCAGGGTTTCATGCTTTCCTCTCCCACGTCGACAGAGTTTATCGCCGTTTCTCACTTGAGTGGTGGGCAGATAAATTATTGAATGTCCTAACTATTCCTGCCATTGCTATATGAAGGGGAGATAATTCCGCTTGCAACATATTTTGGATGAGTGAGTCACAATGGTGGGCACTGATCGTGTTATGAGATAATAAACGAATTTATAGCATTACATGAAACAAATATTCCTATTCTTTTATCCATCTCTCTCTCTTTATCTCCTATTATCACGACCGGAATTTTTATTTTGGAGAATTCTACCGCTTTCTACGGTCAACGTGCTATAGTTTCAATGACTGAGGAAGGGAGGGGAATGGTAGGTGGAGGAGGAAGAGAGATTAACAGCAGAGTTAATTAAAGGCGTATTCATAATTCTGTCTTACGAATCATTTCCGCAGGTTCTCGTCGAGCCAGTCAATCGAACTCGTTTACCGTGTCGTTATCAGGATTTCAAATGCAGCGCGAAGGAGTCTTCATTTGTTTTCTTCATTCCTTTCCCCCTCCCAACGCTCTCTTTACGTACTGTCCAAACGAGTGCTTCCCTCCTCAACTGTTAATCGATATCTCTTTCTCTTTACCCTTGGGCCCGGGAGCACGCTGATGACCGGATCCATTTACATTCGACTCCCGGGGTCCATTTATGTCCCTTTCGCAACATCTGCGCCTCAATGCGTCGTCGTAGGAGGTTAATTCCAGCGCGCGCGCGCGCTCGGGCGGAGCTTTCTCTTTCCTCCCGATTCGAGACGCATCTAGGAGGCGTTAGATTCGAGCGTTTATGGATGCACCTGCTGCACTGAGAGTGAATTTGCTCAGCCCACGGTCATCGGCTCGTCGAACCCCTTTTTATTTTCAGGTGATCAGGTTCGTCCGATATTTTAATGCGACGAACCGAAGTGGTTTTTTAGAATGATAGGAGTCTGAAAGATATACTTGCGCATGATATTATTTTTTTATAATTCGATTCAAGTCCGTACGCGGGAGGGTCTG
>CM073774.1:80061104-80173217 GCA_037158775.1 Hetaerina titia | reverse complement strand
GTCTATCTCTCTAATCTTATGCTCGTGATCCCTCCGACCGTAATACGTTGGGGTTCGTAATATGTTCTTGATGTCATCGGAATAGGACCCACTTTAAATGTTTTTCAAAAGTTTAATCTATATTGTAAACGCTGCTGTGTAAGGGAATCCCAGTCTAAATTTTCTAACAAAGTAACTACGCTACTGCCTTGGTCTTAACAATGTTTGATAAATCCAGCCCCCCTCCGCTGAACTCCATCTAATTCCGAAATCAAATTTATGTTTTGAGGATCCCATATACTGGCAGCATACTCTAGGTGAGGGGTGACTAACTTAATGCACGGTAATTATTTCGTCAGTATAGTTCGGGGTTTCGTGCTAAAGCATTCACATTTTGCCTTGTTAAATACAAGACTTAATGGGTATCATTAGTCGGTTAATAATCATCAGATCGTTGTAACATTTAACCGAGACGTGTATGTACATAATCAACTGCCGAAGTATTCGAGTCAAGGAGCAAAATTTTTAGAAAAGAACAAAGAGAAACACGAGAAGAAGATTTGTCCCTTGCAGTACTACTGAAGATGCTGTCTTGCAGTATATCTAAAAATAACATGGGGAATCATCTATAATTGTCATGGGAAAACAAAACTTTTACATTTATCCTCCAAAAATATCAAAAGAAAACCTGTGCGTGATCGCCGCTTTGGAAATGTGACAGCAACGGATGCGATTTCACGCGATACCTTTCCGGTATAAAGCTCATTCTAATGGGCCCTAATGCCTTCTTTTGTTTTTTTACGCTAATCTTATTACCAAACCAACCCGACTCCATTTCTGAGTCTATATTTCCCTTTCGTTTATTTTAAAGAAAATCTCTGCTTAATCGCCGCTTTGTAAATGAGACAGTAATGTATTCTATTTCTCACGATACCTATTGGGCATTTAAGTTCCTCAATATGAAAAAAATGTTCCTTCTCATTGTTTTTTCTGCCATCATGCTTCCCACTCTCACGTATCCGCACTCCAATGTCCTCCCAGACACAGGTTCCCATCCCCCACCTCTCTCTCTGTGCCCCTCCGTGCATTATTGGAAACTTCCACCCCTCCTGACATCACCCCTTCCCTCGCGCCTATCACGTGCTCCTTATCTCTTCCCTCCCATCCGCCCCGTCGCCGCCGCCGTGAATAGAGGAGGAGGGGGATTGGTGGTGGTCCTCTCTCTCATCCCCCGGCGTCTCGAACAAAATAAAATCCCGTCGGCACTCCGTTCATTTACTCTAAAGCGTTTTCCCACGCGCTGAGCACGTGTCTTTTTTTTCTCTCTCTCGGAATTCGTTTTTTAAGCCAGCTTGCCATTCGGAACTTGCGAAAGTACGAGAGAATATTGCGTGTGCTTAAAAATAAATACGCCTACCGGTCCGGGTATTCGAACCCCAAATCCCTCGCATTCTTTGCTTCTCAACTGGAGTAATCACTTGGTGTGTCATTCAATGAGGGACCAGGGTCCGAAAGTGGGTCAGTAAACGAATGGATTTTCCACCCGGGATTTTGCGCGTCTGTGCGTTCATTGGCGAGTGTCTCTGCTAATGTTACAGTTGCAGAGTTTCCATAAGTTTCCTTTAAAAATAACGCGAGGAGTCCCCGTTCTCATCTCGGTGCTAACTTCCCGTCCGTCGCGCCAGAGGAGGCAGAAGAACATTACGACACTGCACCCGTTCCCAGGGTGATAATAATGAGCGGAACCGCGCCTTGTTTCCATAGGAGATACTTTTTTTTTAGTCATCATCGCTAGCCTTTAAAAGGAAAACAAAATCAGGTTCTATATGCTCCTCGGAGAATGAATGACACAAGCTTCAATAGAATTTCTAAGGTATTTCGAGATCGGATTGGTTCAGTGACTGCTTCCCATTCGGAAGACCCTGATTAGAATCTCGACGGTGGCAGAATTTTTAAGCCATATCGTCATTTGAGTACCGTATGGAGAATACTTCAAGTGGAGTACGATGTTCGTCAGATGGAACGTTAAATTGTGCGACTCCTCGGCGCCTTTTGTTTTTGTAGTAGGATAATGCCGACGCAATTTTTTCTATCCGCCCTTTTTCCCGTATTTCCTGAACATCCCACTTCTGAAAAAATTACTTACCTATCCATTTTAAATGGCAAAAATGGCGTAAGCCGTCTGTCGCCTCCCCTAATTTACAGGGTACGAAGGTAAGTCAACAAATAAGTCTCAAGCGTTTCGCAAACAAACGAAGGAACTTCTATGAAAATTTTATTTTGGAACGCTTGGAACATCCACTGTTCAATCCCGATTCAGCCTCCAGTGATTTTCATCTGTTCGGAACCCCTAAGAAATCATTTGTGTGGCCGAAGTTTTGAAAATGGTGATGCCGTATTTCAAGAAGTTACCCGATGCCTGCGAGACCAAACGTAAGACTTCTTTGCTGCCGGCTATGAATACATACACTTACAAGAGCGAACGAAGACACGTACCGCTGCTGATGCGTAACTACTCGACGTAAACAAACGCAACACGTCTCCTTTAAGCCGTCAGATGTGTCGCTAGATGGCGGGCGCACTGTGTCTCGTTTCAATCCGTTGAACGGTTTGCGCAGAATAAAATCAGTCGGGTCTTTTTTTTTTATCATTCCTTTTATACATTTATAGCAATATAACAGCCGGTCTAGGTGTATCAAGCGGATGGGTGATTGTGGAAGGATTGGTGTTGCCCGCATGGTGAGCGTTTGGCCTTCAGAATGTCTCTCGTAATCGGCGTTCAAGACGAGTGATTAACCTTCCGATACTCGAACGAACTACCGTATCTTATCCGAGTCGACGTTCGGGATGCGTGTTATAATCGAATGTCCCTTTACGCATTCATATCTCAACGATTTATAATACGGGAATTCCGTTCTTAAGATTTGTCAGCGTTGCCAACAAAGAAGTGATTTTTGTGGTGTTCAGTAAATATTTTGACTTATCTCATTTCAAAAATTTTATTAGGTCTGCGGGAGTGAGTTGCATTATTACTGCAGTTTTTCTACGTGGTACCGCGCAAACCGCTGATTAGGATGCTTACTTACACTTCTCCACGCTTACAGAGGCAGCTATAGCTTCGAGAAGAGCAATAACTAAAGTTGGATGGGGTAAAGGCAACATACTAAGCTACTTCGAATAAAAAAAATGGAACTACCTTCTCCCCCCTCTGGCGCTGTCGGACAACGTTATTCCGATCCCTTTACGTCAATGGGATGGCGTCTTAAATCTATCTGTTCTACATGTAATCTCTCTAATTTTATTTACATGATGTCTCCTACCTTTGTGCACAAAGTAGAGTAATAGTACATACAACCGTGCTCCCAATTCAGTCAAGATAATTAGTCTGCAATTTAACTTTCTCTCCGTGAGTGATTCCCAACCTAGCTACTCTGATAATTTTGATACGCTACTCATTTTATAACTTTAGTGTATGTTTCATTGCGGCAAGAGTAGGTATTACATCATTTGAAGAGGGTAGAAAGTCGGGCAAGCGATGTAGGTGTAGAAAAAGGAGAAGCATATTGGACGAAATGAATGGTGGTAGAATATAAACGAAATTGAAGGGTTTATTCTAACGTGAGGTACCACGTTTGGCCACGTTATACGAGTCTCAGTTACTGTGACAGAGTTGAGACCGACGAAGTTTTGGAAATTTGTGAATAATAAATGACTCAGGTGTGTAACTTTTAATTATACTTGTAATTCACACAAAATACGTTTATTTTGACTTTATGATACTAATTCATCTTCAGGTATTTACGTATGAAGATCACCTACTAACGTCGAAACGCGTTTTACGTTATGATGACGTTATAGTGGAAAAAACAACCTTAGTTTGCGGCCTTAGTTGTGCATTGTATGAGGCTTAGAACTCTAGTCGTGGTCAGTGAATGTCCATACGAACAAACACAGGTGTGCACCCCCGCATTGTCTTGAAGGAAGATAATTTTTTTCTTTGCCAAATGCGGACGTATTTTCTTGATTTTTTTGCTCAACCGATGCAATAACGAGGCATAGTACTACTCTCCCTTTACCGGTATTTTTTCTTTTTGCAAGTAATCGATGTAGATGATTCCGCGTGCATCCCAAAAAACCGTAGCCATCACCGTGTCGGCCGATTTCACCTCGTGCACAATTGAATATACTGTACCTTTTGATATGCCTGTGGCCTGAACTATTTTGCGAACTTGGATTGGTCAATCACTCAAAACCATATCTTGGATTTTGTCAGTCTTTTCGGAGGAATGTAAGAAAAAAATGGATTCACGACCGTAGCTACGTTCCTTGTATATTAAATTTCGGAGGAAGTCACTTCCACTGGGCGTCCCGAACGATGTTTATCATTTGTGGATGCACGGCCACGTTTAAACTCATTACCCGATGTTAAGCAGTCGCAAAACTAGGAGCATATGTGCCATGAACGTCATCCATATCGGCTTTGATCTGCTTTAAACCTTTTAAATATGTGTTTAATTATGACACGATGCTCATTTTTTCATTTTTCCAAATGAGCAAAAGTTTCTTGTTTCAATCGAATATGGAAATTAAACCACTTTATAAAAATAGCTGAGACTTTAACTGCAATCTAGTGAGAGACTAGGCCTACTAGAAGGAAACCTCCGGCTCTGCCGGGGCCACCTCTAAGATTTTCCATGGAGTTGACCTGATGATGACTTTGTAAGTCGAAACGTAGGTCGTGTGTAATAAAATTTGTGTAGAAGAACCAAGTATTTTCTTTTTCCGTTCTATGGAGTTATTGAGCGACCGACGCATTAATTTTTCCCAACACTAGACAGTTATGATTTGTATCCGTGGATATGGCGCTAAGATGTTAAAAATGCAATCAGAACGATAAAGTGATGCGGAACAATAATAAGTTCGGTTTTGCTCTTTAACAAGTTGTCAGATCTAAACAATGCGTTGCTGTTGAATGGGGTTTTTGGATATTTTTTCTGTCTTGTTTGGGTTTACGTGTACAGTAGTAGTAGAACGAATGTGCACAGCCAGGGTTAATCAAAAACCTACCCTAAGCCCATAGTTGGACACATCCTGAGTCATGATAGCTTCTTGGCGACCATAATCAAAGGCAACGTAGAGAAGAAGGATGAATTACGACGTGGAGGTGGTGGAAGGCGTGAGGGCTGTGGAACTATGATGGAATGAATAGATTGGAAGGGTAACAAGATAGCTGGGAGAGCTAGTACGAGCCAATCTTCGGATGGAATACCCATGAAAATGAAATATATCCCGATTCGTATCACTTTTCATTTGCTTTGAGAATGAATAGTAAACGATTCAATCTTAAGAATTATTATTGGTAAGTCGTGTACACCATCAATTTCAACCGGTGGCTACTCTGTGGCATGTATTTTATGAATATTTACCTTCTTTTAATGCGAAATCGTAATGCATTTGATTGCAATATATGCGGGATTTGTTTCTTCAGCTGATATTTTGTTGCGTATCGAATATCGTCGTAAAACTGGCGATGAGTGCTATTTTCGCTGCGAATGATTACGCGAACCAGTTCGTTGCTCATCGAAGACTTGGTTAAACGGGATATATGCTGTGTGATTAAGTATTAACATGTGTATGGTTATTTATTTTGGATGAAATTAAGGGAGGTAGAAAGTATGCAACGTCAAAAGAATGAGTTATTGTAGCTTATATTTTTGGTTTTAACGATATTTTGTGTCATGTTAGTTTGTGCATAGTAGTAGTGTGTAGTGCCAGGGTACAAAAAACAACATACCTTAAACCGATAGAGCAGTAATATATAACAATATGACAAAAAGTATTCGGTTGCAACGCACTTCAGTGTTTTGAGCGTGTATATTATTCCTCTCCCCCGGCCGTCGTAATCTACGTAGCACTCCACGTATTGCCGTCACCGACTTGGGATTTTCCCGGCCTTCTTCCCATCAACCACGCACCTTTTTCTCCGCTGAGGTATGAGGTGCAGAACTCTCTTAACGTGGAGACCATCATCACCATTAGCCTCGGAAAATGAAGGTTGACAGCATGGGAAAGGTGATATTGAATTCATTAGTTAGACGTCATCGCATGATACGGAATTATAGTAGATGGGTTCAGTAAGAAACCAGATGATAGGCGGAAGACGGTTATTCCTTTAATTGAAGTTAACTTCTATCGTAGCTCATCTATCTATTTGATATTGTATTAAATGTTCATGCTGAATTGTTAAACTGCCCTCAAGGTAGTTCCGGATCCTTGGATGTAATTTATATTTATTTGGTTCAATTGAAATATTTTATAAGTTAATATTTCCAGGAGCTCAGATAGTGTTTGCCAGATTTTGGTTCTTGCAATATTTGATATTAGCTATAACCTGTGATGAGTGGAGCTATTATATCGAAATACATATATGCCTACCCATACGTTATTCCCTTTCGAGTTAGGCAATGTCGAAGGAACCACTGAGTTATTTAAGGAAACTTAAATCCCTTTACTCATTTATTTTAAATTACTTCAGCTTTTCATGATTCCTTCGCCCACATCACATTCACACTCGGAGAGCTCACACTCTTGCCATCGAGATATCACCATTAGTTTTATAAGACACTGTCTCAAGCGTTACTTGATGCAAGTCTTTCATACTAGGCGTAAACATCTGATGATGTTGCCTGGCAACGGAACCATGGTCGTGAAAAAAAGTACTAGTGGAATCTGTTAAGTCGTCCCTCATTTACGCCTCAAATTAGTTTTCCCTCCGGACGTCCTCACGGGTCCAAAAACCCCTCGGGCCCCGAAAAACCACTTTTGGGTGGTCATCAGGTTTTCCAGTGGCCGTAAACCATCGAATCCGTGCCCAAGACTGGCCACAGCACCCATTTTCGGGGCGGGAATCGAACCCGCAATCGTTGGGTCAGCAGGCAAATATGGTAGTTCTCCACATGACGAACCCGGCCGGCTTTTGAACGTAATGATAATATTTACATGCTTGGGTACATAACAATAATTTAATAGCATAATATGTAGATAACATGGATGCTGTTAAGCTTCTAATCTGAGCTAGGTAATAACATATCTCTCTGGATAAATCGGTTATTACTTCTTGGAAAGCGGCTGGATCGCGGAGATTATGTTGTGATACGCCTTTGATGGTCATCTATTAATTCAGTTGCGAAATGACTGCAGGAAGCAGAGAAACTTTACCTTGTACACTAAACAACCAATCAGCCGGTACGAACACGAATGTAACGAGGGTAGAGGTTTCTGGGTACTGAGCGTTTGATGGTGTAAAATTCACGTATTCAGGGTAAGGAGGCCAGTTCCTTTTCTTGTGCCTTCAATCCTCATTTCTGGGGAAAGTTTTTGGATCAAGAAAACTCGTCGCTTGATTGAATTACGTAGCAGTTTAGATCCCAACCGAGGTGAGGAATCCAAAAATACTTGCGGATTTAGCCTACAAATTGCTATTAATGACTGTCATGCCTGAGCCTTTTTATGGAAATTTATTTAAAGACAGACCTTTTACGATAAAAATCCGAATAGACCTATGAAATATGTATTGCGGAACGCCTTATTATGCATATGTATTTACCTTCTATGACTTTTGACGATGGATGTTTAGTTTTCTTGTGAGCTTAATTGTTAGAAAAGCAACTCAATAGATTGTCAATCTCTTCAATGGTATCGTGCTCAACCTTGTGAACATTCATCTTGAGGAATAAGAAAAACTTTGTAAATTAACAAAAATTTATTATTACGGTACTACCGGTTTCGTCATATAAGTGACATCCTCAGGTACCTGAAGATTCCGGCTATGTGAAGAAGCCAGTAGTACCGTATTAATATTTTTTTGTGAATACACAAAGTTTGCCTCATTCCTCAAGATTTTTCATCTCGCCACCTACACCTTAATACCTCCACCAAATTTTTCCGCTTTCTTCGGATTCTCAGTGGTTAATTCTCCCTCTCTTTTCCCACAATAGTTTGAAACTTCGTCCTCTGTCTCTCTCTCTCTTCCCTTTTGTCCAACTTCGTCCATCTTCACCCCTTCACTTTTCAGTTTACAATACTATATTTTTAATAAAGCACTTTTGAATGGATAGACAAGCTTCCGCGTCCTTTTCCTGACTCATCCAAACGTTAAACTTCCTTTCTATTTATCTATACTACCTTTTTATAGGTGAAATACCTTGGAGTATGTAAAATCAGAGTATAGGTTATCAGGTTTCCTTGTTCGGTGAGACTAAAAAGTTAAGCAATGCTCATTCTGTGCCCATGCAAAACCTACCTTAAACGGTAGACTGCCAATAATAAAGTGATATAATCATTTCACAAAATCTTAATGCAAATTTAACTTCATATAACTCTTTAAGAGTAGATAGTTCTTGTGAGTAACGAAGCCTAGGTCGTGTGATATAAATGTGTGTGTAAACGACGTTAAGTGTGTTACTTTAACATTTTGTCATGAAATATTTTCTAAGCGTTTCACCAGAAAGTTATGTTAATGATATTGCATATTGCGCTGGATTTATATAGTCCACTCTGAAAACCATTGAATTTGTCTGAAAAAGGGAAGAACAGGGAAAATAAAATAAAGGACGATTTACTAGGCATTGTGGGGGAGGCGAGAGGGTTGTTGGAAGAAATCCAAAGGAAGGCAGGAAAGGTGGATGCCGAGTATTTTGGTTGGTGATGGAATGTTGAAGATGGTGATAGAGGGAAGTTAGAAAAGGGAAGAGGAAGTAGGAATAGAATAGGCATGTTGGAAGGAATTAAGAGCGGTAGGAGATATACAGAATTGAACAAGGGTTTATTGTAATGTCGGATGTCAGGATGTTTGTTTTTTCGGCGAGACTTAGAAATGTGAGGGTGTTAAGTTCGTATCCATTCAAAACTTACCCTAAACGGTAGGCAATCAAATAGTGGTAATGTTTCGTTCGCTAAATAAGCATCATGTTTCAACTGCGATGGACGGAGGAGGCTAAGACAAGCGAGATGGGGGAGGGAAAGAAGAGGGAAGTTGGACGGGATGAAGGGGGGAAGAAAGTATAGTATTTGGAATTGCGGAAGGGTTTATTATAGTGTAGGGTGTCACGTTATGTCGTGTTGAGCGAGACTTAGGAATTTATCCGTTGTCAGTTTGTCTCTCCATACTGAACCTTCCTTTAATGGTAGGGTACCAGTTATATGATCATTGTGCTAATTTTAGATCGGCATAAGTTTCGTTTTAAAAGCGACTGCCATTTAATTGCGAAAGGCTTTTTGGGGAGGATGTCAGTTGCATCATTTCATTACGCTTCTTTACGGGTTTTGAGAGAGGATTGAGAATGAATCTCCTTTATTACTATTTATGTCTTTATATTAAGGAATCGAACCTCTTCTCCATAAAGATGTAGTTGAACTTGTCAGTAATCGTAGTGAAAAACACGTTCGTGCACTTGTCAAATCTAAATGCGTTCCTTTATTTTTAGATAAGGGATCCTATTTGATTTATAAATGATAGCCGATAATTACGTGAGATTGGTGGGTTATATCATACGGATCTTTAAAGAGGCAAAAGGAAGGTAATATATTAAAAAAAACAAAACCTGGCAGGATTGGAAATGGTGAATTAAGCGCGGCTCCTGTTATGTCACGTCTTCCCGAGAAGAACAATTTGTCCCGGCGGTATTTCAATTGGACTCTGTTCACTCCATAGCGACAGTGGTTGAATTCCGCGTCTCCCGTCTTCCTTCGGCGTCGATCTCGTTCTTCTATTTTTCTTTTATCTCTAACGCCTTAACTGGCGGGCGACATCGTCCCCCGCAATCTCTTCTCCCATCGCATCGTCTCCCACCGGCTTCCCTCTTTCCTTCACCCCGAAGATATACACGTAGCCCCCCCCCATTACCCTCCTCCGCATACCCTCCTCCCTCCCCCACATATCCCGTTCACACGGCTCCCCGAGGTGAGGTACACGCGCTCCGTAGTCATCGACCTCTCAAATGGAGAAAATGGAAGTGAAAAAGACGTTATAGATAAGGAATACTCGTCTGTCTCCTCCTCCTTTCCCGTTTCCACTTCCTCCAACCCGCCTCCCCTCACCTCCTCCATCGCCCATCAACAGGTAGGCCGAGGAAATGAATGATATCGGGAAATATTCAAATAAGTCGTCACAGTCCCTTTTTTTTATCTCCCCGCGTCGACTCCTGTCTCCGCTACCGGGCATCTCCACCACGGTCGACCAAAGCGAATTTTACACTCCATCCAATTGGCTCAACAAGTAAGCATCACGTTCATTCAGAGTGTTCAGGGGTTCTGCTTCGTTCCGTTCCGTCCAACGAGTCTGTTCTTTGTGGTGAGTTACGGAACGTGCGGTGCTGCACGGAAATAAAACGCGATTCGAATAATTGTATGCAGTTTGAACCGAAATAATCTCCTGATGAAATGTAGTCATCTCACGAACCTGCTCTCTGATTTGCCGTTGTCTCAGTGTGGTCCTGTCGCCGCACATGTAGTGCACTTAGATCGTCTATCTCCTGTTCTCCATTAGAATGAATTTATTATTAATGATGACCTTCAGGTTTAGTTATTTTTTTCTATGTACACACATCTAAATTCCAGTCCCGCCTGAGAAAAGACTAATCACAATAAATCTTGAAAGCAACAACTGCGCCTGTTATCCCGATCTTATCGTCCCTCTAGCCCGCTTCCTCCACATTCTCCGGTTCAGGGCAGCAGATTCTGAAAAAATCCCAATTGGTTTAATTTGTTTGGGTGTGTCCAAATACATCACCCAGCTTAGAGCCTCCACGGCCTGCTCGAATCTGCTTACGAAACGACACACCACCGAATTAAGAATAATTTTCCCGTGTTCCGAAGTCCATTGTCAACCGTCTCGTTTTCCAGCACGCTCTTGAAAACTGATATCTCCCATTAATTTATGACCACTGACACTGTGGCCATATCATAAATGATCCTACCATCACGTCTTATTTTAACCGGGTGACCATAATTTTCTTAAAGCGGTCAAGTAACTCAATAAGCTTCGAAAGCTAGTTAATATATTTTACTCGTTGTTTCACTTCCATTACTAATAGGGTTTCATGAATGAATTGAGCTCTTACGGCTAATAGTTTTTGTCAATTATTCAATAAAAGGGTTTCGCCTTTTATTTTGGGATATAAACAATATAAAACACATGGGGAAGTACTGGAGATGGTGGGTGAGGAGAGAGGTTTGTTGAGAGAAATCCTATGGAGGCAGGAAAAATGGATGAAAGGCGTATTGAGCGGTAGTGGAATGTTGAAGACTGTAATAGAGGGGAGAATGTTAGGCAAACGGGGTAAGGGCAGGAACAGGATAGGGATGTTGGACGGGATGAAGGGAGGAAGGAAGTATACAGAAATGAAGAGAGACCTGGTGTAGAGTAGGTTGCTGGATTGGGTTTTATTCGGGGTTACAAAATGTTTATTTGATAGTTGTGTCCATCCAAAAACCTACCTTCACCGATAGATTACATTATAATAATAATAAACAAGAAAAAACAATTAAAACAATGGAGATGATTTTTTATATGGGATTCTTTACATATCTAACACTAAGAATACTAAATCAGGATTGTATTGTTTTAATAGGTTTGAACTTGTGTTTCAATTAGACTGGATATTTATGAATATTTAGTTTTCCTATAATTATTTGTATGTTTACGTAATTTGTTGAAGCTATATCTTTCACATTTTACATATTTCTGTCTTTATATATTTCTTAGTATTCGGCTCTTGAATTATCCTCCTGTCTTGCTTTAAAAGTTAGACTTCTTCCGGATCCTGCTTTAAAAAAAAGTTTTCTATCAAGAGTTAAATCCTCTATTTTGGGAAAACCCAACTAGACAGGAATCGAATCTGCGATCTACGGATTAGCAGATAACATCCCCACAACAGGCGAGGTCGTCCATTGTTTTTTCACGTCCGAATCTCCGACTATTTTAACATTATCTTCGTCACGATTGGTGAGTTTCTTGACGGATCCAAGAACAGCAAGCGACAACACAAATTTAACTTTGTCAGTCTGTTTATCGTTACGTTATACGGGATTCTGCTTCTCAATTCCATTAACTTGACAAATCAATTGGTATCGTTAGGAGTGGATTGCACCGTTACCACTTATTTGTCCAACATTCACCGAATGCATCCTAGTGCCGAAGGCTTTGATGGAGGTGTGAAGTCCGCACCACAAAACTGCAGTTCTCACCAAAAGAAAAGGGTGAAAGAGTTTAATGAAGAACCTGCTGTCACGTCTGCCTAACGGCTATCCTCCTTGAATGGACTTGGAAGCATTAAGATTCGGCCATAATCAAAATGTGAATATAAAGTATTTGCTGTGGGCTTTAGGTTTCGGTGAGAAAATGCGTAATTATCACTCGTGGGTAATTCGTGTAGAAGAGTTAGAAGCCAATTAGCACTAGAAGTTGAAGTGAGGTGACGGGGTGGCCAATTGGGACACTTATTTTTAACAGTAGTGTACCTGATGAGAGACGTCATAGTCCAGTGCGTTGAGAGCTGGGGTACTGACCGGAGGGCACGAGTTCTATTGTAGGGGACAATAGAATACAGGGTGGAGGATGGGGTGATTGTCTTATACCCTGTAGTCTATTGGGGACGCCTCAGGGAACTCTCATCTTCAACCAATCTGTGTGTTTTTCGCGTGCAAAATCTCCTGGCAAACTACAAGCGGCGCAGGGTAAGGAAATGGACCGCCTTAGTAGTACCATGATAATGTGTGAATTTCACTTGCTGTCGGACTTAAGTTTTGTGTGCGGTGAGATCCATCCTCACCTATCAATTCAACCGTCAAGTCATTTTCTTTCTATCAGATTAGACTTTGGATAGACCCGGGGATTGAACACTGCAACACTACTAATCTACACAGAACACGACACTAATTATCATAAAACCACACAATGACAAAACATAACTGCTCACACTTCCTACCTCCGTCCAACTTTCGTCCAACATTTGTTGTATGCTCCTCTGCCTTTCTTACCCAACATTACCTGCGTCACAAATTTTTTCTCCAAAATTTCATTGACACTCAATGTGCACTGCATCTACCTCTCATGCATTTTTTGAATTTCTTCCAACGACCTTTTTTCTTCTCATACCATCATGTCTTCGTTTGTTTTAATTTTCGTCCATTTCATTTTTCCCATTCGTCTCGAAATTCGTCACACTATCCTCTGACCACGTTGATTAATTTTTGAAGTAATTCTTAGTTAATAACATTTTTAGACGCACAAATCGTCTCCGACCAGGTTTAGTCGTCTCACCCGCTAGCAGGATTGGCACGCACCTCCGACGCGTGTCATTGACATTCCGCGATCACCTCAGATTTGCACACAGAACGACGCGGATCCAGAGCAAAGCTTTAAATATCCAATTCGCGCCTTCCCCTCGACTCAAGTTTACACTTTGATCCATCCAGTCCTCCTGTACCATCGTGGATTTCATCCCAAGTGACTCTCCTCTTCGAACACTCAAAAATATATCCTTGCCTTTCGTGTTTTGCCAGAGGAATACGCGTGCGGATTCGCGTGATCAGGTACTCCTTCACATATCTTCTCTCGTTTGGTTTTATATTTAACTGCCGCTGTAATCACAAAACCTCAGGGTGAGGGAGAGCTCACCTAATAGTGCTGTACGGCTTGTTGAATTCACACACCATGGTAATAATTTGATGGAGTCTCCTTTCCCTGTGGCGGACGCGGTTCTCAGAAAATCAGTTACCCGAAAAATGGCACAGATTTAGTGAAGCTGAAGGTTCCCAGTGGTGTCACCAGGAATCGAACCCCATCAGTAGCCCAGCACTCCACCCACTTGACAATGACACACTATAGCTAAATTGCCACTTTTGAAAAATAGAGTATTCTAGTTTGGAGAACATAAGTTAGGGCAGGTCGAACATTTCACCTGTTAAGGAAGTGTGTGTAATGATGCATGGTGCAAATTGATTAGTTAAGAAAACGATTTTGCTCGGTTTACGTAACGAATTACGTTAGGGACCGAAGCTTTTATTAGGTAAAGACGCGAAGAGAAGATAGTGGTGTGATGTAATACATGTTTTCAATGAAGAACGATATGATCCTCAGTTTTGTATTACTCCGAAAATTGATCGTAGAGGTGGAGGATATTCGTGCAGTACAAACTACCACTACTTGTAGTGGGCAGGAATGGAGAAAATGCATTGGAAAGAAAGGAGGAAAAACGAAGTTCCAGGCACAATAGGGGAAGGGAAAAGGTTTTTGAGGAAAGGTCAGCGAAGACCAAGTGGATATAGGGCATATTGAGAGGCAATAGTATGTTGTAGACTGTGAACTATATGCCAATGACAGTTACTGCTGCAATCAGTAATAAACGCCGAAACGATTGTGTATTAATTTCTGAAGAAGATAGCACGGTCAAAACGCTGAGAATAATTCCAACCTTACTTAATGTCTCCCCACCGTGGAATGCGTTGCGAACTTTCTTAGCGTCGTCCTCTTGATTGGCTTCTGCGGTCTCCCCGCCTTTCGATCTGCCAATAGTGCCAGGGCCGTGCCCATAATTATCACGGCACTCGTAATTAAATTAATGTCCCTCCATAAATGAAGATGCAAATTGGGAGTGAAATGATCAGCTCTCAGGAATACCTTTCTTGCGACCCAAGTCGTGTCGCCTTCCGCCGTGGAGGGTCGCGAATGGATGAGGATTTTTCGAAGAAGGGTAATTATTGTGTGGGCATCAGTGGGATGCAGTTATTTTGAACAGCAAGGAGTATACGTATGCCTATACGGCTTGACGAAATAAAAAAAGGGTGTCCGCTTTCATCCCGCTTGCATCGTAGGACTCTCAAAATAACAGACGCCCTATAGTTCAAATTCGCATACTAGTTGAGAATCTTTCGTCAAGCTATTGATATATCGAAAATGTTTTGTCAGAGGAATGGGTAAACCAAGAAGGCTCACGGGTTAATGTGTTCGGGGAGACTCTTTTAAAGGCAACGCAGTTCAGAGGAGTCTCTGGTGAGTGCGTATGACAAAAACGTCTTAATGTGACAGAGTCGAAAGAAGTTTGTTAGGGCAGGGCTGTGTGGAAGGAACTAGAAAAAGTAAATTTGCTGGACCTAAAGACAACCATTTTCTGGTTTATGCAACCTCGAAAGGGAACGGTGTGAAGTGTTATGCACGAGGAATATTCGAAAAGTAAGAGCCGTTTGGTCATAAAAGATTTGTTTGTTAGAAAAAGTTTTTATTGATAGTTTTAGTGTCCTATAAACCTGCTTCACTTTTCCACATAATCGTCGTTCACTTTAAGCACTCTTCGTAACGAATTTAAATACTCAGCATACAAATTCGCCGCCTGCGAATTGAACCAGTTTGACAACGGCAGTCTTACCTCGTCGTCTTCAAACCATTTTCCACCAAGCTACTGTTTCCAGTACAGGAAGTTGAAATATTCGCTATGTGCAAGGTCGGGACCGGGGATAGCAGTCCATAATCTCGCCTCCACTCAACATTCTTTACTTTTTCTGTTGGTCGGTAGGCATTTTCGGTGCTCACCTTGCGAACAATTGGTGATATCCGAGCTTTTTCCGTAACAATCGCTAAAAGAGTGGCACAGATAATGTTTTTTAATCCCAAGATGTGAGAAAATCTTGGCTAGGACCCTTTATTTTGTGTATCTACACCCTGCGAAACACAATTATGTAGTATAATGTAAAATTATTACTTTAAAATCAGAACCAACAATTCTCCTGAATACAAGTAAATGCCTGTGTGATGCGTGCGTATGTGGAAATAAAAAATTAAAGAGCAGAATCAGAGATACAGTACGATTGGATGCTGATAATAAAAACGAGATAAAAATTATTTTTGGATCAGTTCACCTTTCGAAATATTTTTGCGGGCACTGAAATAAGGACGTAATAATTGAGGCTTAAGATTCACCATCTCGTTCCCATAGTTATCCAAGAGGTTCTGCAGCAGTTCGAAACTTAGATCAATCATTTATGAAGAGTTGGTTTATGAGCAATTCATAGATCAGAGTACAAACTAAATACCTTACCAAAAGTTGAAGCAGGTCTCCCTATTAACGATGGTACATTTTATTAAATGATAATAGTTGTTTTTGCTAGTTGGCATCATTAATAGAGCGTTAAGAGAGTGAAGCTGCTGAAGTGACAGGTTGAAAATGTCATTATTTTCTCGGATTGTGACGGACAGAAATCATTGTCACCCGAGAAAAAAATTGGCTCGCTTAAAAAAAGGCATTGCCAAGAAAGAATTTATTTTTATTTACAATATATTCCTGCATTTTTATCATATATTTCATATTATTTCTATTTGCATTATATTTTCCATTAAAAAATGTAAATCACGATGACTAAGTAGCAAAACAAAAACGAAAGCTAGTACAAAGTACAAAAACTAAAGTTAGTTGAGATAAATGCAGCATGCTAGGCTTATTTCTGATCTCTTATCATTCGTAGGAAAAATGCCATCTTTAATCTACCTGTTCTACTCTTGATCTCTTTCCGATTTTACGTACGGTGGGTTTAATACTATTTTTTCAGCATCATCTTCAAAGGAACCTGCTTCCAATTCATGCAAAAGATTTAATTTGCACGTTAAATGGTGCAGTTATAACTCCTCACTCACTCTTTTGTAATTCCATCGGCATGTTGGCTCGTGGTGCATCATAGATGAGGTCGGGAATAAAGCTTTCTCGCATTTGTTTTTGTGGTGGTCTTCCGGGAATCATTAGCGACCATCTAAAATCCGTTCGCGGCGCATTGAAACTTCGATCAGTGATAAACCATAAAGTTAGAATAGGTAGAGTGCGAATTCAAGAGAGAGACATAAAGCGGAAACAACGCGGTCACGTGACTTGGGCTCGTTTTGCGCGTACTTTCAAAAATTGCTTGCACGCAAAAGTGATTTTACGCCAACATCACGATCATCAATCAAATGAATCTTCCCGAAGAGCATTATATATTTCTATATAAACGGGATGAAGGGAGGAAAGAAGTACACAGAGATGAAGAGAGACCTGATGTAGAGTAGGTTGCTGGATTGGGTTTTATTTGGAGTTATGTCCATATTATATGATATTTATTTGATAGTTGTGTCCATCCAAAAACCTAACAGGTAGATTACTTAATAATAATAATAATAATATATGTATAAATAAATATACATATATATAGTATGAACAAATTTCCAAAGAAGGAATGCTTCAGTTAGTCTAGTATAATAAAAATTCTTTTATAGTGTGAAATACATGTTTCGTTTCGCGAAGCGGTTGTCTTACTTCTTTATACTTTGTGACTCGTCCGCTTTAGCGTTTGCATCGATTACGTGGAATGGCTCCCTGCGATCATATAAGTTAAACCAAAGAAATAAAGGAAATCCTAAATATGCACCAGAGTTGCCAACGCCTGGACAATGGCCGCAGGTCACGTGACATTGGTATCCTTGAGCAACGTTGTTGGTGTCGCTTAGGGTGACGTCATGCGGCGCAGTCAGTCTATACCCTTTCTTGACTCAATGCAACGGAAGGACGCCCTCCTCCCTCGGGTTTGCGTCATTTCTTCCAGCTTAAAGAAGGCAACAATTAGCATTCGATTCCGTTTCGTTCGGGCGAGGCTTTCTTACGCAGGGTGGGGTTGGAGGAAGGGAAGGGGGTGAGGGGGTTGAAATGCGAGCGATTTGCTCGATTAGTCGCCGCTCCAAGTGCACCCAAGCGTGAACCCCGTACGCGCGTTTGTGTCTGTCCCTCTTCCTTTCCCTCCTGCACCGATGAATGCGTGTCACACTGGAGCAGAAAACCTTTCTCTCTCTCTCTCTCACCCACCACTTTTCCCCCTTGGCGGTGCTGGAGCCTGTTCTACCCAATGGTTGTTCCATGAAATCTCCGCTGACTCACCGGATTATTAATAGTACCGACCACTTTGTTCCATTCTTCGCGCTAAATGAGTGGAGGGTGGGTCGGGAATCCATGTGCAAAAATCTTACACTTTCCAAAGGGATATCTCGCACTGAATGTTAACGATTGTGTCTTCCCATTTTCGGATGCATCTTGCCCACCGTTCGCTGTTGAGGTAACAACTCCCCCTCACTTTACCCCGCCCACTCCCTCCAAATAAGGTTAAGGTCAGTAATTTTAAGTCTCGTTCCCCTTTATCGTTCCTCTCCGTACCAGCAATCGCCATTTCGCGATGGATTGGTACCTCTCTCTCTCTCTCTCTGAAATTATTTGATGTATGAACGTATGCTAATGCAATAAAAGACTTCCTTGACTTCTGCTGGCTCGCAGTTACTACGCCTGTTCTGCCTCTCTTGACGTGAGATTTTAAATTAAAGTCACGCATCATCACTCAGAACTTAAAGAATTCACGGTAATGAACTTTGTAATTGCAGAAGTGGAAAAAGCTTGGAATGTAAAATAGGAAGATTATTTAATGTGGAGTTAACATAACATTTTTATCCTCATAATTTACGTGGAAGGTATTTAATGTTATGTTCTATTAGAATCTGTTAGCTAGTATTACGTCGGTTACATCAAGCCACTGTGAGTTGAAACATGTTGAGTTCACCTGAGCCTGGCTTCTTCAAAAATTCTTTGCAAGAAGGTGTTTCTTCACGTTGGGTAAGAGGAAGAAATCAAATGGGGCTTGATATGGACTATACATAGGGAGGATAACGAACCCACTTCAAACTGATTTTTGCGAGATAATCGCGAACTCGCGGTGAGTTTCGTGGAACTCAACTACCACAAACGCGTCTCAAATGTAGTTTTTTTTTCTCTCCAGCATTTGTGGGAAAATACATTGCCATTTATTACAGTATTTCTGTTGGTACTTCCGAGGTCGTTCGACCATATTTGTTCACTGAGTTCAGAATCAACTCTCCGCAATGCTCCTCGTATAGACTTCGGCTGACGATTTGTTCTAGCGAAGGAAACATTTCAATGCAGCGTCGCGGGTTACCTACAGTCGTTGCTGTAGTCAAAACTGAACACGCTACAATTTGCAACGGCTGCAGATAACACAATACTGGAAAGAAACCAGTTTCACTTGGATCGTATATGTTTTACACATTAGGATAAAAGTTTAGCAATTCAAATTTTTTTTTTCGCCATAAATTATGCAAGCAAAAAATATCTTCGTTTTACAACCGTCGTCGATGGAATTTAACCAATCGGAAAGAGCCAATTGCTCGCTCTCAATATCCAGCCTTCCGTAGAGAACCTAGATAAAAAGAATGTTTGAATCCATCTTAAAGAAAACTTGCTTCATCGGACGATTTGTAGGTGAATGCAATTAAAAAGTGAAGGTTTTGTTTATTATTTCGCATTTACCAGGCCGCGATAATGAGAGCGCCTTAGATCCATAGAAGAAAGTGTTAGTCGAGGAATGAGTTTCGGGACACGAAATGAATTTTAGCCAAATTAATATGAAAATCGAAACACAAGTGTCCTCGTAGATTGAACCGTGAATGAGGTTAGCGCAGGATGGGACAAAAAAATTGGCATAGAATCTGGTTGAGTCTAAATTAGCGTGAAATTAACACATGGTTGCCCAAAGTTATTTCGCGCTTCTGTGTAGTCAAGTAGCAGAGACTGCATTTACTATGGAAAGTGTATTTTTCTCGTTTATTCCAAAAAATATTTCAGGAAGCTATGAATAAGTAAAAGGAAAAAGAAATGTTATGAGCCTACTAGGAAATTATAACTTGCTCTACGGCAAGAACCAATTTCCATTGCCATACAATTTCTAACACTGCATACCAAATAATATTATTATAATATGCAATATGACATAATATTTTCCGATACTATACCATTAACACTCTTAATCAAATTATCATTACGAGAAAAACAAATTTACAATTTCCCACAATTTTATTGGTGACATACTACACGTTTCTGTTCCCAGAACCATCTTCAGGTACAATACTAAGACGGTTCTGTGAGCCGAAACGCGTGGTGCGTTACCGATAAACTCGTGGGAAAGTGCAAATTTGTTTCTGTAATAATGACTAACTTCCACTGCATCTCGCCTGAATCTGTTGAACTAATTCCCATTATTCTCAAAACCGGTTTAAACCTAATTTCATATTAAATGTCGGATGTTATTATCAATTTGAAGCCAATATTTTTCAGCCAACAATTTGTAATGAAAATGATTATTAAGATACCTTACATTTACCGAATTATTGTAATTTCAGCAAAGTGAAGGCTTAAATCTGTCATAAAGATGTCATAAAGAAATCTGATGACTTGGCGGTCGGTATCTGTCAAGCTAAGAAAATAAACTTAAGAGCACCTTAAATATAATGCTGTAATTTGATTGTGTTTGAAAACTTGCTCAGGTCTCTAGTTTTCAATGCTCTTTATCGTATAATAGTTATCCTTGTCTATCTACTTAGCAGTTAAATGGCCGGACTGGGCCCACCTTGTTAGCATATTTAATTAAGAGCCACGAAACCAGTAAGCAAAATTGACGACAGGCAACTTAATTTATCTCTTACAGTATGGTCCCAAACCAGGAGACAGTAATCAATCCAAAGGTTGGTTTGATAGGCAAATGTAGAGCGTATTAAACCGAATACGGTGTGTAACATTCACGCAATAACAGGTGGGCTGACTAATTTCTTTCCCTGTTCCTCAGGTGGTTCCCCAGGATATCTGATTGTGGGAAAATGGCGGTGCTTGTATTTATTTGAGGGTATATTTATTGGTAGTAGTTCTAGGGGAGGCGACCGACACCTAAGGTCATTTGCGCCATTAGGGATGGATGGGAAAGGAAGGGTGGTGAGAAACCCGGCGTCGGCATTAGCCTACTCTTGTCGAAAGGCGCCATAGGGTCCGCAGTCTAACGTCTCATTCGACGGACGTCGTACTCACTCAAAGTACTCTCCACAAAGCACCTCAAGTAGGGATCGGGATACAACTGAAAAATATCTGCGGCCTCCGAGATTTGAACCCGGGCCCTGTCGGTGGGAAGCCAGTAGATTAGCCACCGTACCATCTATATTCTTTGGTCTCACTCGGAATCAAACCAGGGCGCTATGGTCAGCGGACCAGCATTCTGGACTACCATCTTCCAAAATTTGGTCCATATTATCAAAAATCTGAAACACTCAAAGAGTGAGAAGGGGAAGGATTTCAGACTGCTAAAATTATGATATCGAAATCTAATAAACAGGATGGTACTCAGGGAGATAAATTAGGTATCGGTAGCTCGATACTAGTATCTGGGACACTAGTCATAGGTTCTGGTAGCCTAGGTAATTATTAGAAATTATTACCTAGTACCTGGTACTAGGTAATTATTAGAAAAAGTCGCCGAGGGAACTGATGCGTTCGGTACCAGTACCATTGCGTACAAGCCACCAAATAATGCTTTATAGAGGCATGAAAGCGACAACGGGGTGAGTGGGGGTAATAATTTTTGCTATCACTTATCATTCTGAGGCTGTATGGTTTATCAAGATGAGTAGGTGATTAGATTTAGCCAACTGTCGCGTCAATAACATATGTTATAGCAAATCTTTGATTCCCCGGCTTGGTGTCGGGCAACAGGTTGAGAAAGGTTTGTGAGATATGTCTTTCCGTCGCGCGCTCCCCACACGACCACCACCACCCAGGTTCCTCCCGTCTCCGTGCTTTTTGTATGCGTACCATTTTTCTCATCTTTGTCCGAAACACTTTCTTTCGTATAGATGTCACTAGAGTACGAAGCGTTTTCAATACTTGAAAGTGCTTCGTCTAGTGCACGAGAACAGTGAGTGGTCATCGCTTTTCTCTACTGGGTACGCTTTGCCACTATCTTAATTCAGCGTCCATTGTGTAAGATGGGTGGTGTTAGTTTGATGGATGCGAAAATGAGCTTTGAGTATTGGGACGGTGACACGAACTCATGAATCCACGGCCCAGCTGGTTTTTCCGGTGGGTCAAACATATCCTAACATATTCGTTCTCGGCGACCATTGTGTTGTAGTTTCGACGCTGGGGAAAATTTAAATGTCCTCAGAGGCATTACGTAGAATGTTACGTGTTCGTTCGTGTTCGAATGTTACGTGTTCGTTCGTGTTCGAATGTTACGTGAATTTTCAACTTTCTGATACGTAGCAGTTTGTTGGGAACAAATCAGGAAATTTCAAAACGTGAACGGCCTCGTAAATATTAATTTTTTAGACGAAGATCGATTTCCCCACAAGCGCATGCTTATCCATTTTTAGCCTTACTTAGTAGAACACCTTACGTAAGATGAAAGAAGGTCTAACCCTAGTGTAAAAGGGAATCATAAAAAAAGTCGTACATTGACAGCAAATATGATGATAGAAAATGGCTGCGAAATAGGCTACCCAGTCTAGAATATTTTTCTTTCTCCTAACCCCCTGGGCAACTATCTTCTTGCGTTCTAGTATTATTTTTGCGCGCGTGTATTTTCTGGCCCCTCCTCCCCTCTATACCTTCCCACCCACTCAGCCCAGAATCCGATGCGTGGGAAAGGCGGATGTGTGGACGTCGCCGTCTTTCCAGCTGTTTGGAAATCGGGAGGCATTTTGGGGACGCGCTCGCGACCGAATGAGAGAGAGAGTGGCTGGTCTTCCGAGGGCACTTGTCCTTGGGCGTGGATGGGGGAAGAGGAGAGGGGGAAGAGGAGGGTGTGAGAGTCGGGAGAAGTGGTAGGAAGAAGTGCTGCCCAAGTAACTGCCTTGTCTACGTAAGGGATTTAACTTTGACCCAATTACCTTAACTTTGGTCTAACCGTGCCCCCATTGTGTGAATTTACTTTTTCCGTTCGCTGCCTAAGTATTATTTTATTTTTGAGCATTCAGTTATGCCAATATTACGGTTAGTTAAAAAAATGGCATTTCACTACCGATATGGTAGACCATGATGAATATTAATACTTAATATGTTGCGTCAAAGTAAGGGTATGATGTGATTTCACCACTTCCACTCTTCGTTAAAGCACATTTCGTTTCCTTGAAAAAAATCATCATTATATATAAAAAATTTGTTGGTTTAAGTTGGGAGTCAATTAAAGTGTTAGCGAACCTTCACTTAGTCAATTAAATTACTGAAAATACCTCACAGCCAATTTTTTTTAACAGTATTATGGTCTCGTGCGGTTTTTTTGAAGAAGCCGTGATTTTTGCTGTTCCTAGATTTTATAGTTTAATCAAAAGGAAAATAAATTCATAAAAAAAAGTGAACAGAGTCTGAGATAGTTTTATTTTTGCACTGTTCGAAAATAGTTTTGAGGAAATGAAAAGGATGTCAGAAATTTTCCATTTGTACAGAATGCGTTCCAACTGTGCATGAACTAGATTTAACTTGGATGCCTCCACGATATTGGTGAGGTATGTGTACACGGTGACTATTGGCATTCGGTAAAATTTTATTCCTGAGGAGTTCAAAATATCATATTTTTTTCTGTTGTAGTCACAAACTTCGGGATTGGAAAAGGCTTTATTATTTCCCAATTCGCTATGGAGAGGAACTGAGAAAATAAGTTGTACAGAGTGGGAAAAATAACGATCTAAATGTTTTTTTTTAGATGTGGTGGGAGAAGGGAGGATTCTATGAGAAATCTGAAGAAAACAGAAAGAGGTGATGGAGAATACGTGTTCTTAAATACCTTGAGGAAGTAGAATGGTTAAGACCGTAATTGAAAAGAGAATGTTGGTTAAGTGGGGAGGAGATGAGCATAGGTTTCTTTTAAAGTCATGAAGGAAGGTAGGAAGTACGAAGAACTAGAGGAGGAAATAACTTAGGGAAAACAAGGAAATGCACGAAATAGGAAATGCATAACAACTTTAGGACACTTTCCAAGACTTGCCTTTAATTGGTACATTACTGACGATGATGATATCTCCCTGTTCTGCAGTCAAGTTACTTTCCCTTAACTCCTCGTCGTTGCCTCGCTTACCTACAGAATTGGGATTAAAAATCATCCCCTTGCGTCATTGTTAAATATCACCAGACTTGGATCGATACGGACAACTTTTCTCTTAGCTTGTTAAATCAGAAATAAGGAAATCCTTATTGAAAAATTCTCAAAGGTTCGATGCGCATTCAAGGTGAAGTCCCATCAACCTAAAATAACTTGTCTCCTCTCATTCGAATATTTCCCCACTATTCGTTTGGTCAACTCGTCAACCTTAGTTTCTTTATTGCAGTTCTGCAGATGTCACAAATTTTTCTGACCTACGTTCGGTGAGAAGAACTATTAGTCCAGTGGGTAAAATGCTACTGACCGGAGGGCTCGGGTACAATTCCGGGCGATGCATCTGGGCCTCCTCGGCTTCACTCAAGTTGTGTGATTTTTCATCAACCAGAACTTCCTGGGAAGCCATAACCGGCACAGGGAAAGGAACTGACACCCCCCCCCTCCCTCCCAGTTACCCTGATGTGTGAATTTCACACGACGTTGAGCTTAGTTCTACGTGAGTTCTGCCCTTACCTATCAAACCGAAATTTGGGGTAATAACCTTGTTTTTTTATATTCGTTAAGGTGTTATTTTTATTTCTAAGCTTGTTCCTCAGGGGTCCACAGAGGTAAGGCTGTGTGTACGAGTGCTCGTATATCTCATGTGAATGCGTAAATGTCTTTTCCCCTTCTCGTCTAATCACTATAGAATGGTTGTTGTTCCCAAAGAGTGGGAAGTACTCCGGTTGCGAGTGCAATTCGATCCAAGCATAATATATCATTTGGACATTATACCCGTCGGTGTAGACTATTACAATCGGAATTCCTTGAACAGACCAAAGGCAAGATACTTGTAGATCAGCTTGAGTTTTCGAGTATTGCTCTCAGCTATTTGATTAGATACTTATTTGATAAAACCCTTTGCGTGTGTTTTCCGAGACTAACGAAGAAGAGGCATATCTCATGGATAAAAAGAAATTGCCCTCAGATGTAATGCAGCTTGTAAAATAATATAGGGGACGACTTCGAGAAAATATACTACATTTTAAACTTCTTGAAAGAAATCAAAATATTCTCGCGTCTTTAGCAATATGTAGTTTAATTGGTTGCAATAATTACGGGAGGCACCTGACAGCAATGAGGTCGTAAGATCATCTGCGCCAGTAGGGATAGGTGGATGATTCGGTAGAGATTAGGATATTCAGGGGAGGGGGGAATGGTGGAGAGAAACCTGACCGGCGTCAGCATTGACCTACAATAATTACGAAAGGCGCCAAGGAGTCACGCAGTATGACGTCCCATCTAACGGATGGCGTACTGCACTTTTTAAGTGCTCTCCACGTGGTACCACAAGTAAGGACCGGTATAAGAATGAAAAATCCTGCCACCTCCTGAATTTGAACCCGGGTCCTCGGAGTGGGAAACCAGAACATTAGCCTCATCAGTATCCCAATCACCAATGCGTAGTTTAGGAACCTTCAGGGACAGAACTGTCTTGCATATTATAACACTTAGGCTTTATTCTATAAAACCTCGTAAAAATACTGTCTTTTAGAAATGTTGGAGTTTATTTTCCGTGGGGATGCTGACTAGTCAGTCAGAAATAATTAAGACTGTTTATTAGTAATATATTTGAACAGCTTCGAAGCACCTATAAAAAAGTACTACTACCCTCTTTTTCGAGTATGAAAGGATATCTTCTGGAAGTAGTTAAAAGTTAAGAAAAATAATACTAAAGGAGTTTTGCTTGAGACAAGCGCTCTACTCGTTGAAAAAGTTTTCTTGTGGAGACTATTCTGCAAATTGAGCCATTCCTTCTATTTTGATAACTTATTATTTTATTATTATTTTATTATTATTTTATTTAATTATTTTATTTATTGTGTAAGTTTAACAATTTGATGTTTGTGTAGGTAAATTGATGAAAATCCATCTACTATGCATTTTTCTATTTTCTTCTGACGAAACCAGTGAAAATTTAAAAATTAATCAAGTGGTGGATAACTCTTATAACTAACTACTAACATTACTCTTACCACAAGCACTTCGCAAACTATTTATTTTTTAAGCATTCAGGCACTTTTCTAGTATAGAAGTTTCTAAATTTTTTCATTGTATACGTAATTCAATTTGAAAAAGGTTAAAAATTACAACTTGAAGATAAAAGTCATTACAGAACCTAAGGTTGCAAATATATCGAGCTCATCAGTCAAGAAACCAAAGAAGGGGGTTTATGTTTTTGTTGTCACTTTGGAAATAAGATAACCATGGATAGGAAATGCAAACAGAACATTAAGCAGAGTAGCACACTCAAAGGAGGTCTCATACGAGAAATATAATCCTCTCACGCCGCAAAGCACAAGCCATTGAAATCGAGAAAAACTTCATCAAGATATCCCACGTGGTTTGTGTTTCTCTACAAATGTGAGACTAGGAAAGTGGGAGCAGAGGAGAGAGGAAGATTGGAAGCGATGTAGTGTGTGAAGTGCAGATGGAAGCCTACACGAATGCAGATAATTCTAGGGGATAAACTCATCGAGCACATTTCGTGGCAAGACGGATTACCGAAGACAAATGTGGAGAGGAAAGTGACTGGTGAGAACCACGGAAGAGAGGACTCCAGGATGAGATGTGTGAAAACAGGTTATGGAAGACGTGAAAACGAAGAAATATGATGGCATGACGAGGTTAGTAGATAGGAGAGTGAAGACCACTCCTAGAAGTCAAACCAATCGTAGGATTGATGACTCCTGATGATGAAGATAATCGCTAACGGCGCTAATACATGCAGGAGAAGGAAATGTCGCGTGTTAAATGATGAAGTGTAAAATGTTCAATGGCCAGGACGACTAGTATAGCCCGGTTTGTGTGCTCGTGCACACACATATATATCTATAATATGAGACCTTCACAAAAGTGTTTCGTATAACACTTTTGTGAAAGTCTCACGGAGGTGGATAATAATGTATATGAAGTTAGCACTAGTGGACAAAGACAAAAACACAGAAGCACACAAGAAAAGAGAAACTCACTCGGTATCGAATTTTTGGTGGTTCAAACCACCTTTCTCAAGAAAGAGAAGGACAGAACAGACAGGCATAATTAGTTCTGTCCTTCTCTTCCTTGAGAATACAAATACACGAGTATAAGTACTCCCAGAAATATTTTACGTTTCTGCAGTCATTCGGGCTTCAGGCTTCTTCGATCGGTTAATTGATTGTATATCATATATCATATTCATTTTGACGTATTAATATGGCGTATTCTGACAAGCATAGAATTTTAAGATCTTTTTACCACTCCTTGTATATTTTTATTTTTCTTTCGTAATGATTTCATCCACTTTTTATCAATGAGAAGACGACTTATCGAATCTCCTTATAACAATTTCCGCTTCGGATAGTTCTTGTACGATTTAGCCTTCAACTTTGGCTTTGAACTTCTTGTTATCAAGTATGCTTACTTCATTGAAAATATATGTAGGCTAATTCTTGTCTTCTATATTAGGAATTGAGAGGATTCCATTTCGACAGCTTTCTTTTAATCGATTAATGCAAGGAACATCAACCTGTTGATGTCCCGAAGATTTCCCTTACATGGAAAACATTTTACATAATAAGCCTGGAAACATTTCGTCAGTTATTGATTAAGCGCAGGGAACAAGGCGTTTACACTGAGGTGACATTTTTGAAAGTTCTCCCGCAGGGGGAAGTCGGACTTTACCGGAAGTGGTTTGGGAGGAAGAGGAGGTTTGGAGCCTCCTGTGGAGGAGCTCTGAAGATCACGTAATGATTAAAAAAATAAATATTTCGCCCTTGATAATGCTCCTGCTGCCAAGGACTCCATTATACGAGCGCTGAGAGTGGCTCTTGGAGAATTAATTATGGATCATGAATGTCACGGAATGCACGATTCTCTCTGCGTGTCCTGTGTTTGCACGGCAAAGTATGATGATTATTATGATTTGAGGGAATGTGACTTTTGTTTTCAGGTAGTCGCTGGCTTATGAAGCTTGAGGATTCTTCATTTTTAAGGATTTCTCCCAGAGTTCACATGAGTGTTGGTGAGATTAGCCCAAAGACTACAGCGGGTTGGTCTGAAGTCTTTTTCGTTGAAAAGCAAAGCAATACAGAGAACGTGAGAGTAAAGCATTTACTGGTGCACTTGTACCAGTAAATGTCGAATTGGATACCGGAGTATACCGCACCTTTTTTGTAAACCCTCGACTTTTTTCTCCATTATTTTTTTATTGAAGTCGAGACTATATTCCTGCAGCTATGAAATAACGCAAATCTTAGGACTTTGACTCGAGACCCGAGAAGTCCCATTATAGAACAAAATTTATATCTACTTGTCCTTTGGGAAAACGTTTGTTGATTTGTTTAGTTTATCCCAGCTGTATCCAGCGCCAACCGTTCCAGACAAACAGACTGGCGTCAGTGAAAAAGGGCACTTTCTGTGCACACGTCCAAACAGCTCAGTACCTATTGAAAACCTACCTTAAAAATGATAGAATTCATGACAACGTTAGTACTGCGTAACATAGTAAGAAATGCGTACGAGTATTTAATATTAATATTTTTAGGTTTTGGGAGAAAGGTTTTACTTATCGGGAGAATTTTGAATCACTCCTGAAGGGTTTGTTGCGTAAAAATTTCGGTAAGTAAAATACTTGGAGATCAAGGTACTATGATTCCACCGCCTTGGTTTCGACGTGTAGCTCTGAAGGAAGATGGTCATACCAACTTTTTTTATTTGAACCATGTTTTGAGGAAAGAAAGAACTGATGGTGAAAATTTACGGAGATGGCATCTTTTGCCAGTTCCTTAATGCATAAATTTCGCAAGATGACGACGTGATTAGCATATCGACGTGATACAAAATTTCTATTGTTTGTTTTGGAAGATTTTAAAATTTCCCGAATTGGCACGGGGTTAGGTTTGTACTACATTCGTCGCCATCTATTCAGAGCATTCGAGAATAAATGTTCGCGTTATTCACAGTATTAAACCCCTTCTTCCCTTTAATCTGATTCGATTCTCCGTGTGCCCGTACTCTTGGCCTCGTATCAGGAACCGGCTGTGGTCTGCACGTGTCCCTCGTTCATTCCCGTTCTGGTTGCATTAATTTATTGGTCGACTGATCCCAAGGCAGTTTTACCAACTATTCTAATGGGTTCAACCTTGCAGTAAAATGTTTCCTTCCCTCCCCTCCATTGAGTGTTATTGTTTTTGATTCCTGCAAAATATTTCTTCTCGTGCCTTTTAATTGAATCCAACGCATGTGGCGATAGGATCGAGTGATGATGGCCTTAAAGAGGTTTTCCATCTAGCCAAAGGTTTGAATGCGTTTTCCTTGTTAATCTCTAATGGCGTGTGTGTGTATGTGTACTTCGCATAGATTGCATTTCTGTTCTTAATTTTTTTCTCGTTGCATGACATTCTGTTAGTATGACGTGGAAGCCTAAGATCCTTTGACTAGAACGATAATAACCTCATAAACTAGAAAAACTTTTAGGCTGACATTGTCGTGCGCAATACTGTTGGCTCTCGAGAAGAAAAAATTAACGTGCAGAAGAAATTAATACCACGGACGAGTGATTTCCTAAGTTTCTTTGAAAAAATTCGTATATCCACTGTAAACTGCTGTTTTTATTATTATTACTTGGTATTCTATCGGTTTAAGTAGGTTTCGTGCACAACGAGGCAACGACAATGAACTTACTTCTCCTAGCAAAACACGACCTAGCATCTAACATTACAGTAAGATCCTATTCTACTCCGCGTACTTCCTTACTCCCGTCCATCATCCCTATCCTATTCCTCCTCGCTTACCCTACCCTCCTAGTCCTACTCTCCTACCCTTCCTAGCTTGCCTGACATTCTCCCCTTTATCACAGTCGTCAACATCCTATTTTCAATTAAACTGCTGTTAATTCATGAACAGTTATGTATTTTTTAGGACTCAAATAGGATATTAATGATGAATTTTGAATTGAGTCACGATGAATGAATTAATGCTGTTCACAAACTAATAGATCCAAACATATAGAATTTAATTGTAAAGATTTTATGTTTCGTCTACATCATTTTAATTTCTGTTTGTCTTTTCGTCCTCGCATTTCATTATTTTCTTTTGGCTCCATTTACAAGATCCACTAAGTCATTCAATCCGAAGATATACGGGTGTAGTAATTTAGGTTAACTCGATTGGTAAATATATTTATCGAGTATTTAATACGTTTTTATGTCATCTTTGTGGGACAAAAATTGTTTTTCAAATGGTGCGATGGCTGAAGTCATAGCTACCGTATTCCGATGCATATTACGCATCGACTCTTGTACGTATTCTCCTTCAAGTCAACATAAGTGCTTGACATAGGTTTTAGTTCACTATAGATTGGTTTTATTCCTGACTATTGGCATTCGATTTTATTTTATTTTCTGGTAATTCGAATTGTCGCACCTGATGATATACGACGTCACGGTTATTAATTGTGCCAGGGTAGAAGGAATTCTTTCTAAAACGATCTGTTTAATGGTCGAATTTCCTTAGCTCTGTGGAATTGTCTAACAAAGTACTTATTTAATTTACTATCTTTGGTCTACCGTTTTAAGTTAGATTTTGAATGGACACCAGTCCGACCACCCTACATTTCTTAGCTTTGCCTAAGAAGACACAGCGTGATAACCCACACTCGTCGATTAACACTTCTTCAATTCCGTTCACTTGCTATCTCCTTTCCTTCCGTCCAACAGGCCTAAGCTTTTCCTCACCAAACCGCGCTTTTCTAGCGGTCTCCAGGTTGTCATACTAATAATTTATAACAGAATAATTCCCTCGCATGTCAGCGTTAAACTTGATTAATTTTTAAAAATTTATCTAACAGTCTAAATTGTGCATGTAACCTTCGTGTTTCCAGTGACTCCCAAAGCATGATTTTTTCCAATAGAAAGGGTACATGCCATTAGAAATTTTCACGAAAATGGTTTTTGTCTGTATCTCGATTGATTCGGAAGTTCTTCCCTTCAGGGTCCCAAAAGCTCGGGACTTATTTAGGTTATGGTATGTCCGAAGAAAAATTAATTACACCTTTCGATAAATTGTTCATTCGAATCAGTTTCCCATTATTCGTTTACATATCACTCATGGCAGGACGACGACTATTACCTCGATGAGAATCTAACCGTCGGTCGACCTTCGAGTACGTTACTGAGAGCATTGCCCACCGGTCTTCCGCGGCGTGTCGCGTAAATCAGTTTCCCCCAGTTACGAAGAGAGATCTATTCAGCAGCATGTGGCAGACGGAAAATGCAAGGTCGTGGGGTGAACCTTAGCTAATGTAACTTTCATTTCCGACGTTTTCATACGTTTAGCACGTGAGAGGTGACGGAATCGGCCAATTCGTGCAAGAATATTCCTATCGCCTTGGCGCTCAGCCTCTCGAAAACTCTCGCTGCAGTTTCTCGACGTATTCCGTCCCCAAGTCTTCCAGCTCAGTAGATCTCCAGTAGTTATCCACATCTCCGAAACGTTCTTCCGAAGTCAGTCTCAGAAATACTTGAAGGAAGTGGGACGTGAATGCTTCAAGGATAAAAAAGAAGTGGCAATGTAATCAAGGGAATCAAAAGTTTGTTCATGGTGGCCGGATCGATTTATGAATGTTAATGGTTTCAATGAAGAATTACGAACAATTGTCTAAATACCATCCATGTGAATACTATATGCGTGAAGAAACAGGTGTATCACCGAGGTAGCCTTATTGGTTTAGATATTTATTTACACGAACTTAACTAAGTTCGAACTTAGTGCGATGCAGACATCCTCGCACTCTCTTTAAATCTACTTTTTTGCCGAAAGGTGATGGGAACTGCTTCTAAATGTGTGAGGATAGTATATTGTTTTCATCATTGTGCCTCACATGGCCGCAAATTTAAAATAAATTCGTTTTTAAGAGATTTTCATGTCGTATTTTAAACATTTTCGCATTCACAGGAGACTAGATTTTAGGAGAATGAAGAAATTCAAGATAAAATTGGCATGGGTTCTCTAAGTTACGTAATATGTTAAAGTACTTGCATATACTCCTTTTTTTAATACATAATGGACTCGGTGGTCTTAAGGGTGGACATCTGGGTTTCTTTCTACTTGAGGGCCTGGATTCGATTCCGGGAGACGCTGCTGGACGCCCTTAGCACTGTGGTTTTACGGCTTCCTGATTTTGGGACACCACAAGGGGGAAAATGAATGACACTGTTTTAAACCCCCATCCATTGCTCTTTAAACGAGAGAATTTAATACACCGTACAGGGTTTACTATTAGGTGACTTCTAACAGACCAACCATCGGGTTCATTACTGTGATTTATTTAGGAGGTGAAAGTTTAAAGATAGCGCCTTAATTGGTCTATTTTGAATTTTTTTAATACTTTTGTGGTTCTCATTAAAAAAAATTAAAAAAGAGGTGGATTGTAAGGTAAATTAATTTCAAAGTTATTTGAGGACAAATCCGCGGGTTCAAAGGTATAAAATTCACGGCTTTGCCCAATTTTCCCCAACGCCATTGAATTACAGTATTACATTCGCTAACGGGCTTATGAATATCATTTGATCAATCACGTTTCAGGTGTTTAGTCAAATGGAATTAGATTAGTAGTGGATGTTGTCTGTGGGCATCACCAATGGCCATCGATGATACTGATAGTTGCACATAATTTTCGGATTGATTACTATGGTTTACTTACGATACCTAATAAGGTACGAGATGAAATGAGCTTCTAACTTTCTCCAGGTAGTGCTTCGTTATTATTCGGTAGCCTACCGTTTAAGGTGGATTTTGGATGTTCACAAACTGAACAACGATACATTAACTCCTTTACGAAAAGTGAAGAATCAGGCGTGATATTGTGGAATCGAGACATAATGAAAACTTCGTTGCAATTTTCCACAGTTAAAACTTTATTGCCGACCATGGTTTCGATACACTGTACCTGAAGATGATACAGTGTATCGAAACCATGGTCGGCAATAAAGTTTTCACTGTGGAAAATTGCAACGAAGTTTTCATTATTAACTCCTTTGTCTCTTCTGGTGAAACTCACCGTACATTTAAATGAACCCTTTGTAAATTTCACATACTTTCATTCTCTCTTCATTCCATCAGCATACGCATTCTTTAATTTACCCCTTCCTCTCGCTTGCCTAACTTGTCTCACCTCTCTCTCAATCTTCAAAAATCCCATCGCCGACCAAATATCTTTGTATCAGTCTTTCCTGCCTCCTTTGGATTTCGTTCAACAATCGTCTCTCCTCCCCAACCCTACCTCGTGCTTCTTTTATTTTCCTCTTCATCTATTTCAACTTATTCTTCCTTCTCCACAACCACAAATCAAAAGCCTCCATTCTGCCCCTATTATCTTGCTTAAATGACCATGTTTCCGCGCCTTACAAAACCATGCTTCTTGTAAGAGTCTTCGCTAGTCTTTTTTTAGCATCCTTACTCAACATCCATGTCGCCAACTCTCTCCCCCTTGTTAGAGCTTCCTTGGTTCGTTGCGAAGTCTTCTTCTTATGTCTCTATTACTTTGACCTTCTCATTCCAAAATGCTTTCGAGATAGGTAAACTGTTCCACCTGATATACTTGAAGCCCTTTAAATTTAACGTGTAACGTAGCTTTCCTATTTCTCGTAATCCTCATTACTGTATTGTATGATACGTAGCTCTGGTATTCTATGGCACTGGCCCGGTATGTACGATACTATATGTTATAGAACTGGAACGGTATACTATCTATGGTACTCGGACCAATTTCCTCAATACTATGTTTTCTTACATCGATCTTCATCCTATAACTAATACACTGACGTTCAAATGCACTCAACAATCGATTGTATGACCTATTTGATGACTGGACAACTTAAAGCTCTTGAACTGTTTATAGTGTAGGGGACAATGTAATATATAAGTTAAAAAGCACCCACTTGCAAAAATAAAAACAGTGTTTTCTTGAATGAAAACGTCTTTGTATAGACTATCTAAAATCTCCATGTGGGCCGATACAGGCTTCGATACTTACACATTTTAAGGTAGTACACATGTGTTGAAAATACAAAAGTTGAAAAACAATCGATGGTTCATATTTACTGTCCCAGACACAAAAAATCCTTGCAAAATCTACCGCTCGTCGTGGGCGAATATATCAACAAGCGAACTCTTTTTTCACCCCATCCCATATCTCCGATGCGAATGATTCCAGGTGCAATGGTCGTGGTTAAAGACGAGTGGGATCCGATCGATCGATGGGTCTAATAACAAGAAAGGGAATGGAAGTTTATTTTCGGAGTCGATCTCTCGCGGTGGTGTGGGTGGCATTCACGAGTGTCGAAAGGAATCGCCTGGAGTTTGTGGGGGCGGGGGCCGATGGAGGGAGGATTGGGGGGGGGGGAGTAGGTGGTGAGAGCCCGCGGACGAGTTCGATATGTCGCCTGAGGGATGGGTTCCTGGGGGAGGGGTCGCGCCCTGCGTTTTTGCTTCGCCATGCCCCGGGGTGGTCAGCCCTCTCCACCGCCCTCTCCGGAGCGAAAACACGGTCATTTTCACTTTTCACCTCCACCAAGAATAGAACGGTGAGAGCCAACTTAGCGTCACCGGTCAACCACTACTTCGTCTGCATCCCTCCCTCCCCGCTCCATCCCCGGCCGCCCGCCTTGTGGATGCAGGAACGCGCGCCTGCAATCCTCCATCCGTGTAAATACATTCATATGAGCAGCAAAGTTCGGAGGTCACATATAATAATAAAAGAGCATGAGAAACGCAACTCAAAACCAAGAAGAGGCAACTGCAATGTTCAAAGAACCGGTGGTTGCCAACCAGGGAGTAGATAGTTAACATACAGGGTTCGTCCGGGAAATAAGTTTATGATGCTCAATGTCTTTTTTGACAAAAGGGGAGTCGTCCACTACGAATTTGTACCTGAACGACAAACTGTAAATGCTGCATTTTACGTCCAAGTGCTCGACAGGCTTCGAAAACGAGTCGCCCGCGTCCGGCCAGCGATCAAAAACATCTGGCGGCTGCCTCACGACAATGCGCCGTCTCACACCGCGCTTGTCGTGTCGGACTTCTTGGCCAAGCACGGTGTGGCAACGCTGCCACACCCACCCTACAGCCCGGACTTGGACCCACCGGACTTCTTTCTGTTCCCGAAGATAAAGAGGAGTTTGAAAGGAACGCGATACGGGACTTTGGACGCCGTCAAAGAGGCCGTGACGACGTGTCTTCGAGAGGTTCCCGATGATGCTTTCGCGGGAGCGTTCCAGGAATGGGAACGCCGCTGGAACAAGTGTATCGACTCACAAGGGTCCTATTTTGAGGGATATTAGCTTAAGATATGTAAAAGTGTAATAATTTTTAATCCTGAGCTCAGTACACTTATCTTCCGGACGAACCCTGTATGGAACGTGTCATTCTTCGGATGACGAGACGAGGAACATAGGAAAAGTAGAACTGATGAAGATAAGCCTTGGCATAAATATGGTGCCGGAGGAGAATGCTGAAGATCAAATAGACAAACTGAGGAACGAGGAAGTGTGCATAGAAGAATTAAGGACCGTTTCGATATCAGTTCTACGGCGAATAAAATCTTGATTGATTGGTCACACCTTGAGGCACGTTGGAGTTGGTAGAAACATTATAAGGAGAAAATCAAAGGGAAGATCCAGCGATGATGACCAGGAGACAGGTCAAATTGTATTTGAAATAAGGACGTAAAGGGCACCACATTCAGTATCCACTAGGAGCTCCACTGGCATTGTTTAGAGCATTTTTCCACATCTCAGTATCTGTTCAAGAAATTTGTATTCCATTTTTAATTTCTCACTCTGAAGATGCATAGGGGTGGGCCATTTCACGTTGTGCCAAAGTGACTTGCATCGATGGCTCATGTTCCTCTTTCCAGTCGAAATCGTCCAGTTGCCCAGTCACGTCCAGGACATGTGCTCTTAGAGTCATCATCCTCTGCAAGGAAGGCTATTTGCCATTGCGAGTGATAAAAAATTATAATGCCCTCGTTGGCAGTTTAAACAGTTTTACTGAGACAGAATTAAACGGAAGAATAGTTCAGGATATCTTCGAAATAAACTTCGAACATCAAGAATCGAGTATCACTCACGTTTCCCTCAGTCAGTTCAAGACAAGGTTTTGGAGGTAGAGGTCCCATTAGGCCTTATAGAGTCCCCATGTAATATAAAGGAAACGCTTACTGATTGGCTGGACTTATACGAGTTATTGTGAATTTATCGAGAATTTGAGTCGCCTTGCTACAAATCTTATTGTGAGATTAGGTCTCAGTTTCTTAAATGCATTTTGAACCGGCCGTAACAGTTTCGATTATCAGCGTCCCAATTCGCCTGCTTTCCGTATTTTCTGAGGTTCGGGAAGCCAATACTAAGATTAGACTTTGACAAATGTGTGTCCCGACTCGTTTGAGGTACTTATGGAATGTTACATTACTAGATAAAAGGAAATGCAATCAACCAATGATAAACATGGTTTCAAACTACAAACCTAGCCGCGGTAGCAAGAGGAATGTGAGACATTTTGCTAAGACATGTAGATCCGTGGATACAGTTGTTAAAATAAAAATGTTATCCTTAGTAAAAAAATTGAGACAGTGGTGTACTATTAATTATTTGTCGTCAGTCTTATGTGGAACCATAACTAAACTCATGTCCATTAGAAGAATTTGCCATCTAGCGCTCATTGAAAATTTTCTCTTGAGCTTTATATGCTGGAAAAATACCGGAGTATAATGAAGAATAGGGGCTTAGCTTAAGGCCAATTTCATAGGCTTATAGATGATATGAAGATAAGGAAAATTAAGATGAGGAGTTGAAAAGAGTATTAGGTGCATATTTCGTATTTCTCGGGCCATGGTTAAGACACGATAAAAAATGAAGTGCAAAAAATGTTCATGAAAATTAAGTTTAGTAGAATGAGAGCGACAGGCATACAAAAATTGCTTTTCATCGTGGAAACGACCTCTCTACTACTATCTATTTGGCGGGCACTTCGAGTCGATAAACTCTTTATGTCACGATCTTCCTGATCCGGTGATAACAGTCGACATCTGGGGATGAGAACAGTTGGCATTGCTCACGGTGTCGCTTCAGAAACGAATATTTCTAATTAGCAACCGTACGCATGAATATTAGATTCCCCTCGCACATTCGCTTATTCGCGTAAATACACATGTTCCTCGGAAATACTTATAATATTTAGTCCTTCCCCTTAGTCCGCCGAGAAATAGGGAAAACATGAAAGCTTATTTGTTCGCATTCATTGACTGCCAGATACTTGGGCTGTTAGTGTTCTCGTTCATTCTCAGAGACCGGAATGCCTGTTCAAGCCAGCTCAGCCATTGAACGCCAACTCAAAAGAGGTGGACTGACTGACTACAGTTTTTAAACTTTGGAGGGAAGAAAACGTCGGCATCCGGAGGAGAGCATCGACAAAATACTGTGTGTTTAAGTCGCATGATCTAGCTTTAGTTAGCCAGTCAGAAAAAAAGGCATAATGAAATCAGTGTGTCATCTATGTGAGGTTAAATGTAAACGAAACGAAGGTTTTAAGTTTTTCGAGAAAGGGGAAGACTTAATTTTAACGTTAAAATAGCAAGGTAAAAGCTGCAGGAAGTAAAACAGTTTACCTATATTGGAATTGTTTTGGACCAAGATATTTGGGACACACGAAGGAGAATTGAGCTAGGCAAAGAAGCTTCCACTTGGAGGAGGGAATTGATGACCAGGACGTTGAATAAAATTAGTGAACACTTTTATATTTGAAGCGTGGTTTTGCACGGCTTGGAAACATGTTCCTTCAAGCAAGACAATCGGCGTAGATTGGAGACTTTTGAAATGTGGATGTGGAGAAGGATGGTAAAGGTAAAATGGGTTGAAAGTAAAACAAAGAAGCGTTGTGCCAGGCATGGTGAATGGGGAGGTGAGGGAATTGTTGGGAGAAAAAGAAAAATGAGGCTGGAAAGGTGGATGTAGGACATTTTGATTGGCGATTGAGCACAGAGGAAGGCGGATATACAGGGGATGACAAAACGAGATAAGGGTAGGAAAATAATAGGGGCGTTGGGCGGAGTGAAGAGAGATCATGTGAATTTGAACTATAGAGTGGGGTATGAGGTTGTGTTTTATGAGACGATACTAAGAGATGTAGCGATGACTAGTCGGTATCCATCCGAAAACCATCCATCGTGAGCGTTTAACTACCAAATAATAATATATTTTGGCATGAATTTTCAAATATTAAGTTTGCTGCAGTGTCTTAATATTAGTAAGCGTTACGTGCTGAGAGAAAATGATCCAGGTAAGGAAGCTGAAGATCATGTGAAAGGGGAGAATGATGGGTATACGATATAGATGGAAAATAAGAATACAAATTGTATGTGTACGATAATTAAGGCATATAGAAATTGTGCAGAGCAAAAGAAAGATTTATTACAATATTAGCATTGGTGCGTTCTGTTAAATGGGTGGCTTGAATGCTCACAAGTGCAGAAGGGCTTACAGGTACTGCTGGTATTAATTTGAAACCTACCCCAGCGCACTGGACTACTGCTAAATAATCCATGATCGCGATTAAAAGTTGTGTGGGTGCCCGTATTATTTTAATGACCTATAAGATGCTAGCTGCGTTCTTTAGTTCCTGCATCGATAAACTTACCATTGGTTTTGTATTTTTCTATTTAAAATAACTATTTAATAATGTTACCTTATGTTTTACGAGTGAAAAAAATCGATGCATTTTATTAAATGGTTGCGGGGGAGGGGTGGGATGAAGAATGCATCTTTATTTTTCTCTCTCTCCCGTCTCACCATTTTCCCGGCAATTCTCCCAGCGTTTTTGTTGTTAAATCTCGAAAAGCCTTGATAATCCCATACAAGTGCATGTCTCAAGGACTCCTGGAAATAGCGTGCCGTGATTTCGCGCCACAATATTCCGTCAATCACTGCCGCATCTAACGACTTATTATGTTAGGGCCATTACGTAAGTATCACCATGCGATTTTTTTGAAGTTACACCAACGTCTCAAAAGTGGTCGACTTGCGACTTGGAATGGAGCCTAGATTCCAACCTCCCAAGCCACTGGGCCGAATCTCTTTTCCCCAAGGGTGTACGATAATGAATTTTATAGTTCATCAATATCGAGATGACTCCACTCCCTGTGGAATAAAATGTAATTTTTATGTGTCACTTAACAACTGCTGCAGTGTATATGGGACCCTTTATGGCTGAATGGCGAATCAGTTTGAGCGCACCTAAAACATCTAGATATCTAAAAAAAAACCGAAGGTGAAATTAATATTTATATCAGCTATGCCACATGGCACCTTGCAATCCAACACTAGGGTATCCAACAGACGTTGATTTCAAGCCAAGAATGCAGCATCAAAATGAAGTCTTCCTTAATCTTTGATTACCAATAAATATGGAAAATGCCTCAACTAATGGAGGTGATGTTTTACTACAGTTTACCTGCACTTGTGTATCTAAGTGCAAAATACTGCTTCCCTAAGCACGCGAGGCGAGCTGCAAGTTCAAGAATCAACGCTAAAATAAGAGTCCAACTTTAACTGTAGTTTTATCTCGTGGAGGAACGTTTCAACAACTGACTTTACCCAGTTAAGTTTTATAATAATGTGATCTTAGACTCATATAGCTGATGCTGGTACGTTCGTAAAAAAATGTTCTTTAAAATATGAAGGAAGTAAAGATTCTCAGTTAAAAAAAATTAATACTTAACAATTTATTTTGTTTTGTTTTAGTCGAAAAAATATATAAACCGCGTCCCACGTTACATCAGGAAATTTATTTTTTTGAACCCATCATTTTCCTTTGGAAAATTGTCGTTTTTCAGTTAAAGTGATCTGTTGATTAGTAGCTTGCCCAAAAACAATATTGTGCATTTTTTTATACTTAAGTAAGGAAAAATGTTCAAGTTTTCGAACCAGATTTTGACTAATTTAAATAAATATGTACTATATCATCCCTGACGGGATAAAGGGAGGTGAAATATGTATGGAATTGAAGACGGGCTTATTGGTGTGAGGAGTAGATGTGTCTTGGGCGAGGCTAAGAGATGTAGGTGTTGGATGTGTCCATCTAAAATCAACATTAAACGGCAGTATACCCAATAATTATAAAATATAGCGTAGGTTGGAGGCTTTTGAAATGTTGGTGTGGAGAAGAATAGAGAAGGCGAAATGGACCGAAAGGAAAACAAATGAGGAAGTACTGGAGATGGGGGGTGAAGAGAGGGGTTTGCTGAGAGAAATCCTATGGAGGCAGGAAAAATGGATGAAAGTCATATTGAGCGGTAGTGGAATGCTGAAGAAGGTAATAGAGGGGTGAATGTTGGGCAAGCGAGGAAAGGGCAGGAACAGGATAGGGATGTTGGACGGGATGAAAGGAGGAAGGAAGTACACAGAAATGAAGAGAGACCTGGTGTAGAGTAGGTTGCTGAATTGGGTTTTGTTTGGAGGTAAAAAATATTTATTTGATAGTTGTGTCCATTCAAACCGTTAGTTTACCTAATAATAAAGTAGCCTTGACTCGTACAATCAATCGGATCTACCCATAAACTGAAACGTGTTCTTAGGAGCGGTTGGTCAAGTTTCACACGACGGCATTACTGTGATCGTATTCAATTAAATTACTTCTAGGAGATATTTAGATGATTTCGTTGATCAGGGATATTATGAACACACTTGTGGTTTCATTTGTAGCTCGTGGCACGGAAATTGAGAAATAATGAATTGATTTGGAATTGATAGGCACGAATCAACGTAAGGAGAAGTAATATCTCTGAACCTCACGCTTTCGCTACCCTTATAAGTAGTATTTGTCCACTTTGCATAACAGATATCCTAGGGAGCCGTTGGAGCCCGGGCGCAATATCATCGTCTTTTCATTCATGCATACCATATTTTGTCTTTTGATTTATGTTATTACGTCAAATGATTTTTCAAAGGACAATTGAGTCCTAGAAAAATAAACCTGTCCCCCTACGGAATGCCAATACTGCAACATTTATCTTTCTCTGACTGCTGACCACTGCTATAACTTCTGGAAATGATAACACGTCAGCGACCCGGTTCCTCTCGTGAACGACCCGGAGAAATCTGTGGTTCGCATGGCCGTAGTAGTGATCTCGCGCATTGGATTTATTAGGTTATGTTGCAGTTGCGACACGACGGTAACCTACGCGACAAACTCATTGAAAATAGTATCACGAATCCACGGCTTCAGTGTCTCTCTTTCTTTTTTTTACTATAAAACGGCCACTGTTACCAGAAATAGGTATATTTCCTTTTAAAGAGTTGAGAAAGTTCGGATTTGTGGACTTTGAAATATAGGCCTATTTATTTCGGTCGTAGACATTTTTCATGGCAGATATCAATTATGTTTGGTATTTAAAAATTGCTTTGCATAATTTTTCATTCCGTTAAATGTCGTTTGTTGATAAATTTAAACGAGCATCAATAAAAATACTTTTGTCTTCTCCGTTCACAAAATATGTGGTCAAATTTTCCAATCTGTAGACACGAAATCGTTTTTATTCGTATTTATTCGAGATTAATACCAGCGTACGTCACTCGTTTGCTTGTGTGGAGAGGACGGGTTAGATTGAATAGTATAACTATGGGAGAAAAAGTATAAGTGAAGTTGATTTTTGAGAGAAAGGGGTAGACCGGGAAATTCAGGATTGTGTTCACGACTCCTAAGACAAGGGACGTTAAGTGTAAGTTTCAGTAACAAGGGAATTGATGAAACAATGCATGGATGTGATAGAGGCGAAATTCGTATGTTAGGGCAGCGCAATATAGGGAACATTGATGAAATGGAGCATGAAATAACTTATTATCAGGCTTTCAACTTCACCCACTCTGAAAAAGGATGACTCCAAGGGTATTTACGTATGTAATTGCTGTTTTCAGGAATGCCTGCCGGTTCCTAGTCAGATTCAAAGTGGGTAACCATATAATTATTATGATGTAATAACCAGAGAGTCACGATTTTATATTTCGAAGATTTTAATGTGTCGGGAATAACTGTGCGAGTTCCGAAAACTAAGTGTAATTCTTAAAAATGCATTAAAATTATTTTTGTGCATCAAAGTTTAAATTAATATTTGTTAATTATATATAGATACCTCAATATATATTCCCTCCATTTCGGAGAACTTCTCATTTGTTGTTCTTTACTGTTGAATCTATTATTCATATCAACCGATTTACTCCTTTCATATTTTTGTTAGAATTATTTTAGAGAAGTATACATTTCTCAGTATCACGCTAATTGTTTTTCTCTTTTGTCTTTTCAGGTAAGACATGCTGGAACTTACTTGGCTCTGTTTAAGTTAAGTAATTTAGTTGTATAATGCCATCGCAGTCTTCATTGGGCATGGACGGCAGTAAATGTGTTTACTACTCCTTCATGAGAATATTTTACTCAAGAAAAGTATATACTGGTAGGGTAAATTTAGATTTCGAGTAATCATCGAAGAAGAGCGAACTATTTCACCCTTGTATTTTAACCAGTTCAGGTTCTTGAAAATCATTCGTAAAACCATAAATTCATGTGATCATTAAAGAACATACGTAGGGATTTTAATTCCTGATGAGTTCTTAAAGAATTTGCGTACTTTACTACCGAAAATATGTTCCTAGACTTAGAAAAATAGATGCCTCCACCAGTGACGTGAAGTTAATGAGTAAAATTAATTGGTAAAGTTTACTTGTTAGGTATCAAAAATGTTGACTTTTTCTGTAATATATTCTTCATATTCAGAAAAAAATCATTACTTTTACGTGTTGAGTGATGTTTTGTAAATTTCAGTCTCGAAAAAAACATTCGAAACTTAGTCTTGGCTCAGTGCTTTGCTGTTTTAGAAAATATGGTGTTTTATCGATGTATCGAAATCGGGAGTCACAAAACTGTCTTCTCCAAAACCTCAAAGTACCATAGAAACCCTGTGAAATGCTAGAAAATAATAGTACTTTCGGTATTAAACCACTTAATAATCATTTTAAAATAATTTTCTAGTGATATTCATTTAAATGTTCAATCGCTCTGCTTATTACAAATTTTTATTTAAATCGGTGTACCAAGCTCGTCTTACTAACAGCTCTTCGCCCAGGTGTCCTTTTAAAATGTTATCGAGAGTAACTGCAACATATTATATTTGGTTATCAACCCGAGAATTGATTGTTAGCTTCTCTCCAATCTACATCCTGTTCCCTACCAATCTCTTCGTTCCCTCATAAATCCTTGCATAGAATTCTCCATCACCTTTTATTTATTTTTTTATTTACATACTTCGTTGCAATTAGGCAATTTTCCTGGTGGCAACGGTCCAGTGTGATCACTGGTCACTCTTACAATGCACATACATACACACACAAGAAGAACAGATATGAGACAAAATGCTCGTATATTCAATGACACTTTTAAGATTACCGACCTCTCCTTTACTATCACACAAGGATTAGGTGTACACCACACGAGTACACACTACGCACCGTCCATCGCCACTTCTTCTCCTAGTCTTCTTAGGTCCTCCTCTGTAATTCGTCCCCTCTGTGTTTCCTTCATTTGTGTCAAGTAGTTACTTTGTAAAATGTAACTAATTAATGTAACTTCTAAAATGTAACTAATAACTCTAGCTTATTACAAATGTAGAAGTGTCTCTTACTAAGCCCATCTACTCTTTTCGACACTCTTCCCATATCTGTCAAGAATTAATAGGCTTTTGGTACTCCTCATCGAAAAATGAGTGATCCGAACGGTTTAGATAAGATCCGCCCTCAAATTCAATTCTTCTAAACACTTTCCCCATCCCTTGCACCACCTGCCATGCACCTTTCAGGGCGAACGCCGGGGAGCATACCGATGTAGAAAGCTCACGTTGTGGAGGGATGGTGGGCAAGATTTTTCGCCGTATTAATTCATCACTGGTGTAGGTTTATTTCAAGAGTATGGTTCACGTGTTGTCGTCCGGTTCGAAATAACGCCGTGGTCCATCCAACTGGATCCGAAAGGTTTTCAGGTCTGGTTGTGCCTACGTCCATCGCCATGTCCGCGGAATTTATTGACGTTCGCATTAAAATGGAAAGTTTCCTCGATAATTCTTGCTGTGTCATAATCTTTTTCCAACTGGCGAGTTCCCAAAAATAAGGAAAACATGGCATTTGGGGAAACGAAGGAATGCTTACGCTTCAGGCTAGCGAAGTAGAGTTGTTTTCGGTTACTCCCCACTCTCTCATTCTCTTCCTCTGCTCCTACCTCTCGCTTTTCTTCCAGTTATTACTCTTAATGCTCTCTCATCTCCACTGAAGCCCACGCATTCTTTTTCGTCTCCTGGCCACGTTTAGGAAAGCTCTTATCCACGCATTACAAATACCACCTGAAGCCACTCTGATCAACCCGAAGGTAAAGCCCGCCTCGTACTTCAGCCCTTTACAGTGTCGTGTGAAATCAAACCACCGGGGTATAAACGGGAAGCAGTTCCTTTCCCTTAGTCAACCTTCTCTTTCCCGGAAAGATCTGGTACCCCAGAAATTGTACAGTTTCGTGTGAGCAGGTCGTACCCAAATCAACCGATAGCCGAATTCAGGACCGAAAGATGTATCCACTGGTCTTCCAAGCACCAAATTGCGACTATCACCTGCGTTAAAAGCCTCATGAAATGATTTTTTTTCTCAAGTTACGGTTCTCTTTCAGTCTAGTTACGGCTTCGTATCCTCATCCCCGTGGTGTCTCCAGGAAATTTTACCACGAAACTAGGTGAAAAGACCTACTTGACCATAGACCTAAACCTTCAAGGTATTAATAAAAAGAGACGTTTCAGGCGTGATATGGTGGAATATCATGATTAATTAAAATTTTTCAATTTTCCACAAAATAAAATTTAATACGACCGGTTTCAATGTAACTACATCATACTGGACTCTGGAGTGATAAATGTTACCTGATGATGATGTAGTTACATTGGAACCGGTCGTATTAAATTTTATTTGGTGGAAAATTATCTATTAATAATTAGGCAAGATCTGTGCTAACAGTTAAAGATAAATGGGGTAAGATAATAGTTGAACCAGGAAAAATCCAAGAGAGATGGAAGGAATATATAGAAACACTGTATGGTAAAGAACTTAGGCCGACATGGTTAGACATAGAAAAGGAACATGACGTAGAAGAAGATAGCTTAGGTCCAGGCATACTCGACGATGAAATAGAAAGGGTATTAAAGGAGATTAAAGCAAATAAGGCTGTGGGGGTGGACAATATTCCTGTAGAAATGTTGAAATGGTTAGGGAAAGGTGGGAAGAAGGCCATATATGGACTGATTCGTAGTATCTATGAGGAAGGAATCTGGCCGGAAGATTTTGTGAGATCGGTGTTAGTTCCTATTCCAAAAAAGGCAAAGGCTTCGTCATGTGAGGATTACGGAACAATAAGTTTGATATCCCACGCAGCTAAAGTTATTCTCAGGATCATCAACAAAAGGATAGAGAGTAAGGCAAATGATTACTTAGGGGATGATCAGTTTGGGTTCAGGAAAGGAAGAGGTACGCGTGATGCCATTGCAGTAATGAGATCACTAGTCGAGAGGAATATAGAATACAATCAGGACGTTTTTGCCTGTTTTGTAGATTTCGAAAAAGCGTTTGATAGAGTGAATTGGGAAAAATTAATGCGTGTATTGCAGAAAATAGGAATGGATTGGAGGGACAGGAGACTGATCCGCAACCTGTACATGTCTCAGACTGCTCAGGTGCGAGTGGGGAACGGAGAGTCCGGATGGGCAGTGTTAGGAAGAGGTGTAAGGCAGGGTTACCCATTGTCACCGGTACTGTTCAACGTATATGTAGAGGAAATGATTAAAGAGGCATGGGAAGAACTGGAGGTAGGAATGAAAGTCGGAGGGGAATTCGTAAAATCGGTTAGGTTTGCTGATGACCAAGCATTAGTTGCTCAGTCAGCCAAGGGGTTGCAAGCATTGTTGTGTGAATTGGAGGTTCAGTGCGATAAATATGGGATGAGAATCAATATTAATAAAACAAAGGTTATGCGATTTTCCAGAAAGAAAAAGGCTAAGCTAAATATTAAAATAGGCGGGGAAAAAGTAGAGCAGGTAGAACAGTTTACATACTAATCTCGGAAGTGTTTTGGACCAACACGGTCAAAGTGGTAGGGACGTAAGGAGAAGAATTGCGCTAAGCAAGGAGGCTTTCTCAAGGAGGAGGGAGTTGATGACGGGGACGTTGAGTAGGGATGTTAAGACAAGACTCGTAAAAACTCTGATATGGAGCGTAGCTATGTACGGCGCGGAAACGTGGTCGCTGAAGCAGGAGGATAGACGTAGATTGGAGGCTTTTGAAATGTGGGTGTGGAGAAGAATGGAGAAGGTGAAATGGACCGAAAGGAAAACAAATGAGGAAGTACTAGAAATGGTGGGGGAGGAGAGGGGTTTGTTGAGAGAAATCCTATGGAGGCAGGAAAAATGGATGAAAGGCGTATTGAGCGGTAGTGGAATGTTGAAGAGGGTAATAGAGGGGAGAATGTTGGGCAAGCGAGGTAAGGGTAGAAACAGGATAGGGATGTTGGACGGGATGAAGGGAGGAAAGAAGTACACCGAGATGAAGAGGGACCTGATATAGATTAGTTTGCTAGGTGGGGAGTCACAAAATGTTTATTTGATAGTTGTGTCCATCCAAAAGCCTACCTTAACCGGTAGATTACCTAAATAATAACGGTGGAAAATTGCCAAATTTTTAATTCTTCAACGTGCTGTTACTTTTTTCCGTGATCGCTCTGGTTCGAAAATTATGGAACATGGAGCTTTTAAACATCTCGTTCTTCTGAAATATTCTTCATAACTTCTTATTGAAGTGCCAATGAATACATAAAGAAAAATAGTCTTCTCAAGGCGAGGTGGATCGATAGACTTGAGTGTAGCGCACATCTATTACCAAGTTGAAAGCTACGTATTCAGGGTAGGCGACAGTGCCTTTCCCTCTACCGTCTGTGGTATTCCATTTAGTGGCGATAATTGGGAAAGCTTACGGTTTGAGTGAACCCTGGGGTTATCTTGAGGTATCATCCGAATTCGACCGGTGACCCTTCCAACTAGTAACCAAACGCTTTGTCCGATTCATCGGTATTGAAGAATATAAGCCCTAAACAAGAGGACAAATACGAAATCGTATGTGGCACTCTTGGATCTGGAGAAAAACATGTTTAACGTACTAGAAGCGCTTGGAATGGAATCAAACGATAAAAAATTAATCCACATTTATAACAATGAGATAATAACTACGCAAATGAAAAATTGAAGGCAAATAGAAGGAATACCAAGAGACAAGTATCTAGGACAAATTAAGGACGTTAAACAGAGGTTCCATCACGGAGTGAAACAATCAACGTTGAAGGGAAAAGAATGGAGGGCTGCAGTAAATCAATCTTGGGATTGAAATATTGATGGCGAGTGAAATTTAAAAATAAAATTTCAAGGTGAGTTCTTGTGACTGTTTTGAGTGAAGCAAGGGATGAGGTGGATAAAAAATTACTTCCTGCAATGTTTCTGTCGCACCGACAAATTTCTAATGCCCTCCTCTTCGCCAACCACGACGAGCACGTTTAAATCCGGTTCTCTAAACGTAAAGTGAAGATTTGTGATTGTCTTGGAGGCGAGAATAATTGGACGGGCTCAAATGTTGTGAACCGACATGCTAAGTAGCTCGTGTCGCCTTGTTTGATAATGAATGATACGATATAATTCAGTAAATAACCGCCGATAATGGCCATGCCACACGACACGATCTACCATAGGTATTTGGTTCGACGGGTCGCGGTAGGCCAGGGGTAGAGCGTTGGACTACTGACCGGAGGGCCCGGGTTCCATTCCTGGGCCGGTCACTGTAGGCACCATCCAAGCTATGTGATTTTTCGAGTATCAGATCTTCCTGGGAAACCATAACCGGCACAGGGAAAGGAACTGGTCCCACTACCCTGATGTGTGAATTTCACCCGCCATCGGGCTTAGTACAAGTACTGGGTGAACTCTGCCATCACCTAATAAACCGATCTTCGGGTTGATCACTGTGTTCATGGTATTTATTTGGTTCGATTAAACGTCGGATACGAGACTCGTACAATGCGACCAATCCCTTTACCCATTGCCCTTACGCGACTTATGCATTCGCGTGGTACAACTTTGATAAAATCATATATACGACTTTTGGAAGTTCTTATCTCTTCTGTTGTGTAAGTACGAACACGGCCGTTACCCTCTTATCAAAATTTACGTACCGTCTTTATTCCGACTTCTACGCGAATAAAATATTTATAGGTATTTAGTTAGTATTGCTGCCCATCGTCACCTTGTTTACAGCTCGTGCACCTTTGCCTTATCGCTATTAATAAACACGAATTCTCGCCTTGCTCGCATTTGATTGGGGGCTGTCGAAGTGTTGAAAGAGAAAATATAGGCCGGGCTAAATTCTTTCTCGTACCAACAGCTTTCAGGTTGACTAATGTTAGGCGAGTCTTAGAAATGCAGCGGCAGTTATTCTTGCGTCCATTCAAAACCTTACCGTACAGAAGTTCGTCTGTCTCCATGTGAGTCGGTTCCCCAATCAAATCGGATCATAAAATATAATTTAATAATAGTTCCTCATGCCTCTGAGAGAAGAAGATATGCTCCCCTATACCGCCTACGACACCTTGATTTCGGCTATGGGCATGACGCATGAATGCCTTTTTTTCTTGCCGAACGTTACATTCTCGAGCTATTAATCGACAGTCGAAGTAGGCAGGACAATTGGGTGCAGAAAATAGTGAGCAATTGGATGTCAAAGCGTATGATATTTGTAGATAGAGGGGAGGTATTGTAAAAGCCATCTAGAGAGGGAGAAAATAATTGGCATTTTAGCTTGAATTACTGGAAGTAGAAAGCAGTCGGAGAATTAAAAGAAAGGGTAATAGTAATATGTACTCGTAGCATGGTGTTTGTGGATATTTAGTGTTGTGTGTTATGCAAGGCTTCTGAATACAATATTGTTTAGGGTCTAGGTACCACGAAAACATTTTCATCTAAATCCGAGTCATCGTCTAGGTTTATGGCAGGTAGTGAATCTACATCAGGCATGCTGCATCAAAATTCAAGTTTTTCTGAATTAAAATGAATTTGTAAAAATAACTTTTAAAAATCTAGATCATGAGGAGTGTAGGTAGCTGCACTACGATATATAAGGGTGAAATAATTCTCCTTGAATTCAAGATGAGCTGCTAGTAACTAGTAGGGGAATTCAATAAGGATTGGATTGATTGACAGCATGTTAGACTACTTAGAAAGGACAAAAATGAAAATACTTTATCCCCATTTGAGCGGTCGGGTACATTAATTTCTAACCCGTTTCGTTCGTGGGAAAAATGTCATTTAAAGGCAATTTTTTTCTACGCTTAGCCTCTCTCATTTTATTTACATGATCTCTCTTACAGTATTACGATGGTGTTAATAATACATTTTTAAAAGTCATGCATCCAAATTATCCTAGAGGTTTTAATCTGCAATGTGGCCTTCGTTCAGTGAATGATTCCCAAACTAATTCCTCGAATAATCTCGATACGCTGCTAAGTTAATCATAACGACTTTTTTTGAACAAGTCTAGCTTCTCTACGCTGCGCGTGATCAAATTCCGTAATAAATCCTACCATAACTTGACTAAAAGTACTAGCAATTACCAAACGAAGCTAATTACTAAACAAAAACTAAGTAATAACAATTATTCTCGAAATATTGATCTTAGAGCAGGCGGGAGGGCCAACTACGCGATGTGTTAGCACTCTTGGTGACAAGAACTGAAGTATTAACGCTTTGAGCTGTCGGATTTGGAAAATCCTTGTTATCTTCGTGGCCTTCGATGCAACCGACACAAAATTTGAATTTTCGTCATGCGAGTCAATTTATTCCTCTCTCACCATTCGACAGGCGCATTGAAGTCGAGCAGTGCGCCTCGCGTGTGTTTCTTCCTTCCCTTCTGCGGAGGACTATTCCCCCCTGGGACTTTACATCCCCACCCCTCCTCAACTCCTCGCTAAGTTGCTGATAAGACGTGCCCATCCCGTTTGTTCTGGTTCAAGCCGAGAGGAGGGGAGTGGGAGGGGGGGGGAGGGCAAACGAGGAAAAAGACTTGACCTTCGACCCCGCGGGCGGCGGGTCCACCGTCGCGAAGCGCCTGGAAACGTTGGGACGATTTAAAACGGACTCAGTTGGAAACTATGGCTCCAGGCTGCCATCTTTTCTCTCTCTGCCTCTTTCCCAACCGACATGTCCGCTCCCTGCAGAACCTCAAGGTTTTCGAAATTTCGACCGTCTTTTGTTTTCTCGGAAAGGACCGCTGCCGGTTTTGTCCAAAATGGCGTACGGCAGAAAAGAATCACCCGCGTTGGTTGGATTTGCGTATGGCAAATATCACTGGTGACCATCGTACCTGTTCGAAGTCGTCGAGGTTTTTAAGTCATTGGCCGAAAATGCTGCATGGTTCGATTTCATTTCTCCTCTTGATTGATTTTTTTCGCGGACCGTTAACTCAAAATAAACGTTGCCATTGGGAAAACTTAAGATTAATACTAAGGATAAAGCTTTAAATGTGCCAGAGGAAATGAAGAAGTTGCCAGGGGAAACCTAATGAGAGAGAAAACGTGGATAGGGTGAAACATTGAAAGGTGGTCGCATGTTAAGTGGCGGGATAAAAAAGTAAGAATGTTAGACGAGCGGACTAGAAGATGGAAGAGAATATTATTTTTGGACAACATGAAAGTAGTAAGAAGATGCGAAGGATATACAATAGCAGGGTAACTGAGAGTAAGTTCACGTGATACGTAGAACGTAATAGTTATTAGGAGCTGTGGAAAACTACGAGTTTTCGTACACTTAATTTCAAGTGTGTATGAATCCAACAAGTACTAATGATCGTAATTACCAAATTGTAACATTTGATACGCAACTAAAATATGCTAAATGTGAACCTCTCACCCATTCATCCTTCTGTCATAGGCCAAGTCATAAACATTCCCATATACAGGAAATCCTCTTCATTCCAGTATCCTCCATGCTGCTCTCTGTCCTTGCGCATGCCTTTCTCCTTTCATGTTCTTCTCCTTAAGCTTCAATCTAATGTCCGTTACCTTAAGGTTCTCTTCGACCCCATTTACTCAGTTTATCAGTTCCCTCGAAGAGCCAAAACTAGGTAGGCGTGTGTCATTGTTAATTTCCGGTAGATCCAATAAAAGTTCTTTCTAGGGCAACTAATTCGCCTCCCTATCCCTCCCATTTTTACCACTCACTCACACACACTCCTAAAACACCCAGTTTTACCTCATTTAGACGACATTTATGCTTATTCTAGTGATAAATAATTTAGAAAGTTTGTATTGATAAACCCTACGAATGATAAGTGTATATGAATATACTGTAGCACACGTGAGATTCACGAAATCTAGCATTTTTCTTCACGTGAAATGAATAAATATTACTGAATTGATTTTTAAAACCTCTTCGAAAAAAATGGCGTGAATTTTTATGTGGGCATTATCTGTCCATTAGTGAAAACGTTTATATGGAACTTATTTTTGTTTAGCAATAAAACTGATAGTACAAAAAAACTGATAGAAGTAGGTTGGTGGCTTCTGAGTTGTATGTGTTGAAAAGAATGGGTTTGAAAGAAAAATAAACGAAGGAGTTCAAAGGAGGCATGATAGAGGAAGATAGAAGGCTGTAGAGAGAAATTTTACGTGAGTTAGGAAAAGTGGGTTCAGAGCATTTCGATTGGCGATGGAATTTTCAAGAACGGGATCGAGGGAAGAATTTTTAGGCAAGCGAGGATAGAGGAAGAAAAGATGTTGGAAGGGATAACGAAGTCATCTAGTATTCCGAAAAAGATGGAGGGTTTATTGTGGTTTTACGGCGTCGAGTTTTGTCTGGTGAGACTTCGAAAGGTAGCAATGGTTAGATTGATGTCAGTGTACATCCAAAACCTACCTTAAACGCTAGGTTGCTATTAATAGTATAGAAAAACCATCCCAGAGTATTCAAAACCCATCACAGAGCCAAAAAAAACATCATCCTCTCCGAAGGTTGTCACATCTTGGACAGACTTTCGAGTTTGTCAAATCAATGGCTGTCGCTTGGCCGTGATCGAAACATTTTCGCACGGAGAATGTCGTTTCGAAGAATCGCTTTTCGGAAAAATTTTCTCGCGGACCCGAAAACTTTCCCCCCTCGGTCAGTGGGCCGCCGCTCGCCGTTCGCCAGAGGCCTCCGCGGCCTTTCGGGCTTTGGCCCGAAACCTATTCCGCTCTCGTTTTCGTTTCGCGAACGAAAGAGAGTAGTCCTTCTCCGACGCCCGAGGTGAGCCTTGGCGAGACATCGGTGACCTTTTCCCACACATGGGAGAACTCCTCTCCCTCCCCCCTACCCTGCGCAACGACCCACGAGAAAGTTTCACGCCAGGTTATTATATATTTTTTTTCGTATTTTGGGAAAGCCCACACTCTTTTTTCCTCCCCCGTCCCTACCTCTGTTCGTGGTGGAAAAATCCGCGATATCCTACGGGGCTGGTGTGCCCAGGAGGGTGTCCTCTCATTGGGGTGGAAGGAGGAAATTGTCACCGTTCCCCTCTTTCCTCTCGAGGACCTCCTCGTCCACACAACGCGCGAGTGTTGAAAATAGACGGTCTTTCAGTAGCGCTCGCTCTCTCGCTTGGGTCCCCTCCCCCCTTATCTGATGGGCCGTCGGCGATCTTCACTGCTAACGGAAACATTTACTCCGGCGACGTCATCGGCGCCGGCAAAGGAGAGAGGGAGGCGAACGGGAGTGCGGTGTTCGAATGCCTGAGCGCCGCGGTGCGGGTCGAACATTATTATTTATGTGCACTCACACACAGTTCTTCGTGGACTTCAGAATTGCTTCCGTGAGTAACCATCTGAACACCTTCATCCTCGGAACTTTCTATCCCCGGTCATGCAATCCCCGAGTAGTGGTATTTATTAAGGTTGACGACGGACAGATAAGTCACCCTAGCCGTTCAGTGTGTCACCAACTTACGTGTGAGAGATAGATGCATGGAGAAGATTGATGCAATGTTTGGGGATTTACATCCATGCCAACAATGTAGTGTTGCTGGCTGAGAGTCCACACAGCATCTTGGCAAAACGTTTGGAAATGCGGTAGGAATGCTGATAATAGGGATCATTTGGACCATTATAATTTATTTTTATTGAGTCGTCTACCGTTTATGTCTTGCATTGACAGAGGGGTCTTAGTTTCGTATAACAAGACACAAGCTGACAACCTGCACTACATTTCTCTGTTCTTCGATTACTTCGACCATCTGGGTCCAAAATACTCCCAAACCACTTCCATTTGGCATAGTTATATAATTAGGGTATAAGTAGGATTTTCAGGGAAATGGGGGAAGAAGAGTGGAGAGGAAAAACTGGAATGGGCGCCGAATTAAATCCGCATTGTCCTATTCTAATCACGAAAGGCTCCGAGGGGTCACGCAATTTGACGTCCCACCTGACGGACCACGTACTTCACTCGAAGAGCACCCCACGTGGCACACCAAGTAAGATATCCCTGAAAAATCCTGCCACCACCAGTATTCGGACACGAGCTCTCAGGGTGTGAAACCAATACATAGCCACCGCCCAAACCCACAGTGTCCCCGGGATCTCCATTTTCAACCCTCCTCCTCACATAACATTCTTCTCCTTTTGTATAACTCGCTTCGATATCCCTTTATCCCTTAATATCACCTGCTTTTTTCTTCTCTTTTTTTTAACCTCCCCCCTCCCCACAAATAACTCCCTCTCTTCCTCGGCCCGGTTAAACGCTCTCTCTGCAGATCTTCTTTTCCAACAGCTTACCTTCGCCATGTTTTTTTCTTAGTCCTTGTGTCAAAAGCCTCCCAATCTATACTTATCCTCTTTCCTCAAGTTTTTGGTTTTGGCAGGCACAGTTTTTTTTAATCTGTACTTATCTCTTCATATGTTGCTTAACACTTCGAATCAATCATTGACATCCGGTAGAGATAAAAGGGAAGTTTGTTGTCTCCGGCGTAACTTATGGAATTTACTCAACACATTGAAATGAAATGAGTGTTGTAATTTTACACACAGTGTGTGTAAAATTACAAGCTTACGACTCAGTTTGCTGTTTATCATAATTTTTGTATAAAATAACTTTTGTGTGTAGGTAATATTTTGGATCGGCGCGCAAAACGGACCAGTATTACGTGACTTTTTTGTTGCTTCATGTCTCTCTCTTTCTCGCCTTGCATTTGATGCGAATTCTACATTTTATGACTGGATACCACGTACACGTTAATAATCTTCCAATCGATGTATCGCTCTATGTAAAATAAAAATTGGTTCCTCGGTATTTATTTTACAGATTGGATCAATTCCGTTGTCATCTGTCAAATAAATTGACGAAATAGTTGTTCATGATGACGATATTACACATCCACAGGATAATGTACGTCTCATTGGTATATCGAACTGTTGTAGAACGTAGGTAGATATTAGATATTTTAGTACCCTGCAAGCCACCGCTGGGGTGTGTGGCAGGACGCCGTTGATTCTCGTGTGTGATGCTTGAAAGCCAGTAGAGAATCCGCACCATTGACTTTTAACCAGCCCAAGAAGTTGACGCGACGAATAGATTCACAAATCCATCCGCGTCACTAACGATTCTCCATCCGCGTACTCCAATTCTGCCGCTTATGCAACGGAAATTGATTTTTTCCCGATCAGTGGTCTGACAATCAATGCGGTTCCATCTCTCCTAATCAGCTCCCGATAACTTAACTTCTTGCTTCAACGCTTAACGAAGGGAGCGGCGTTGCAAATTTGAATCAAAACTGTGTTTTCGTAGAATGATTAATATATTTTTTTATCCAAAGAGGTCGATGCCAGTCGAACTTTACGTTGACGTTTTAACTAAATACGGGTCATGCCGAAAACTAAAAATGTTGTGAAATTTTAACCCATCGATAACGTCTTTGTACCCTTTGGTAAGTTTTACTTCAAAAGAGATTCGTTTTTTTTCCTGGCGGACTCACTCTTAAAGTGATCGGATGTTATTCTACCTAATCGTCATGAATATTCAAATCTTCCGGTATTTCTTACACCTGGATCCACTGCTTATGTATCATACATAAAGCTTACAAGATGACATAAAATTAAATTTCTGCACAAAAAATTCTGCGAATGAAAGGTATGACAGCTCTTTATTGAACAGTTCCCATAGAACAGAAATACGTACCTCGCCTTCCGAGTAGGTTTCCGCCTACAATATCTCTCGCCGGTAGCCTTAGGGCGTCGTCGAGAGCGGCCTTGCAATTGACCGTACCCATTCGGAGGTAGAAATGAGTGGGGAGCTAAGTACATACATACTACATCAAGCGCATGGCGGGTTTTTAAAATTCTCGTAGGTTATGTAGGTCGTCGGTTGAGGCTACGCCCACATTAGCCTCTGGATGTGCCTCGGTTAACCATCCAGCTTTTATTATGCATTCCAATTTGGAGAGCGTTGATTATTTGACTTTTCCCACGTTAGTGGACTGCATCCTGTGAGTCAAAAATATCTCCTCCATGTAAGGACTTCACGGTGGGTTTTATTAAATGATGAACTCTTCTCTGCTGACACGATTTGCGAAGAAGTTGCTCTCCTACATTGTGAAGTCTTGAAGTAATCATAATATGAGTAAGAGGTAATAAATGTCAGCTCATCAGAACAAGCGGCTCCTACAAAACATAATAATTGGGAATTATGAGTTTGAGGGTGTCAAGGAATTTACCTATCTAGGAGTAAGACTTAACAATGAAAATAAGATATCCACGGAGATCAACCAAAGGGTAATGGAAGGTAACAGGGCATACTTTGCAAATGTAACAATCCTCAAATCAATGTTACTATCAAGGAACACAAAAATGAAGATCTATAAAACGCTTATTAGACCCGTGGTAACTTATGGAGCTGAAACATGGACATTAACAAGTCAGGATGAGGAAACACTTAGAAAATTCGAAAGAAAAATGTTAAGGAGAATCTATGGCCCAATTAGAGAAGGAGAGAGATGGAGAATTGGAATGAACATGGAGATAAATGAATTACTAGAAGGGAAGGACATAGATTTGCCAAGTCACTGCGGCTGGCGTGGTTGGGGCATGTAGAAAGGATGGAAAATGACAGAATGCCCAAACTGATACTTAATAGCAAGATGGAAGGAGTCGGAAGAAGAGAGGAAGGGGTGACTACAGGATGTGGAGGATGACTTGAAGGCAATGGGAGTTACAAGATGGAAGGAAAAAGCAAGAACTGAATGGAGGCATATCATAGAGGAAGCCAAGGCCCACACCGGGCTGTAGAGCTGCAGATGATGGATCTGACTACTATGATGAGTAAGAGGTAATTTAAAGGGACGGTGCGAAGTTGTCACACTTTATTGTTAAGTTGTACCTGATTTCATTGCGATTAGGGGGTGAAAGGGATGGATGCACTTCAGCTTCTCATTGCAGATCACACTCATGTTAAGAGCTTCTTCTTCAATTAAGAGTTTTAGTAGCAATTAAAGGGAGGTGACCGACAGCTGTGGTCATCTGCGTCATTACGAATACATTGGTAGTTTGGTAGAGGCGGGATCTTCAGGGAATGGGGGAAGAAGAGATGGAGGGAAACACGGCGTCAGAATTATCCTACGCTTCACGAAAGTCACCAAGGGTTCGCACCATTCAAAATATCCCATCTTGCGGACGACGTGCCCAACTTGAATAGGTCTCCGCATAGTATCCAGTAAGTAGATATCGGGATATGGCTCAAAAATCCTGTCACCGCTGAAATTCGAACTTGGGAATCTTTGGGATTGGAAGCCAATACCTGCAATAGTCACCGCAGTATCTCGATCCCCTTCTTAGTCGAATTGAATATAAGTAATCACAATTCTTCTTTCTCTTTCGCCACACATAAGAAATAGGCGAATGGTAAACTTTACGAAATAAACTTCATTCTAATCAGAAGTACGTACATTTAAAAGTCAAACCAAAGGTTTTCATGCGTGTCCTGACCATGGTGTGGATTATGATCACATATTAGCCCTGAGTGAATGCCAGCTCAAGTTTAAGGAGCTGAAAAAGACAAGTAATTTAACGAAGTGGATTGATTCTGGAATACCCCAAAAAAATTTAAGAACATTATCATCTGTTAAAGGTGGCTATTGGAGAAGTTAATTCAAGTTGAATCTAAATGAATATTTTCTCACATTATATACTAGTTGTTCTGACGTCGAATAATAACAGTTTTATCAAGTTTTTTTTGGCTTTGTCAGACTAGGGTTGGACGAGAATTGACAACAAATTTTATTTTGATTTTAGTCAGCATAATATTTCATAAGTACCGTCAAGTGAGATCGCATGTCAAATCCAAGTTCCCGTTTCTGTCGATGGACAAATTTTACTTTCTTTATTTAAACTTCTAGATGGTTCTTGATCTTTTCGATGGTTCGTATTTTGCCGTCGCCAAGATGATGTGCAACCGTAGGTTACAGGGAGTATATTTCGTTGCACAGAGCCAGAGAAACAAATCGAATACCTATATGAAACACAAAAAACATAAATGCGAAGCCTTCCTTCTCTGGTTGAGTGGGGGGGGGGTACTGAGAATAGAGATGGAGAATATGAAATGTACGGAAAGGAAAAAAAACAAGGAAGTTCTGGGCATGGTGAGGAGGAGAGATGATTGTTGGCATTTATCGAAAGGAATCATAAAAAATGAATTCAGAGCGTTCTGATTGGCAGTGAAATTTTGAAGACTGATAAGTGTAGAGGGGAAAACGTTGGGCAAGCGAAGGAGAGAGAAGAATAGGATAGGCGTGTTGGACGGAATGATGGGAGAGAAAGGAAGTATGCGTAATTGAAGAAAAGCGTATTGGTATGTGCGTTATCAATTTGTCTTTTTGGACGGAACCGGTAGTTTTAGCGATGATCAGTCGGTGCCCAGCCGAAACCTGCACAAAGCCTACCCAAAACCTACCTAAACCTACTTGTGCCCATACAAAATCTATCCAAAAACCCTACCAGGCATGGTAGTAGAGGAGAGACGGCTGTTGGACGAAATTCGAAGAAGGCCTAGGAGAAGAAGGTATTGGAGATCCTGAAAGGCAATGGGATGCTGAAGGCTGATGTAGTGTGGGAATGCTTAGCAAGCGAGGTAGAGGGAGGTAAAGATTGTTCTTCGACTCGCGGAATTTATAGATGTGGGTGCTGCGAAGAGAGGAGGAATGGAGAAAATAAGTGAAACTAATGTAACAAGTTGGAGAGGAAGACAAACCGTAAGGTTTTTGATAGGGTCGGGCGTGAGAGGTAGTTGCCCGAGGGAATTCTGAAGAAGGCTGAAAAAGTGGGCGGAGGAAATATTGAAATACTAGTGGAACGTGGGGTAAGTAGATTGGAGGAAGGAAGAGAATAGATTTTTTTAGACAGCATAATGACAGTAGTGAAAAAAATGAAGAAGGAAATAACACGCGTACAGGACAAATTAAAAAAAGTTGTAGTGAAATGCCTAAGAAAATAGGCATTAGTACCAGTCCAAAACGTACCTTTCAATAGATGGAATGCCATCAAAGATCCCTGAATATGAGCGGTAAGGTTTTCTTTAGAATCTCGTTCTTTTCGCTTCGTACCTCAGTGGTTTACTCAACATGTAACTTGTGATGGGGGATGGCTCATAATTAATTCTCTCTCACTCGTTTTCGTCGCGTTTTTTCGTCTGAAAGATCCCGTCTCGTTACTGTGTGCGGTCTTCAAGTTTTTCGGCTGCCGAGAGAGTGAGGGAGCGCGCGTGGAGAGAAAGCAGAGACATAAAAACGCCTTCCCCGGCATCGTCTTGAAGCCTTCTCCCTATCACCGTGTGCGATGCAGTTTTTCGACTTCCATTCCTCTGCCCACCAACCTCCGATCCTCCCCATATCTCCTTCCACCCACTCGTTCGGTACCTTACTTGGCCGCTCCACTCGGAGTAGAAGGAGCGTAGGAAATAAAAGGAAACAGGGAAAGCCCGGGAGCAGAGGTGTGACCGATTGGTAATACGCAGCTGCGAGGTCGAGAGACGAGGTCTCCGTAACCTTTAACGCCGGCAGGGGGCGTGAGCATAAATCCAGTCGTCCATGCCGTTTTCCTTTCATGTGTACGTTCGTTATTAGGCGTGCTTAGTGGGATGCAAATTATTCTGGGAACGCATGTAACTACGATATTTAAAAAAAATTATCATTAAAAAATTTTGAAATAGGCGATATTTAGCTAGGAAAGGGTTCGTTTACATTTTCATATTTCCCCCAAAGAAAAAATATTATTGCAAGCGATGGAAATGTGATGTTAACAGAAGAATGATTAAAAATAAAATGAACAGAAGGTAACAAATGGGTAACTATTTAGAAAAGCGGTTGTGGAGAGAGTTTTAATGGGTTAACTTACAAGAAAGAACGGAAAAACTAAATGGACAAACCCTGGGACACGATAGCTTGCTGAAGACAATTATCGAAGGAAACTTCGATGAAAAAACTTCAGGGGAAGGGTAAGGCTTAAATACGATAAGTAGGTGATGGATTATAATCCATTATAATCCATAATCATATAATTATCTAATTGAAATGAACTGTGGTGTAACGAAGGGATTTGCGGGGAACAGGGTTTTCTCGGAGCGCTGCTGCAAATATATTTAAGGAATTATAACTCTTTATCCTATTATCCTCCAGAGAAATTATAAGCAAATCATTAAGGATCAATTATATTTGAAAGACATGCGTTACAAATTAAAATTAGAGTAGTTTATTTAGCAATATTTTCAGGTGCTGGAAGATGCACTCGCCCTTATTGCTTCAGGGTAAAGGATCTTGAGTGAAAGACGATGATGATGGCCAGAGCCTGGGTTCAAATTATGGTGGTAGCATAATGTTTTAGTAATAGTAAGTATCCCCGATCCCTAGTTGTGTGTCATGTGGAAAGCACTTCAAGTGGGGCAGGTGGTCTCTCGAATGGTGAGTTTTATATTGTGTGATCCCTTGACGCATATCATTTAGAGTAGACTAACGCCATCGCTGGGTTTCTATCCACGTATTCTTCCTCCATTCTGTGAAAATCCTACTTCCACCCAAATTATCAGCCTATGCATAATGGTGAAAGAGATCTCAGCAGTCGGTCGCCTCACCTAATTAGTATTACATACAGAACAAGAACTATACTAGCGGAAAATTAGATAATTGCCAGAAGTCAAATATGATATCTCATGTCAATAACATCAGTCTTGCCGCTACCTCTGTTTAAAACCTGAAAGAACCAAGATTAAAGATTAACAAGCCTAATTGTTGAAGGACGTAACACATTTAGGCTATTCTCGGACCGCCCTAAGAAAAAGTAGACGTTTAACAGTGGTTGGACTTGACCCGACTTATAGGAGTTAAGATTTTGTCACTATTTGGAAAAAATTAAGGACCACCGGAACGACTGGATCAATGGTAGCTTTGACCACTCATCTTTCCGAGAACGTCGCGAGTGGCCCGTGTAGGTACTCCACGGGGAATGAAATCTACCTCCCATCCAAAAGGAGAAAAATGAAGTGATACGTTGTTACTCAACAGGGGGGCCAGGGGGTACGTAGACATTGCTGAAAGCAACCCCCCTGTGGCTTGGGGGGGGGGAGAAATATGCGTTCAGCTGTATGAGTAGAGGAGAAGGACCAGTGGTGACACGATGTGGTTGAGTGGGGAGGATGGGAGTCTGTCCTGAGGTCTGACACGTGGATGAATTAAGGAGGTTGTTGGAAATACGTACGAATGGGGTGGAAGGTGAAGTAGAGAAGCCGGTGGCGGGTGTAGTTTTTTTAAATCAACTTTTGTACTCTGCTCCGGAGGAAAATCCAGGCCGACCAGCGAGGGAAGACGTTCCCAACCGTGTTGGCCGTGCGATTCCTTCGTGCGTTTTCTCACACCTCTTACGGCGCGTGGACTGGTTTTGTCGATGTCCGTCGTAAACGGTGTGCCGGGTCTGGGGGCAGCTTCATCCCGTTTAGCGTCACGGGCGGCCAGGGGACCGTCCCTCCCTCTCTCTCTGTCCCACCCTCCCTCATTCCCATTTCTTCCTAAATGCCACTCCCTCCCCCAACCGTCCCCATCCCAGGACTTGTCAGCAGGTCGTCCCGATGACCCAAACTTTTTTCCTTAATTTTTTTTTCAATTTCCAGATGTTCGCGCGCGGGTTTCCAAATTAACTGTGGCGTTCATTTCTCTCTCTCTCTCTCTCTCCCTCTCTGTTCGAATTGAATCCGAAGCACTGCGAGAGAGAGAGAGATAGAGGCATTGCGCAACCGATTTAAAAGTTCAGTGGAATGCTGGCGAAAGAAGAATTCATTTGCATCCTCCGAACTGTAAGCATCACCTCCGACCATTTCATCATCTCACCTGCCCATGCCTTTCGAATCACGATTGCTCCAATTTTTTAAATCTTTATAAAATCCGATGGCGAAAGAAACTGGGACAATTATTTTCACTCTCAAGATTTGCAGTTTTTAATAGAGAATGAAAAGTAAAAGAAAATGAGATTCGGGAAAAATGTTATGATTTTTGTTCGCGTTTTATGATGCTCGGAAACTTGGTCATTGGGTTTAGATTGTTTGCGTGGATTGGAGGCTTTTGAAAGATGGACGAAAATAAAAAAAACGAAGAATTGCGCGATATGCTAGTGGAAGAGAGTAGGTTTTTTGAGAAATTTCGACGTAGGATAGGTGAATGCAGAGGATATTGAGTAACTTTGGATTGTTGTAGAAAGTGATTTAGAGAAGAAAATTACTGAGCGACGTAGAGATAAGAAAAGAATTGGAATGATGAGCGGAATGAAGAGAGGTAAACGACATGCACTTAGTGTGACTTAAAACGTGTGTAATTGTGTTTGGTCTCTTAGTCCAACAAAAAATTGCTTTGATCGCTGGACTCTTAATATCTTCTTCTCTCCTCGATGTACTTCCTCTTTATATTTTTCTGTCCATTTGATCTTCAAAATCCGCCTCCAGCACGAGACGTTGTCACATTCTATGCTTTTCTGGTGAAAGTTCCCATTGGTCCACGTTTCCGATCCACTCGGTACTCTCCGTAATCTACATGAATGCATCCTCCTCCCTCTTTTGTCTCCCTTTCCCTCTCTTTGATCATTTTGATTACTTCTTTGGACTGTCACGTCTTAGCTTGATATACTTGACTTTCATCCCACGTTATGCTACTTCCTAGTTAGGCGAACGAGTTCTACCATTTTTTTTCCAATTCGTCTTCACACGGAGCAGCATCTTCTCTCTTCCGCTTGGGATGAATTAATGGTTTTATTAATGTTTAATTTAATTTTGTTCCTGGAATACTTCGTGCGAACGAATACATTCACGTATTTACAGGGTTCGTCCGGAAAATAAGTGTCTTGACAAATAAGTCTTTTTTGACGAAAGGGGAGTCGTCCACTACGAATTTGTTCCTGAACAACAAACTATAAATGTTGCATTTTACGTCCAAGTGCTCGACATGCTTCGAAAACGAGTCGCCCGTGTCCGGCCAGCGATCAAAAACATCTGGCGACTGCATCACGACAATGCGCCGTCTTACACCGGGCTTGTCATGTCGGACTTCTTGGGAAATGGGAACGCCGCTGGAACAAGTGTATCGACTCACAAGGGTCCTATTTTGAGGAATATTAGCTTAAGATATGTAAAAGTGTAATACATTTTTTTTCCTGAGCTCAGTATACTTATTTTCCGGACGAACCCTGTATGCCTCGTTTCCTTCCTTTCCTTTCAATTTCCTAATGGTGACCCTATAAGATATCTGAATAGCCTGAAGTTGTACGTATATATATCCATTCCTAACGTACCCTTGTGCCTAAGCGATGGTCCATTCTGATCGCTTTTTCAATATCCTCCACGGTAGTGCAGCAGTTAAGGGATAACACCATAGACTTCGAGTTCGCGTCTCCACCGCCTCTCCCACTCTCTCTCTCTCACCCGGTCGAGCGAGATTAATGCGGGATGCGTTTCCCCGTGCATAACGATGATCTCCACTCGCGGCTAAATCGATGGTTAGGCACGACAAAAACTTCGCCGCCAGTCGAGAGATCGCAACAGCTGATGGCAGTATTAGCGATGCAATCAAGGTGCTTCCACGACCCTGTATGAAGTGATGACGCCTTTTTCAAAGTGAAACTAGGGACGGAAAGAGAGGGAGGCACGTATATCTGTGCAATAAGGCGAGGTATCGAGATAAGTTCTAATTTTTTCCGTATTTAAAAGGACGATAGGAATGATTTTCGATTCATCGATTAATCATTATTATGACAATATTACCATCGCAACAATTTCAGAGTGTAAAAATGGATGGATCCCTGTCAAGGCGAATGATTTTTACACTGAAATTGTTGCAATGAAATCTATGTTAGCGGATTACTCCGTAAAAAGTTACTGTTGCGCCATCTCCCGCAGTTTCTTGATATTGCCATCGTTTACTATGTTATAGCTACGACTGACATGAGGTATATATCGGACTGTCGGATTCGGATCGGAATGTCAGATTCGTCATATCGATGTGTCGTGGGTGAAACTCTGGATGCTCCGATATAAGAGATAGTTTTAGTCATGTAGTAATCTTTTATGTTGGCAATGAAGATAATATCCTTGTAGTGAAAATATGGCCATTCTATAGACGATACGGACGACATGAAAGTTTGTACTCGATACCCGATAATTTCGATATTTTTCCATATGATCCTTTTTACTCTTCACTCTCGATATTACCTGACAACCATTAGCCCGGAGGTTGGTTTTTGATAGGTTGGGGCTCACCTATTACAAAGCCAACGGTGTCTGAAACTCACACATTAGGTTGGGGGGGGGCAACTCGTTTCTTTTTCCTGTGTCGATACATCTTTGATTCTAAGGGACAAATTTGAAGCTATCCTATTTCCTCTCTATTTTTATGTGCAATCGATATTATTGGATAGGCGTGAGATTTTAATCACACGGTAGATAATGTTCGATTCAGTCGATTTTATCGATTCAGTAATGCTAGATCGACTCAATATTACCCGATGCATCGATATTCGTCGCCATTTAGATAATATATACGTTGCATGCCGACGGTCAATATCGAAAAGTGAATATCTCGCAGTCCTGGGAGGAGGATGTCTAGGGATCCGTTGCACAAGACTTCGTAAGTTCGGGGGTGGGTGGAGAGATGCAAAGGGAAGGGGAAGGTAGGAAGGAGTGGGGGAAAGCGGGGGCGGTGGAGGGAGGGAGAGGTTGGAGAGGAAGAAAGAGACATCTCATCGCCCCTCTGCGCTCTCGCTTCAATTGTCCGTGCCAAGAATGCGGCCAGTGGACGCGGGGCGTCGCCGCCACTGCTGGCGGACGCCAAAGAAGCAGCAATCGGTTGAGGCGGCCAGCCCCCGGGGGCGGACGGAGGAGCGGGGGAGATTGAACGTCGGACGGCCCGGCGGTTCGGGCGGGGGAGAGGGGGTGGAGGAGTGTGTGGGAGGTGACGGGAGGGGAAGGAGAAGGTAGGTGCGTGGGAGTCTATTTCAGAGAGAGGGAGGTGTACGTGGGCGATGGGGAGAGGAGGAGACGGTGGGCCATCGAGGGGTGTTCAGCACCGCGCGCTCTCCGCGAAGAGCCTTCCTTTGGCTTGGGCAAGAACACCATCCGTGTGGTAATACTGTGTGGGTTTACCACCTCGCACCAGGGTTGAGGTTTCACCTTAAACCATGCGCAGATCCAAGAGGCGTTGCCCCTCTCCGGTTGTTGTTACATCATATTATTTGTTTAAATGTGTGATTGTAAGCCTTAAGTTAGTTCATCTCCATCATTTAGTTCACATGTCTATTGGTAGAGGTTACATTTTGGTAGTAAAGCGTTGGATTACTGACTGGAGGGCCCTGGTTCGGTTCCCGGGTGCTCTGGTCCGGGCATCCTCAGTTTCACCCAAGCTAGGTGATTTCTCGGGTACTAGAACTTCCTGGGGAACCACATGCGACACAGGAAAAGGAACTTATCTCCTATCCAGATGTGTGAATTTCACACTCCTTTCGTCTTCCGATTCCCGAGAACCCGGTCATTGGGTGGAGGGTTATCGTTTAGGGTATTGGGAGAACTCTGCGGTCACCTACAAAACCGACCTTCGCCTTGATAACTGCGTTAAAGTTTTAAAAAAATTTATTGGTAACAAACCAGGGAAACTTTATTTTTGATGTTGCATGGCTGGCATTGAATAACCTCCTGCCACATTCTCTCAGCTGGCAGGATACCTTGTAGATGTACCCCGGATATGACCACGTGCTCTCCAGTTAATAGTTGATGCTCTATTCAGGCAGTTTAAAAAGTTCAGTGAATTGTGATGAAAGAAGAACGAACTATTGCGAATTGCGATGCCTGAAGAATAATCGTCGTTGAATGGAAGTATGCTTATCGCTCGTACGCCACTAATACGGTACGGTGAAGTGTAACTCGAACCATCGAGACTCGTTGGGGGAAGGGATTGTGGTTTGACACCGCCGCGTCACTGGTAGTTACCGAGTCATTCATTCAAGGTGATCTACTTATCAAAGGTAGCTTTTGGGTGATCCCTTGTGACTTAGACGAACTGCGCGGTGGGTATTTGTCCTACATCATTTCCTGCTTTGGCTCTTAGCACCTTATACTTGCATTGATGTCATCCAAAAAGCCAATCTGAGGTAATCTTAGTTTATTTGCAGATGAAACAGTAATTTATGGGGATATGAGGACACTGGGGCAGACTTAAAATGATTTAGACCAGATTTCGGAGCGATGTAAAGAAAGGGGGGTTTAGAATTAAATATCAGAAAATGTACAGCACTGAAGTTTTGGAATAAAAGGAAGGAAAAACGAGGAGTAAATTATAAAATATATGTGATTGTGTTAAGCATCTGAGAGTAGGTATGACAATAAAGTTTTACTTTTCGTGGGGTATAAGGGTCAGGAAAATATTCCGTTCATCTTTGAAGACGCTAGTTTTTACGGGTTTTGGGACAATATTATGAAATCGTGAGGGGTAAGTGTTACGACCCTTTAATTATGCGTCGTAGTGAATACGAATGCATTATTTAGGATCCAGGGTAGTGGGGGTTAATCAACGATAAAGAAGAAAGAAATCCTACTACGAGAACTGAGTAAGCGTCAGGGGTATGTTGGAGGAATCAGGTTGGGAGCCTCTTGATTTATGAAGAGAACAGGTAAGGATTGGACATTTTATTGAAAGTACAGGACGTCAGTGTTTTATCACGATACCGAGGGAATTATAATGGCACGAAATTATAAAGGTAGATTTCACCAGAGGGATGGAAGAAGAGAGCTATTGTCACCGACAAATTCAAGTACTTATTCCCTCGCGCGGTACACATTCATAGCAGGATAGAACCCAAGCGCCCGAATATATTGACTGAAGGACTAAGTTTAACGAATTGTCCAAGCAGTAATTGTTACATAATATATGTAGTGTGTATGTTCCCGAGTGCTTTTGTGTAACAGTTAATATACTCGTAGAAATAGAATAGGCATGTTGGACGGAATTAAGGGAGGAAGGAAGAATTCGGAATCAAACAAGGGTTTATTGTATTTTTGGGCTGTCAGGTTGTGTTCTGTTAGGCGAGGTTAGTAGATTTAGAGGCTCATCGATTTAAAAGGCGACTATGCTGAAAAAGAAAATAATGAGAAAAAATGTCTCTTTAATTTGTTGGGTCGGAAACTTTGCAGGTTATCCTTGTAAGTATAGTGCTCGGTTTAAGGCTGTGTTTTGTTAGGAAAGGCAAAGGAACTGTCGCTCTGCCGTTGCGTAGGCTGTGTCTATTCACAACCTAACTTAGGCGGTAGAATACCAATAATAATAATATGAAAATGTTTACATGAGCTACGTGATACATGTATATCTTTATGAATGGCTGGTGCGCTAACACTCTCCGCCATTGACCCTCTCTGTGGTTTGCTGGGTATTGTGTAGATGTAAATACATTTTCTTCTCTGCTTGTTTAATATTCTCTCTTCATTTTCGCTTTCAACCAGTTGACCTCTTTTCCTACCATATTTCAAACTTAATTTAGCCCTTAATTTCTTCCCTTCGCGATTTTCTCGATTCCTCTGTAAACTTACTTCTAAATTTTTTTTTAAGTTTAAGATCCTCCTCCGTCGATTACCAGGTTTTGAATTCATACAACACTATTTTCTATTCTCATTAAAACCTTTTTTTAAATCTCTTCTTTAATCTTTTATTCGCCCCTTCGCGTGGCATTTTTGTCATTAATTCCCTTATTACAAATGCCATTTTCGTCATAGCATAACTTTTCACGATACCTGGTCTGTACACGTACTACGCCCATGTCCCCCAAATATACTGCCTATATATGTAAACAGCTTCAGTTCCGCTCATTTATCCTTTCAAGTTATAATGAATTACTTAGCCTTTCTTCTTCTTTCGAATCTTATTACCTTGGTGTTTTCGAGATTAATCTTCACCTCTTACACCCCACATTAATTCTAAGAGCCCTCTACATTATCTTCAATCCTTTGGCTGTCAGTCCAATTATTGTTTGATCAGCAATTCCGTGGAATAAACAGATTTCATGGGAAGGAAACACAATTACCACAAGGTATCGTAAAATGTCGGACACAAAGGACTAACACAAATAAATGTCAAACCTCAGTAAAACGATCTTGGATTGAATCAGTCCACCTGTAGAACTATTTGAGCCCTGTCCAAGTAATTTAAATATTTGTAATGAAATTATATATATTAATGGATAATTAACACACCACAAATGTTTACTGCACACACTTTATTTTTCCTCTCTTTTTGTTTTACTTTTGTTTTCTGTTCACTCATTTTATGGCGTGCCTGTTTGTAATTTATGGCGTGGGATACACAAGTGACGTTTGTATGTAAATTGTTTGTTTCTATGTAAATCAACATGCATGTTACCACCTGGCATAGAGCGAGCGAACTTGCAACTTTTGTAATGATAGTAAGTCGAAAGATCATGCCCCGGAGCACGCCGTGGCTGAATGATGACTTTGGATAGGAAATGCAGGAGGCCACTGTGGAAGATGTAAGCGATTGAACCAACGCAGAGAGACGTGAGGAAAAAGAATGAAAAAAATCATACGAAGAAACAAAAGAGTTTGGCAAAGTGCAGGGGAGGCTGGAGAATTGCCATAAATTAAATTCCAGGATATATACCTTGTGATAGTGACGTCGAGATATTTAATGTCTCTGGAATTAAAGTGAATTTCAATTTCTTGTTGGACAAATCAATGGAATAATAATGGGGAGGGATAACGGTCGAGCGTACACGATCACGGCTATCGTCCGATTCAGCTCATGCTAAGGAATAGGTAAATAGTAACGACCTTGACTCCAAAGCCTCGTAGGAATGAAGTCTTTGTCAACCTGGTTCTCTTCATCCTATTCTGGGCTTAAAGAACCGTATTTTTCAACCGAATAAATCACTCCGTACTGTCGGGTAATAATATCCCTATATTATTCAAAATCAACACTGTTTATCATTTCTAGAGTTGGTTTTGAAGCAACTCTAATATATATATATATATATATATATATATATATATATATATATATATATAGAGCATCCGCCCGGCAAGTGAAAGGTCCGTGGTTCAAATCCCGGATAAGGAAATATTTTTACATTTGTGATCTGCTCAAATCCGCCTTCCCCACCTTTCCTGTGTTCATCTTTTATGTGTTTTCCTATCCCCTTCCCTTATATCTATTCCTATGTGTGAAATAATGTACATATATACATACACACACACATACACATTGAAACACGAAAACCCGCCATTAGACCAGCAAATATTGATTCACATGGAAATACATACAAGGAAAAGCGATAGGAACACGTATAAAAGACGAGCATAGGAGAGGTGAGGAAGGCGGAATCGAGCAGATCACATGTGCAAAAATATCTTCTTGAAATATTTCAGATGATGACGGCCGTGCCGTCGAAACGTCTTAACTACATAATGTGAGTGTCCTTTCTTTGTATTTCTATATTTTAAAGATCTATATCCGTGTTTATTTTTGTACACACACACATGTATATAAACACGTTTATATTTATATCCTGTTCTTGCCAATCTCTGAGTTCCCTCAGAGCTCCCCGCACCGACATTTTCCAACTTCAATGAAAGAAGCTATGTCTAGTATTGCTGAAAAACTTTGTTTACAAAAATAATGGTAACATCTCGTTTAAAAAGTGTGACAAGACCTTGTAAGTAGAAGGTTACTACTAGAAAGTAACAAGGGCTTGTATTGGTCACATTGTTTTAAAAACCAAAGTTTTTGTGGAACGTAAAAAAAGAAGTTCTCCGCTTTTGTTTAATCTCAAAAAAGTCAGTAAAATATATGAACTCAGTCGGTTACTCAAATGCTAGTAGCATCGGTAACTAAAATTAGCAGTTGTATAAATAGGTCAATATCTATTTTTGAAGGACCCAGGGAAATAATATTAACGGCTACAGCTACATTTCTCAGCTCGGCTTAATATTAAACACACAAAAGTTCTTGTTACAATGAAATCATGTTTTAGCCCTACATATTTTCTGCCTTACCTGAAAATTTCTAGATTTGGGATATAGGCTATTTTACTATTAGTTACTTCGGATTTGGAATATGCTGAAATTTCCAAAACTAAACACGACAATTCATTGGCCGTGCATTCGGTTTTCCTGAAACGATTTAGTTTACGTCTTATCTAAAGGATCAATGTGCAAAACATTTGAAATTCGATTGTACAATGCCCATAATACTAAAATGTCACACTTAGATACTATCACGGGTTGACTTTCACCGAAAAGAATAGTTTTTGGCGTATGAAACCTTAGTGAATATCCCTAAGGGCGTTTTCCTTGATGATATAACTAATACCAACAGGGTTCACATAAGCCCAAAGGGATTTGACGGTCTAACAGGGTATGGCTGCCAGTTTCTTTTACTGTGTCCTATATCGTTTTTTAAAAAAATATATTACCATAAAAATCTCAGTGTTGATAAAGTTTTTCAGAGACCATCCGGAATCCAACCCAGTCCCTCCAGTCGGTAGCCGCCATATACCCAACTGCGATACCAAGCCACACTTTTGCGCATGTCTTTGGGTGAAAAAAACGTGCGTATTAGGAAAGAATGCTTGAACTGCAAAAAATACAGTTCGCCCTTCTTTATTTGGCCATCGATGGTACCGATTTATTCTTAATTCAGATAAACCAAAAAAAAATAGAGGATATTTTTAACAAGTGACTCGTGTGTGGCTCGTTTAAAAATTGCGGTTACAATTCAATTTGCAATGGAGTGCTACTTTAGGAAGTTTTTTGGATAAAGGGTTAAGAAGAGTGATGGGAACGTTAGAAGAAGACTTGCGTTTGGCAAATAAGCGTTTACAATTACTTGGGATACTTTAAATAAGGATTTAAAAATGAGTCTGATAAAATGTGTGATATGGAGCGTGGAATTTTATGGTTTCGAAACTTGGTCGTTGAGGTAGAGGGATAAGCATACCGATAAACAAGAGTAGAATGAAGGGTGTATTACGGAAATAATACTGGGAAAATGGAAGAGAAAGCGCATTTTGGATGGAATTAAGGGAAGTAGAACGCGTGTAGAACTATTATAATATTTGGTATAGGCTGTAAGGATATTTTGTGCATGTTAGTTAATGCTTAGGAGTACAGCCGAGTGTAGTCCCACGGTCTTTCAAAATCTTACCCTGATTTGGTAGACTTCTACTAGTTTAATCGTGTAATCCCTCATTTAATGTCCATACTACTTTTTCCAAAGTCGTTTAAAAAAACTTACGAGGTTATTGAAGAATTTTTTCTGACATAGCTTATGCCCTCTTATCTTTAATATTTATGATGATCTTTCTATTTCCATGAAATCCTCTTTGACTCCGTTTTCTTTTCGTTTATTATCATCCCGTACTTCGTTTATGTATCTATCCGCGCTACATTAAGTTGTAAAGGGATAATTAGGTCTAAATTTGCTTCGAGGGGTTCAAGTACGAGTTGGTTAAGGGTGTGGTGAAAGGGGAAGGCGCTTATCGGGTGAGAGGGGTGGGGGCGAGAGAGTGTGAGACGGGGGACAGTCGGGAAAGGGGCGGGTGAAGAATTGGGGAATGCGAAATCGTTTTGGAGTAGGAATGCGAGGCATGAGGGTGGTGGGGGAGAAAAGAGGTGAAGAAGTCGGAATGGGTCCTTCATTTATTTCTTCCGCCACCCCTTCGCCCCTTATTTATTGTTCTTAAGTGACACACGCATTTCAGGGAATCAGTTCAAATATCTTTCTCCTCACTCTCTGTCTCGAAAAAGCTCCGTCAACGTGATCCATTATTTTAGCCAGAGAAACTTTAATTTTCTCTGCTCACCTTCCGGAGTAGGTTGATTAGTTAGGGAGTGAACAAATGGCTGGGGATTTGAGCTCCCGGGAAATAGTATGCTGGGCTTGCTGATACGTGGAGCACCTGGATGGTGGAGCACACTGAGAAGAAGTGGAAATGGAGGCGAGAGAATGGTGGTGAATCAAATAGCACGTTTCTTGTGAGCACCATGTTGATGTTTCACCTTAATTGGTGGCGCCGATGTCTTAATTTTTTTTTATTAACGCCCTTGCATGTTCTGGATGGAAGACGAGCGATAAATAGACAAGGTGGAGTAACCTTTCTGTGGATAACGGAATTTTTCGATGCCATTTAAGAATTGTTTTGAATGAAAGATATGTAGCGCCCAAATAAGCTTCGGTGTCTCTCTATGTTTAGGTGACTTACACAAAAAAAGAACTCGCCTTATAAATAGTATATATTTACATTAGTGTGTTAACTCTCCGATTAAAACTTGATTTTAAACTAAACATGGAAACACAAAGAAAGAACACCTACGAAAATGTTTGGCGTTTCAACGGGAGGGTTATTTGCAAGTTTGAATATGGCGTTTTCTTTCTATTTTTAGTTGAGTTTTCATTCAGAGTGTATTCGTATATTTGTGTTTATTATACATATATATTCATATGTATGTATGCGTGTGTATATATATATATATATATATATATATATATATATATATATATATATATATATATATATATATACACGAATATAATAGGAATTAGGAACAGAACTCAGAGTTCTGTTCCTAATTCCTCTTGAAAAAGGTGGTTGGACCACGGAAAATCAGAACCAGTGAGTCCCTCTTTTGTGTGTTTTGGTTTCTGTGTTTGTTATGACTATCAGTGAATTTACATTACACGTTTGTGGGTTTTCCAAAAAAGTGTGTGTATATATATATATATATATATATATATATATATATATAACTTTTGGACGGCACAATAGAACACAGAATAAAACAGATAACACGTAAAAGGACACTCACACTGTGGATGATTTAAGCTTTCGGCCTACTCCGAGACCTTCTTCAGGTCAGACTGGCCTGAAGAAGGCCTCGGAGTAGGCCGAAAGCTTAAATCATCTACAGTGTGAGTGTCCTTTTACGTGTTATCTGTTTTATTCTGTGTTCTATTGTGCCGTCCAAAAGTTATATTGCTCTCGTGAGTACTTCCGCATCATCGATATACATATATATATATATATATATATATATATATATATATATATATATATATATATATATTAATATGCGTATAGAAGGAGAAACGACAGCGATTGAATTTTTACTCATGCAAATGTCTCACAACATATCCCATTTTGTAACAATATTGTGGCGGATTCCAAATGCGCCAGAACCTGTCGTAAAACGCGAAAATCAATTTTCTTGCAAAGTCCTGCCATTATCAATCCGTTAAAAGATATCGTTAAATCGTTTGAGCTTTTTTTTTAATCAACAATTAATTTCTCCCCGGCTTCGCAGCGATAATTACGCGGTCGCGTTCACCCCACGTGCCGGAAGTTTTAAGGCCATACGTTTTTTATTGTGCCCATAAATCGTGTGATATAGATGTTTCGTTTCTAGTGCAATTCTTTTCTTATTTCTCAGCAGCGTTAAACCCCATACGTCGCTTACCTTTGTGTCCATTCCCTCTTACTTTCATTGAACAAATTGTAATATACTGTCACTGATAGAATGTTTTCTTTCTTCCTTCGGGCGATATACAGTTACAACAAAATCAAGTACTCGGATATTTTTGTTAAAACAGCATACTTTAATGTTTAAATTAAAATCATCCATTAGTTCACTGGGTGTATAAGCATGAATATTTATTTTTTTATTTAGCATTATTCCGAAAATAACAGTGTTTGTCGTATTTTACATGTATACGAGGAAACTGGAAACTGGGTTCGTATTACATGTTATATAAATTGTTATTGTTAGTATTACATGTTATAAATCTTATAATACACGGAAATTACTATACATATTATATATATAGGTACAATTACAGTATGTTTACTGTGCTTACGTCTATGCATGTATATGAGCAAATTAATCAATATATTTGAGTATATTCATTTGTATAATTGGGTGTTATATCAACATAACATGCCATTGAGGCGGTATGCGAGGTATTGTACTTTTAACCTTAATTCCATTACGTATCTCGATGCAAAAACAGCTATTTCGGGGATTGTTACAACTTTCCGCTGCTTTAATTAATGAGTGGCAAAAAATTAATAAAAATTAATAAAATAATTAATTTAATATCCCAAATCGTACTCCACCTTTTTTACAGCAGCTTTCCGTGAACTAAATCGAGTACTTTAAAAAATCACATTATGTGAATTTGTGAAAGGGACTTCAAGTGTTTTTTCTCAGTCGAGGATAATTTCATTAAGAAATCCAAGCATTTTGTAACACCGACGAAACATAATTGTTGAATCGCCTGTTAGGGATTACTTGGAGTGCACCGCGTCGTTTTTCAGTTTCTCAAGACCGTAATGCATATAGGAGTATGTCGGTCCTACTTTCTATGCATTTAAATCGTGTCATGCGGTACACATTTTCAGTCGGGGACCCTTATTTAGTCCTGAAAAGCCCCGAGAGAGAACCTATGCTCATGTGTGCAAGTTAGGTTTCGGAACTCATTGTCAGTAATGCAATTTTATATATCTCATTGAATGGTTGCTAAATTTGTTGATTTTCCATCGCCAATAGTATACTGTATTTTATCATTTTCTGTGTCGAATCGAAATTAGTGTTAACGGGTATCCAGAATATTCAATCTCTTCAGGAAATCTAAATTCTGGGTTCTCTTGTATATTTTGCTTGGACAAGCTTTTCCTTATTGTGGACAACTGAATTAAGATACCAGGAAACATCCCAGAAAACCTTGAATATCCAGAACAATTCTGCGAAAGTCTTAATAAGATATATAATAATATATACGTCCCAAGGTGTTGCTTTAGAGAGAAATGGGGAAAAGTAGTTGGACGATTGGAAAAAATTGCATTTCGTAAGGAAGATTTTACATCGATTAAAGGGGCTCGATAATAAGGACCTTGAATGATGATGTAGGGAAGAGAGGGTGGAAATTGTGAATTAAAGCGAAGCTGTGTGTGCGTGACCCGGAAACTTGTTCGTCGAGGCTGTATAATAAGCTTCGGTTGAAGGTTTGCAAAATGAGTGTGTGGAGAAGAATTGAAACAATGAAATTAGCTGAAAGTAAACGAAACGAAGAAGTACCAGGCATTGTAGGGGAGGGGAGAGCTTTCTTGGGAGAAATTCAAAGGAGGCAGAAGAAATGGTTGCGGATGACAATGCCATTCTGAAGATTATGCTGTAGACGGTTAAATACTTGGCGATTGAGGCAGAGAAAAAGAAGGGAGTGGCCAGGTTGGACGAAATGAAGGTAGGCAGAAGGTGTACGGAGTTGGAGAAGGGTTTTGTCACAGTACAGGGTGCGGTAGCATAACTTCCTTTTATGAAGCGCTTTGCGTTTGAAGTTATGTTGCTGCACCATGTATTTGGTGTCACAAAGTGTTGTGTTATGTGGGGCTTAGAAACGTAGTGCTGGTTACAATCTATGTCCATCTATAAGCTATCCAAACAGTAGACTAGGATTAGCACGAAGAGTGTGTCTACGTTTCACTATCATCATCGTCTGTGAATAGCGTCCAGTTTTTGGACAAAAAATATGTTGTCCAAAAACTGATGTGGACGAACGCCATTTTGATAGTGCCACGTATCCGCTACCTTTGTCTGGATCAGAGCGTGTGTTGTGCTCAGAACTGCATGGACGTCAGTTAACGATATATATATTTCGACATTTTTCCAAATAATAATATTATTACGCGCTTAAGATGGAATAACATAAAACAGTGAATCGACAGTCAATTTTGACAGACAGTATTATTTATGAGTATTTTTTTTAAGTTAAACCCCGGTTCAACGGGTTACCGTTTCACGTATTGTGAGTACATTTCACCAATATTTCATCTCGCCTATCCTCTTAATACCTCACTACCTATCGCCACAGTTTTTCTGAGAGATTTCATCAACTGCACGAATGCACACTTCTCCGCCAGAGGTTTAAATAAGACGCATAATACCTGTATATCTTAGCCTCAGTATTCGTTTCACGCCGTAAACTCCCAAATTTTTACTTGCCAAATATAATATATAGTACATGTCCATTGTTAAAACAGCAGGTCCGGACGGTGGAGACAAAATTAGAGAAATGGTACCGTCTGTCCGAAAGATATAAGGGTTTGTTTTTCCCTATCCCTGAAATTGCATCCTCATGAAAGAAACACCAATAGAAATCCTTCTTTATTTCTTATCTAAATTTATTACCAGCATAACGCGCGCCATTTTTACCGGGCTCGAGGATGGCCTTAACCAACGCCGCTATCTGGAGGGGTGATCTCGCCCGGATTAGGGAAACCGTTTCCTCTTCGCTGAATCTTACAAGCGGAGGTCAAAAGGAAAAGATTTTGCGGGAGGCGTTTCCCGTAGACGGAAATATTCCGGATATCCACTTACCCTGTGGTCTGTTTACATAACCGTCGAGAACACGCCTCTTTTTTTTATTTGAGGAAAAGATTAAAATATGGCTTTAGGAAAGCACAATTGCGTGTACACGTTAATGATAGGTGTGAAAGACTACATAAAAATCAGTTCGACTTAATCTGCAATTTATTTTCCCTTGCAAGAACGTGTGGAAGAGGGTGTTAGGACACCAGCCATCAAGTTAATATCGGATTTTGGTTATTGTTTTATTTTCCGATTCTTAAAATTTACGCACTTGCTGTTTCATACTCCGTAGGTGACCAATTTTTTGGGGGATAAGGGAATTATATTTTGTGTCGTCCTGCCCGGCAGAAATTTCTCCTAACTCAACGTTATGATCTCGCAAACCAGTACGATGTGGTTCTAACATTATTTTTTGTCAGCGTAAAGCACTTGTTTTTACATTTATGTAGTAACTTAAGCCTTGCTTATGATATTTATATATAATCTAGCATGTTTGACAGTATCTAACTTCTAGCCGAAGGATTCCAGTAATAACTTCACTATTTCTGTTTGTTTATTACGTTTTTCACGAAACGAGCAGTTTTGCCTGAAAAGTATGACTGAAAGTAATAAATGCGCGTAAGAATTCAAGGTAAATGCATATTTTCCTTCCCGCATAAAAAACTATGAGCAGTAAATGATTAACTTTTTGGTTTTTTAGGATTGAATACATTTGTGCACATTTTTCCATTCCTCATCTACCAAAAATTGATTTCGTTTTCTTAAATTCCATGGTCAGCCAGGTACGCGAAAGCTGACACTTACTGGTACCCCAACTTACACAGGAGACAGATTACTTGTGAATACAAAATACTTGTATGTAAGGGTCAGGGACGGGATAGTCCTGGGATGGAGAATTAGACTGCTGACCAGAGGGTGCAGGTTCGATTCCCGGGAACGCCTCTGGACAGCTTCAGGTCCACCCAAGATGTGTGATTTTTCGGTTGGCAGAACTTTTTTGGAAACCATAGGAGGTACAGGGAAAGGAACATGGCCCCCCATATTACCCTGTTGATGAATGAATTCCACACGACGTTGGGCTTAGTATTGGGTGAACTCTACCATACCTATCATCCCGACCTTTGGGTTGACAACTGTGTTTATGGTTTTTTTTTAGTTTAAGTGTTGTAATTTCTGGACTTTTTACTTGACGATGTCTCGTGTCAATGATGCTCGGATCATAGCGAGAAAATTCTTAAGTGGAAAACCAAGATATTCCTATGTTTTCAGTTTGGATGCTGTTTTCGATTACCTGAATAGTCTGTATGATAATTCGCGAAGATGTCGCGTAATGTTTCGAGTCGTATGGTATCACATGGATGAGATTCACAAAAAAAACCTCTTCTTAGAATGCAGTGTGCCCACGTAATACTGAACCCGAAGGTTGTTCTCACACATATATTCTTCAGTCCGTCTATATTACCTGGACTTGAATCCGGGAACTCCCCGGTCTGCATTCGTACGCTCTGTTCGCTGGTCTATCAACTCTGTAAAAATCTCTACAACCTCCCTGGACGGTTTGGTCAACACAGCCGAATGAATTGTCGGATCTGACATAGAAATTGCGATCCGTAGACGGAAATGTAGACGGAAGTCAAAAGAGATTCCGACCGAGGAGCTACGGCCACGAATCGCGGAATGAAAAACGCCACCCTTCCGCCCTGGCAAAGAGGGCTTTAACCAGGAGACAAAGGAGCGTGCAACTCCGCTCTGGCACTCAGGCTTGCGTATTTAGGTGCGTCTGTGTGTGTGTGTGTGAGCGCGCGTGTGTGGGACTCGCTTATCTCCAGCCACACGCGTCCGTTGTCATTCTCCGCAGAGCCCCACCTCTTGACCCTCTCTTCCCCCTTGCAGCAGTATCCCTTTCCATTTCCCCCCCCACTCCGCCCCTCCCTCCAACTTGCCGGTACCCTATCAACCCTTATTGCGGCCCGCACCCTCCGCAAGTCATGTGTCATCCCGCGCGACCACTTTATCCGCCGGACATCCTCGAGGTACCGCACCCTACCGAGTCGAGTCATGTGGATTGGGGGGGAAGGACCCCTTCTATCTCAGTTGCCTCCCTCTCTCCCCCCCTCTCCCCCTCCGGGTCCACCGCCGGCGGGACCGTGCCGCGAGAGAAGCAATTGCCCATTCCCGGAGAGGAGTGCACGTCGTAGGGGAAGGTGCTCCCCACCGTCCCGCCCGTTGACCGGGGCAGTTTTCCGGTCGCGGCATCGGTCGTGTAGAGATGGGGTGGTGGTTGACGCACCACCCACGGCTGCTGTGAATGACCCTCCCACTCATTGTCCCCTTAGAACTTATCCTTCATTTATTGTTACTGTAATTCCAGACAGGTTCCCTGGACATTTTGTACATTGTTCCGCGGATTAAAAGCAGTGCGGCTCACGGATAACGTGTGCGTGTTATTTAAACGGTCCTAGAATCACAAGGATGGCCAAACTGGACGAAGAACCTTAAGAGGAGGATAGCGTGAAATAAACTGGCCTTAACAAAAGGGAGGAAGTTGATGGCTGGATCTTGGAGTAAAGACATGAAGAAAAATGAATGAAAACTTTGAAATGATATCGCTGTTCTTTATGGCACGAAGACAAGAGCATAATCGTCACATCGGGGCTTAAAGAATGTCTTCAGTAGAAAAGAAAAATTAAAAGGTCAGATGGAAAACATTAGAAGTATCTGAATTTCGCAGAGGAATGGAGAAGGTTTTGGAGAGAACTACTTCAGAGAGGATTGGTAAAGTAAATGGAAGGAGCATTGGTATAAACTGTTGATGATAATGGTGACGCAGTGTGAGGGTGTCACTACCTAACTAAAATAGTTTCAAATTTAATCGAATACTACGCTAATTATTTTTAGTCGTGGTGGTCAAATGATGTACCAAAATTTTAATATGATTCCTTTTTCGTCTACTCTTACGTCAGAATATCAGTCAATACGTTCACTTCTGTTTTGTTCAGTTCACCTGTTATCGCTTCCCTTCACCTTGAATTATTTGAGTTACTCATTGGGAAAGTCTTTTTTCATCTAGTGTGTCGAAATAGGGGAAGTGTCAGTAGGTTTTTTAATGAGATGAGTGAAGGAAGCTTCGGAATTACTCGATCGGGCGGACGAAGGAAAAGGCTCGATGTCCTTGCATTCAGCGGCCGTTAAGTTTTGCCTGCCTTTGAACCGGATTGCTTCCTATTGCAAGTGCTGCGGTCTGCTTCCTGCGACTATTAATTCTCCCTTCTGCTTGAGATATCTGTATCCAAGTAGTATTTCGTTTGATATGTCGTTTCTCCGGTTTCGCTGGTGCGTTTATGAAATTCACTGCCGTTAGCTTTGGGATTTAGATACGTCATTTCCTGTGACTGATTTTATATATTGAGTATATCTCAATTGATACGGAGAGAAAGTTATGTCACAGGAGAATATCCGACTCCCTGTTGCGAATGTACAATCTCAAATGTACGGCTTTTAACAATTTTTTTATATTAATTTCGCCGTATTTTTAAGAAAGAATCCTTGGGTTCTACTTTCATTATAGATCATGGTGTGGCTTTCAGATATATCCAAGGATAGTATACACGAGAATATTATTCCTTTTCAGTGTTACGTCTTCGGTGAGTTTTCAGGTGTCAAAAGTGTATTTATTTTGTTATAAACTAATTCGATCAACTGTCTAACTTATGTTATTTATATTGTCAAAACCTCAATAAAGTCAATTTCCTCCTTTCGGTAAGTAAAGACACGAAATTGTGGATTATGTTATCCGACAAATGATGTATTAGTTCCACGGAGTAATTTTAGTGTAACAAGTGTACTTTTCCTAAAGAGGAAGGAAATCTGTGAAAGATTAACGGTACAGATTTAATTGAAGTACCATTGCGATAAAAAAAACCATCTTTATCAACCGAAAGTCGGTTTGATAGGTGAAGCTAGAGTTCACCCGATATGAGCCCAATGGCGTGTGAAATTCACTTATCAGGGTAGTAGGGCCAGTTCCTTTCCCTGTGCCGCCTATGGTTCTGATATCCGAAAAATAACACAGATTTGGTGTAGCTGAGGTTGTCCAGGAATGTCCCTGGAAATCGAATCTTGACCTACCACTCTGTAGTCCAAAACTCTACCCACTGGACTACCACGTCCCGAATTTCCATTAATTACACTTGCAATGTTTTCTGGTAATTGCACATGACACCCAGACATTCCTATTTATTTTTAAAATGTTTTTTTGAATTAGATTTATTTTGTAATTTTTTTAAACTTGACCGTGTAAGGGAAAAAAATTTTTGGAAACCAATGGCTACCGATTGAGGAAAGCGAACGAGAACATGATCAGGTGAGAACAGGTGGTTCAAGGGTGTCGGATTTCAATTCATGGCGGCTCGCTTCATCAAGCCTGCAAACCATGCTGCAAAATGCGCGTGCCCAATGAGATTATCCTTTTCAGCACGTTCCGTTGACGTTTTCAGTCAGTCACTCCTTGTTTATTCCGTATCATTTGTTACAGTCTCCGTAAGGCTTAAAACTCTTTATTTTCGGTCTCAGAAGATATTCATTCGTAAATCTGTGTTAACAGCAATTACATCTCTTTCATATAATATGGCATTATAGTCGTCAGTATTTCAATCCTAAGAATTGTTTATTGTACCTTTCTGTTCTTCATATACGTACATGTATGCATGTAACTCATGCACACATACATACATATATATATATACTCGCATATATACGTGTGTATATATATACACACACACATATATATATATATATATATACATACACATAAATATTCTTTGAGACCTTCTTCAGGTCGGAATATCAGTGCGAGTAATTATACATATGTACACACACAAGTGTGTACATGTAATTATAACCTGCTGGGATGTTAAATGAAAGCCTGTTAATATGCATATGACTCTTCAGAGTGAGGAAGAAATTACGTAGAAGGGTGTGAGCGATGGTATAAATAAAAATACGTAAATGTATATGCATAAATAAATAGTGAGAAATCATTAAATTCTCGAATAAAGTTACTCAACATTCAGTTTTTGTCAATCCTACAGTCACGTACTTCATACTTTTTACTTGAGAAACAGTGGTGGATGTAAAGGTGTTCTAGTGAGTAAAGCTATTTTGTGTGATCCGACTCATTTAAGCGCAGGGGGAAAAAACTCCCGTGTCCCTTTTATAGCGTGAGGTTGCATAGAAAAAAATAAATCGACTTTTTTTTTATCATCCCATCCCCTTTTGTTTCCCGCGATGCGCTCGATGCTAGACATCTCCAGGGATTCATCTCGCCTTGCGAAACGCTGATGCACGACCGTTCGCTCGCATTAATTGCGTCTGCAGTGACTCGAACGCCGGGGCGATTCGCGTCGAGTAATAAGTAATTCGAATTGTAATGCGCACGGGGGTAGTTTGCGGAGGGAGACGGGGGGGGGGGGGTAGAGGTTCGCGGACAATGAAAATGTGCATTTATTCAATTGCCGAGTTCGCCGTCCATAACCAGCTGAGGAGTCACCACCATTCCTCCCGGCAACTCGAGTCAGTCAGTCATTCCCTAAATGGAGAAAAAATTCTCAGATCGACGAGGAGGAGAGTGATCGAATCACTTTTACCTTGCTCCACCCCCCCACTCCCTCATCCTCCCCCCACCCTAGAGAATGCCTGCCTCTGCGGGGAAGATTCCTTCGCGCTCTCATCTACTCAAGAATGGCAAGGAGATGGTGCCCGTAGGATGGATAGGATTTTTTCCCCCATAGACATGCGGCCGTGAGGGTAAGTTGTGTGGAAAGGGGAATAGTGAATCGAGGAAGATGAATAGGAGGAGGGGGAAAAGACGACGCTATTTTTTCCTTGGCATATCTCTTTAACAACCACGCTCCTAAGGCATTACGAAGACAAAAGCTCCGTGACCATGATTGAAGTCCCAAGGGGGCTGAAACGCAAGGACGGTGACTCGGAGCGACGAGAATCACCCGGTCATCCTCGCATTTCCTCCGCCCGCAACTACTATTAACCGCGCCGCAGTCGGCGATTGTTTTATGTCGCCGCGTTTAATTTCGTTTGTCGACAGCGGTGACGATTGTCGGGATTCTTCTGTTCGAAACGATGACTTCGGCAGGATCACAAAAGCAGAGCAAAACTACTCCTTCCAGAAGCGTGGTTAAATTACTACTAAAACAAGTGCAATAGGTGAAGCGACCCGCGGAGCTTGTAAATTCCTTTCGCATGTGTATTCTAAGTTGTTCGATTAGACAGAAAAGAGGAAAAAGATTGTTCCCTGATTCATTTTATTCAAGGCATTCTACCCTTTTTAAAGGTAGGTTTTGGACGCTAAATGACGTCTGTTGTTGTTTTGTATATATATCTCGAAGGTTTCCTTTTGTTTTCCCCGGATTATTCACATTTTCCTTTCTTCGTAACTTCTGTCTGCCTTCAAGCCGTCCTAAAAACTAATTCTTTTTATGCTTCTGCCTCGCTTTACCGACATTCTCCCTTTCTATTGCGATTCCTCTACCGTTCAATATTTTCTCCACCCCCTTTCTCTGCCATTTTCAGATTCCCCCAACCACTTCCTCTCTTCGCCCTCCATATTTTTTTAAACCTCAGCTTTTCTCATCCTCACCGCTCAACCTCTCTTCCCCATTCTTCTTCGCCACGCCCATATCTCGGAAGCATCCAAATTGTTTTGGCAACCGCAACATTTAAGTTTTTTTTTTAAACTATAATTGGTTGGTCCGTCCTAAAAAAAATCGCATTTCACCTTACTGAATTATTAGAAATACACAACGGTTCTTTGGCAGCAAATGACCAAGAAACGTCTCAATTTTCAAACTGACAAACGCAGCATAGGTACTTGAATCAAGGTGCTGATTTTCCCTTCACGAGACCACTTCGAAAATGTTTAGGCTTAATAAGCGCTGACATCCCCCTGCACTGATTGCCTATCATAAGTAAAAGTTTAAAAGAAAGTGAAAACTGTCGTATGGAGGTGGTGGTTTTTTTATGGGTCGGAAACTTGGTCGTTGAGACAGGTGAATAAGCGTCCATTGGAGGTATTTTAGTTGTGTTCGTAGAAGATAATAGAAAATTAATTCGACCGGAAAGAAAACAACTTTCAAGGTATGGTCGGGGATGAGAGAAGGTTTTAGGGAGCAATTCGAAAAAGTAAGGGCAAGTGAATGCTAGGAGATACTTCGAGAAGAAATGAGATGCTGAAGACGGCAATATCGTACAAGAGAGTTGGACTTGTAGAGGGGAGAAATTGGGCAAAGGAATTAGTGGGAAGAAAACAATAGGCATTTTGTGTGGCAATGGAAAGGTTGATGGTAGTTAGTGCTAAATATTGAGTATTGTAATATGTTGTGTGGGAGTTGAGGATATTTTGTGTCCCAAATTTTGGCTTAGGAGTGCGGTAATGAATGATTCCCGGGTCAATCAAACACCAACCCTAAGCGGATAGAATACTGATCATTGTAATCGTATTCCTCCAAGATAACGTAGGAAGCCATGCGTATTTTTCATGAAACGAATATTTAGTTTTAGCGTTTAATTGATAATATTTTAAGTGAAGAGTAACGCTCGAATTTTCACTGTTTTTATACTCAAGATATCATTATGATCGTCAATGAAAGACCACTTTAAACATGCTCTTTTTAAGGAATAATTGCGCAAAGAGTTACCGTGGAAAGGGAGTTCAGTTTAACTTTCATAAGATAAACATACTCTTTCATGCTACTTCAATGACTTTTTCAGAATAAAACTAGGGTTTTTTTTTACTTAAAGAACCATGCATAGAATAGCATTGGGAGTGGAATTTAACTGGACGCGAATGGCTGACGCTCTTTCGCCATCGAGATTGCAATTTTTTTGTATTTCAGCGGGAATCTCTCTCTCCCTTTTTCTCTTGTGTCTCTCACTCTATCCGAAGGCTGGTGATGCACTTCGAGCGTCGATGATGAAACCTGAAGTGGGTGTGATTCATCCATCCCCCAAGGGTGTCGGAAAAAAATGTCTATTGTCTACCATGCGTAAAAGCAGTACGTTGCCTGATTTTTTTTTATTTCGTACACAACCGGGTTCACTGATAAATTCATTCATTATTGATTTCTTCCAGACAAAAACATCTACGGAAGTGAATTTAATGTGAGAATATATTTGGCTCGTAATGCTTCCTAATAGGGCATTAACAATCATTTGTGCAATTTTGAATTTTCATTGGTCTGCTGTTAAACACATATTTTTATTTCCACTTAATCATTTTCTGTCTGTAACCTATCTTTTCGGGTTGAAATGAAGTTGAATAAAAAAAAAGTTACCACACTTTCTTTTCGTCCTGTAGGTTATTAATCGTAGTGAAATGTTACAGATTTCTCATTTGGAAGGAAGTCGTTTCTTAGTAAAACTAAGTGATGATGGTGTGATAGAGTGGCGGAAGAATTTCGGATTTGCGTCTACAGAATTAATTGAGAGTTCTTAGCTCAATACTTTAAGATTAAATGCTTCACAAGAAAATAAATTGAAAAATGGATAAGGGCGGGAAAAAAATGTGCATCGGCCGGGAATCGAACCCGGGCCGCCCGCGTGGCAGGCGAGCATTCTACCACTGAACCACCGATGCTGTGTTAGTTCGTAGAGTTTTTTTTGGCACTTGTAATTAGTAGTAAGATCATCGAACAAGTCTCGATCTCGTAGCATTCCTCCCGTTCGGGTTTTCAGTAGGAATACTTGTACAACTTGTAGTAACGCCTTGAAACCGCTCTAAAAACGCGTGTCGTTTGAAGAATTCTCATTGGTTTTTGAACGGATTCTCAGTGTTGATAGCTGATCCTCGTTATTATCATATTGTTAAGGTATGGTGGGGGAAGAGAAGAACATCTTAGGAAAAATCCCATGGAGGCAAAGGAGGAGGATGTAGAAAATTTTGACTGGCAATGGGATTTTGAAGACTGTGATAGAGAGGCGAACGTTAGACAAACGAGGATGGTCTAACCCTTTCTCCCTTGCCTTGAGAAAGATAGATGTATTGGATGGAATAAATCGGGTATGGAGAATGTATGCGAAATTAAAGAAGGGTTTATTGGCTAGTTTTTGATATAAAATAATGATTAAAATGGAATGGAAAACTTTACTATGGCTGTGTGAATTAATGCTGTGGACCATTGTTCTCTCGACTGTAATCTGTGTGATTACGACCTACGAGTTAACCTTTTTTCGGCAAAGATGAATGCCTTGTCACATCACTATCACAGTAAGTGTTTATTTTTTGTGCCCCTTTATCATTTTATTTGATGGGTTTTCCAACAATTTCAACCATCTTATTTTCTGAATTATATGTCGTTTCTTTTGTCTAATCTTGTTTTAAAAATATGACCAAACGTATGTAATGACTAATTTTTCATTGTGTTGCGGAATTATTTGCATCATAGAAATGTCAATACTTGCCTTAATTACTGAATGTATGAGCGTGTACAATGCATGGCTCTTGCAGTCTTACTTATTGAAAGCATGAAAAACCTGTTTTTGAGTGTCACCGTTTTATTTAATTTCAGTGAAAGGGTCGTAGAGGAATCATGTTGAAAATGGATTCATTTCTCAATGACATACTAATTAATTTTTTCTTTTGTCTTTTCAGGTAAGACATTCTGAAACTTCTTTGGCTCTGTTTAAAGTTAAGTGACATAATGCTTCAATTACTTTTTGGTTATATATGTATTATCATGTCAATGCATCATAATTTGGCCGAAATTCCTCGCTCCATTAGCATGTGGCCATACTTGCTAGTTTTCTTCCATGCGCATGGATTGCAGCCCATATTTTAGCTTTTATTTTGCGAGAAACCTTTATTCAAGAAAATAAATATTTAAATGCCTACTAATCATGGAAAAGGGGTGAAATACTTGTGCTTCATCCTTTTGTATTTTTAGTTTAATCAATTCACTCGTTTGTTCCAGAATTTCGTTCGTAAAAACAAGTTTATGTGGTCATTAAAGACCATGATAAGGGATTGATGAATTTCCTGATGAATTTTTAAAGATATTTTCGTATGAATGTCAGAATAATATGATCCTCTACTTAGAAAAATAAATGTATGGTCTAGTGAGATGAAATTTATGAGTGAACATGACAAAGTTCTCGGTAACGATTACGTTTTAAATATCGATAAATTTAACTATATATCTTCTACCTATGCTATTCAGAAATTAATCATTATGTGTAAGTTATGACTATTTTTTTCATGTGTCTTTTAATATTTGGGAACAGTATGAAAGACGTAATTTTTTGTACTAAAAAAGTGGAAAAGTCGGAGAAATTTGATATAAAAGGAAATTGGTAACCCTGCATTAGAATGGTGTCTATGGTGTCCCCCAACCTAAGGCAGCGGTGTAGCCCGCTTTCATTTCAGAAGGTGAGCAACGTCCAATTCTAGCTTTCTCATTTCAATATAATTGGAATGATTCATCCCTTATGCACAGATTACGTTCTTTGCAGAAATTAAAGCGCTTAGTGAAATTTTTGTTGGTATTTCCCACCCGAAATCACGATTTTATACCAAATGGGGTCCAACGTCCAATTTGTATTCTCCGTTACAGTCCAGAACGTGAAATGATATTCAAATGCTTCATTCAAAATTAATTGGACGTTCTCATCCCAAATTTCGGTGCTCTCGAGACTTACCCGAATAAAGAAATAATAGTCAGGTTTTGAGCTGAAAAGGAGAAATCCAGTCCAGGAAATTCTTACGTGGACTTTAAAAGCCTATGTTTTTTCCGTTTCCCTATGGCCCATTTTGAAATGGTTAGGTTTGCACACTGAGGAAAAACATGAACTTAGAATGTTGTTTAAGCCTCGGGTCATTGTTCTTCATTTAATAGCATTCCTTGGGTAACTGGCAATCACCCTAAGAGATCGTGGGGCTCAACCTCTTTAAGGTCTAGCGTCTCTGAGGAATTAATGTCCCCTCGTTCTCCTTGGGAGCGTTGTGTTCAAAAGTTTTCATCGCCGCAGCCAATCTTGAAACCACCGCGCCGATAGGAGTCGTCGTGAAGAGTCATTCCCGTTCTCCTCTATAGCTAACTAACGTGGAAAAACCGTCATAATCTTTCCTTCGTCGCCCCTCGCCCCGAAAGTTTCTCCGTCTGCCAATTTGGTTCGTTCGTTCTTTCGATGACTTTTCGCATTTCCTGTTCCGTCGACGGCGCCCGCCTCAGTGGTCCACCCGGCTGGAGTTTTTTTTTATATACGCACACACACATACATACATGAACGTATCATCTACGACTTCCTCGACTGGTGATAATGGGCTTTCTCGCTTCGTCCTATCAAACCGGCGCGTCCTCGGAAGAGTGATCCTGGCGCCTCCGTATTTATTAAACGAGGGCGGAATCTCGCCCCCGCCTTTACCCTACCGCCTTGCCGTCCGGGAGGAATTGACAATCTCGCCCTCGTTGTTTCCGCTCCCGCCTGGAAAGTTCATTCGGTTCGAGGGACTGACGAGTTCAGCGTCGTACGCGTAAGAGTAACTCTTTGGCTCGCTGGAGAATCTCAACTGTCCGGTGATGATATCTCGGATCTGCATTTACATATCTATATCTACGTAATACCCCGCAAGCCGTCGCTAGGACGTGTGGCAAGGCATAGTAGGTTAGCTGCCCTTCTATGCGTGAGTGGTGTGAGAAGTTTCCGACCTCAAAAATTTCAGAAAAATGTCTTGTATCTTTATTAGGTTGGAAACTTTTCAGACCACCCTTGCACATATTTCCTCTATTTCCTCATGCACCTGGCACGCTACGATCCACCAAAAACCGCGTGGATAAGTGCGGAGGGATAAAATGAGCCCTCAAGGACAGAGAGGGAGAAGGTTTTAATCTAATGATTCCTGTTATGCTGAGGTATGAAGCGAAGAGTTGCATTGGACAAAGCATATTTCGCAATGAGGAGGGAATTGATGACGGGGACGTTGACTGAGGATGTTAGGAAAAGGCTCCTTCGAGCTTTAGTATGGAGATGGGTGTTGTAGAGCGCGGAAACATGGTCATTGGAGCAGGATAATAAGCGTAGTTTGGAGGCTTTCGAAATGTGGGTGTGGAGAAGGATAGACTAGGTGAAGTGGACTGAAAGGGAAATAAAGGAGGAAGTACTGGGCACAGTGGGGGAGGAGAGGGGATTGTTGGCAGAAATACAAAAGAGAGAGGTAAGATGGATGCAGAGCATCCTGATTGGTACTGGGATGTTGAACACTGTCATAGAAGGGTGGAAGTTGGGGGGCAAGTGAGGTAAGGGTAGGAATAGGATAGGGATGTTGGACGGAATGAATGGAGGAAAGAAAAATGCGGAATCGAAGAGGGACTTACTCATCTACATAATACCCCGCAAGCCGCCGCAAGGGCGTGTGGCGGGGGTGCTACGATCCGATTTCAGGTTTTGTTTGTTGTTAGGAGAGGCAGATGAATGTATTTTTGCCCAATTGTGTAGGATAGGAGATAGTAATGTGTAACCAGTCAATCCGGGCTATGATAATGGCACGTCATTTGATTTTAGACTGTTTCCCTTGCTTAAATTTAAAAGGAACTAAACTTCGAGTAGAAGTATATATATTATCAGATCCCACAAATACGAAGTGCACTTTATATTATAATTTACCAAAAAGAATATACTTCACATAAAAGATTAAATAAAGAGATTTAATTTGCTGGTCATGCGGTGTCTTCGTGCGTAGGTAATTCCATTTTCGTCATGGCAATTGGCAAGATTTTCTTAAACGTTCTCAAGAATATGGGCATTATTCGATGGATCGATAGCAGAGTCAATAGTCGATCACAGCGTGTAAAAGCTATTAATAGATGTGGGCTCTTCCAAGTTTCACCTTTGTCCTGCGGAAAAAACGCTGTGTGGTCTAAGTTTCCTGTAGTATAGAATATCAGTTTTTCGAATAGAAATATCCTTTACTACAATTGAGAACGAACATATTTATAAAAAATATAATATAATACATATAGTGGAATAACACTTATTAGTGTTGGCATTTTTATGTTCAATGATTTATACTTTTTTCCCATGCTATTTTTTTTTAACAGTCCTTCGCCAGTTAAAATTTTCTGCATTCATCTCTCCTCCTTCCTTTTTTTATCTCCCAACAGCCGTCTCTCCTCCTTCACCATGCCAAATGCTTACTTCTATGTTTTCCTTTCCATCCATTTTGCCTTTTTCTCACTTCTCCTCTCCCATGCCTAAAAAATAATTTCAAATAGTTTAAATAATTCAACTAATCTTTAAAACACAAACCGTAACAGCTCTTCAAGTATCTTGGGCTGCGTACGGTAAGGCATTTAAGTGTAAGACATTTCTCTGCACAGGCGATATGGGATGCTACCAAAAGGGAATGTTGAAATTAGGATTGAATAAAATAAAGGCAGCGCAAAAACCTAAAAACAAATTAAATTTGTTTTCTTATTGCCCTCATTTTCAAAAATTCTACCAAAAGAAACCTGTTTGCAATATTATTATTATTAGGTAATCTACCGGTTAAACCGACCACGTTTCCGCGCCGTACATAGCTACGCTACGCTCCATATCAGAGTTTTTACGAGTCTTGTCTTAACATCCCTACTCAACGTCCCCGTCATCAACTCCCTCCTCCTTGAGAAAGCCTCCTTGCCTAGCGCAATTCTTCTCCTTACGTTCCTACCACTTTGACCGTATTGGTCCAAAACACTTCCGAGATATGTAAACTGTTCTACCTGCTCTATTCTTTCCCCGCCTATTTTAATATTTAGCTTAGCCTTTTTCTTTCTGGAAAATCGCATAACCTTTGTTTTATTAATATTGATTCTCATCCCATATTTATCGCGCTGAACCTCCAATTCACTCAACAATGCTTGCAATCCCTTGGCTGACTGAGCAACTAATGCTTGGTCATCAGCAAACCTAACCGATTTTACGAATCCCCCTCCGACTTTCATTCCTACCTCCAGTTCTTCCCATGCCTCTTTAATCATTTCCTCCACATATACGTTGAACTGTTTGCAATATGCTCATGGGATTAAGTCTGTAGTGTAACCTAGCAAGAGGAAGATTGAAGGAAAGTTATTAAATAATACGCCTTGGATATCTTTTTTTTCACTTCAATTATCATAATATCGTTTTTTCGCATCGCTTGTTCCCCTTTATACCTCGCGTGTCTCGCTCGCTTATTTGTTTTCTACACGGTAGTAAATAAGCATCTCACTATCGTGTTTTTTTTTACCATGACGATTTCGGTTGACTTCTGTATCGAGAAGATCCCATCTGTTATCATCGCGACTTCCCGCCCCTTCAGTCTTCTGATTTTCTAAGATTTCCCGGTCGTGTTTAACGCTCTTGTTTAAGGAAAGCCACATTTAAATATTCTGTGTAATGTGCATTTACCTTTAAATGTAATAACCTTCTATGAACTGTGCAACCTTTCGTAGGCTTAAATCTTAATGGACTGTGCTCTATTTCTAGCATAAATAGGCTTTCCTTCTATGGCAGGTTAAAACAATGGACAATGAATTACTTTGCATGTTAATGGGACTAATGATCATTTTCGTTCACTTCTAGGTAAGGAAAAGTAACACAGTCCTCTTATTTGATACGTACTCCATTGTCGTTGGCATATGGATAGCCCACTTGACCTCGTCTGTTGAGAAAATATTGCCGATAGGGTGTGATTTTCGTCTTGATGGTTACGATCCTGGTGTCTAATTCACTAGGGACGTCAAGTCGTTTCAAACGACAGTAATTTACTAATTTACGACTGCAAGTGGTGTTTAATCATAATTGGACAAGTTATTAGAGACATATGTTGTGAAAAACGTTAATTGGTATTTCAAGGGTTCATATTGTACTTGTTGCTGTACAAATAACAAGAAACTCTTCTTGTCGTACGAATCTCGCGGTTTTTGCCTAATTCTGGGGTTTTCGAGAGAATTATGTTGCCTTGCGATGACGATGTTTCTGGATTCGACAGGTTGTCGGCTTATTCAGTGTCCATTTATCACATCAATTACTATGACCCTAATTAAAATGCTGCGTGGAGAAAATTACCTTCTGTTAATGCTCCGAAATTTCCTTCCCTGCATCGTTAGCGGCCAGCCAGGGCGATTGAAGATGGACGCGAAGGAAAAGCGAGTGAGGGTAACTTGAATCAAGACCTTTCGTAACTCGGGTGCATGGTTTAACCAAATGACGCGTATGTTCGTCACGTTTTGTTAGGTCTAAGCGTTATTGAATTTCCTCTCGCCGATCGGTTCAAAATGCATGCCGCTGGCGAGTCGCAAATTTTTAATGCATTCCGAATCTCATCTCGTGCATGAACCCACCGAGGCAAATTCATGTAATGAACGGTCTCCGGGTTTTTACTGGGTTGTTCCATGGTTAAAGGGATACAGAAACCTATTAACTTTCCACACTTTTGTTTAATTTATCGACGTTTGTCCCCGACAGATTGCTTTAATGTCCAACGGTTGAAAATTATAGTAAGCCGCGGAAACTGTGGACGGCGGAATAGGTTGGAAGTGTGGAAAATTACTTAATTGCTTTATCCCCAATGAATTAAGTGAATTGGGATTATGTCTAGAGCGTCGGGTGTGTGGAGGTAAAAGTGTTTTCTCTTTAATACGCCCATCTTCGTAGACTTACTTGGATAACGTAATGAAACGTTAAGTTTTGTCGCGCTTCGACGCCTGATCCAGGGGTTAGTTTTCATTTCTCTTCCCCAGCCCTAAAAAAAAACTTGGCTGGAAATGTAAATCTTGGGAGGCAAATGAAAAATGAGTCCGTGGATTCCTGTGGCGAAATGCCAATGTTGCACGTTTTTGCCCGAACGCATACTTAATGTGCAGCCCGTGAATTGTGTAGTGACCTTTCCTAGTAATAATATAGCCGTGCCTTTTAAAAGTATAAATCAACTCATCCTTGAAATTGCGATGAATGATTTATAAGTCCTTTCCCCCCCTCTCCCATCACCCCTTTTAAGAGTCGTGTTTCCCGAGAGTCGTTGCTCGCTACGGTGCTTCTTAATCGGCGTTTTCTAAGTGAATGGACTGCGTTCGCGGTGCAGCGCTCTCTCTATGCCCCCCTCTCTCTCCCCTTCCCGAAGAGCGTTCTCCAGTAAATTGTCCGGCGTCATTTTTCGCTCCGCAAAATTGCAACCGCCTTGAATTTGCGAGATAAAATGAATTCATCTCTTCGCATTTGGTCCACGCAAAGCCGTGGTAGAAGGAGAATAATAAATTTTCCTACTAGTCAGTGGTTGGGAACATTAAAGGGGGAGTAATTCGCAGAACGAACGAAGAAAAATGAAAAATATAAATGTTGGCAAGGTGATATTTTAAAGAAAGTCGAATTAAAATTAAGAAGTAAATGCTATTCCTTCAATATTATTATCGGGGAATTGCGTTTTATTTCAAAGGTATTTCATCTCTCTTCAATATGACGACCGTCGACGGAAAAAGTTGTGAAAATTAAGGCCAATTTGTGTACAGGTGGAGGATTGATTCAAATAATGCAGAAAATCGACGTTTACGTCGAAGGTGTGGTGATTTTCTGGCTGTTGTTATGCAGGATAAAATAAAAGTCTAGTCAAATGCTTTTCCTCTCATTATTAATGGCATGCAAATGGCACCAGTTTCATCGAAAGTTGGTAGATCATCAATAATAATATTATTCTACACGGAATGATAATGAGTGGACACGCTTGAACACCACTTCATATTATGACTTTTCTTTAATTTTTCCCTTATGTCATTTTTTGAGTTCTCTGGTGTTAAATCCGAAGAGTAACAACTGTAGGTATAAGGTTGAGGGTGTTGTAAGAGTGGGGAAAGAATCTGCAATTAACGTAAATATTGGAGAGACAGAAGTGTTAATTGTAAGTAGGAAATAAACAATCTCTGACAAATTAACAGAAGGTAAAACGGTCGAGCAAGTGAAATCATTTCAGTAATTAGGAAGCTACACCAAGGGAATAAGAGAGAGTATGTCCATGTGTAGAATAGCTTTTGAAGAGGTGAAAGGACTTTTGGTTCTAAGTACAATTCCAATACAAATAAATAAATGATTTTCTAAACGTTCTGTCTGGAATGTGGTGTTTTACAGCAGTGAAATGTGGATGTTCAAAAAGAAAGACGAAATGTACGTTGAAAGTTGTGAAATATGATTGTATATGAGAATGCTGAAGGTAAAGTGGATTGATAGACTGAGAAATTAGGACGTGCGAGTGAAAATAGGAAATTGAAGAAGACTACTGAGAGAATTCAAGCAGAGGAAGGCGTCGTGGTTGGTTGGGTCATAGGTATATTACGCCGAACTTGCTTGCTGAGAAATAGATTGAAAAATTGAAGGAAAGAAAGTAGAGTGAAGAAGAAGGATTGGAATGCTTGATGAGGGAAAGAAATGTCCAAGTTACAGTTAAATGAATGAAAGAAAATGCTCAGTAGGGAGTCATTATGTAGGACATCCAGTAGACACTTGTCAGAAGACAGTTCGCACTTGAACAGAAGAACATTATTATTATTTTAAATTATTTTTAGATTATTTACCTTTTTTTAGTTTTGAAGTAAATTTTTTTTCCAATTTAATATCTTATGGAGGCAGGAAAAATGGATGAAAGGCGTATTGAGCGGTAGTGGAATGTTGAAGAAGGTAATAGAGGGGAGACTGTTGGGCAAGCGAGGAAAGGATAGGAACAGGATAGGGATGTTGGACGGGATGAAGGGAGGAAAGAAGTACACAGAGATGAAGAGGGACCTGATGTAGATTAGGTTGCTGGATTGGGTTTTGATTGGAGCTACAAAATGTTTATTTGCTAGTTGTCTCCATCGAAATACCTGCCTTAACCGGTAGATTACCCAAAAAAAAGTTCTACCTAGTTACACAATTTTTATCAGTCATTTGATTCCTATTTCTCCAATAAATTCTACGATTTAGTCTGTGATATATCTTTTTTCCACACAGATTTTTTCCCAAGCGAAACTCATTTAGATCAAACATTTTCCTCATGGACACAGTTCCTTATTTCAGGGGAATATATGGCAATTTAATATTACTCCAGTTTTTTAAAGCCTCTTATAAATCGTAAAAGTTTATCAAATTTCGAATGAAAGTATTTATATTAAATAAAAATAAAAATTACCCTCATTATATAATATATTGCGGTGTCCTGTGCTGACGATGACAGGGGGAGCGTGCTCTTTCCTGGCGGTGTAGTTATTGAAGTGGTGAAGTCGCGGACAGTCACATTAGGGCAGTCGGTCAGTCTCTGGTGAGCGTGCGTGGCATAAAACTCGCAAACTCATTTCTTACGATCGTCAGACGAGAAGATGGGAGTCCGTATCAGATCGTGAATTCAAGAAAAAGATGCCACATCTTTCATTCAGAAGATTAATTGGTTTAGTCCTTCATTTTTCTCACGCCGATAGTAATTGTATCTCGTACGCCCTGATTTTTGTCTTCTTTTCTATTGAATTCTTCAAGTTGCTCATGGCTGTGCGGTCGGAGGTTGATTCTATACCAGACATGCATTGCCAAGTAAATTTCTATTTAATTTTTAATTAACAGCGAATGTGGACATAGTTCAAATAGTGAAAATAATGCAAACTACAATTGGACCTGCTGTGGTATTTAGGAAGTGCAAAATACTTCTCAAGATAAATAAAACCGTTTCTGGCGTAACTTGGTGTAAAATCTTCATATTGACATTTGAAAATTAAACAACTTGGCTTTTCCACGTAATTTTAAGTGGAAAAGGCAAGTTGTTTAAATTTCAAACTTCAATACTTCTCAATATATACTTATAAGTAAATCAAATGTGATGCTAGTTTTTTCTGCGATGTGATAGTGTGGATATTGGATAGTGTAGATGTGACTGAAACTTTTTTTTGCGACAAGTCTGCGAGTTTTTAAATATCTTATATAAGAATGATATGATTGTAAATTTTAGAGGCTTTTGACAGGCATGTAAGGAAAAGATAATTTGCCCATAGAGGAAGACGAACGCCGTAAACTTTTAATTTGGGTTGGTCTAGAGAGGAATTTGTTGGGGGAATTGGAAAAAGGCTGAAATTTTGGGTGGAAGAAACACTGGAAGGTAATGGGATGTTGAAGGCTGTGGTAACAAGGGAAATGTGGGATAAGCAGGGTAGAGAAATGAATGGAGTGTACATTTAAAAAAGAGCGAAGAAATGCAAATTTTGGAGGAATTTAAGAAATAAACAATGTAGAGCAACGAAGCGGAAGATTACGCCATACGTAGAAGATATTTTGCCATTTTGGTCCGTGCAAAATGAGTGGATGAATTATAATTTAGTATAATGCAAAGAATGCTTTTGTAAATTTAAGGGAAGATATACTGTTGTTGAGAAAAATTGGCGGGAAACGTGTATGCAAGGCATATCGAGTGGTAATAGAGAGCTGATGACTGTTTTAGAGGAGAGAATGTTGAGTAAGGGAGGTATTATTAGGAAAATATTGGGCTTTTTAGAGGGTTTGAAGACAGAAGGCATACAGTGTTAAAAAATGTTTTTATTTTGTTGTGGGCTCTGATGGATTAGTTGTCGTGTGAGGCGGGGGCTATTTTTCTTAGATAAAAGAGGATCTAGCAGCGTCAACCAAGGTGGATCAAGGATCGTCCATATGCAATACATACTATATTTGATGTGATAGGTTGAACATTGTAGGGTGAGCGAGGCAGGGATAGGATAAGATTAGGAGTATTGGGTGAGTGATAGGAGGATGGAAGTGTTTTAGGCCGAAGCAAGTTTTTTTGCAGTGTTGCATACAAATATTATTAATTAAAACAGCATTACGGAACTATTACTTACGGTGTTGAGTGTCATTTTATATGAAGCGCAGTAATGTGTACATCGAAATCTTAAATCAATGGGTAAACTACCGTTTGAGAGTGATAGATATTCTTAAATGGACCAGCGAGGAACAGATGCCATTGAAACATATTGCCAAAGGCGAATGTTAAAGGTTAAATTAACAGGAAAAGTTAGGAATATAGGCCAGAAAAGGAAAGGACAATATGGAGAACTCTGCGTCAAAGGAGAACTGGATGATTGAGCACACGTTGAGGTGACAACACAATTGACGAGTTAGAAGCATAATAGTGGAAGGGAAAATTGAAGGAAAAATCCGAGATAGGAAGACCCAAGAGACAAGAATCGAGGGCAAATTGAGAAGGACTTAAAACAGAGAAGCTATCATGGGGTGTGGGAACAATCATTGAATAGAGAAGAATGGAAGGGTTCTCGTAAAAATGTACTTAGAATTGAAATACTGATTTTGATGATTATTTTTTGATCACTCTGCAAGTTGTTGCCCGTCCCAGGGAGCCCGTTCACAATTCAGTCGACAGCATGATTCCCTGTTTTGTACTGTCGATCACGATCGTCAGAGAATCCAATAACGCTCCGGTTCACTTTCCAAAGGTCGGACGCCGTCCCATTCAACACTCGTCTCTCCCTCTCGCCCCCGCGTCCATGCGCTCTGCACGCACTCTCGACCCCGCCTCCTTCCAACCCCCTCCCGGTCGAATCACTAAATGACCGATCCTGCAATTCTCCTTCGCCCGGCGAATAGGGCTCCTCTCTCCGCCACACCCTCCTCCCTCCGTTCAGACCGCCATACGCCGTCTGAACACTCTCAGCTCGCAAATGCAGCCCCGAATTAATGTTCCACCACTCCGATTCAATCCTCTCCTCTCGCCCAACCACCCACCCTCCCGGCCACGCGGAAATGGCCGCGGGCCAAGAGTAAACTTTGCAAGGCCATCTGCAGATTAATTAGCATCATCACGATGACGGCTTCCTTCCTACCCTAGTGCACACCTCCGGATGGTCGGTGGAAGGAGGGAGTTCGCGAGTGGCGGAATTGGCAATAAAATACTGCCGCCCCTCCCTTCTCCCAGGGGCACACGTACATTCACGCATGCACGCCTCTTCCGTTTCCTTCTCTCCCTCTTATCTACCCTTTCTGACTCTCATTCGCCGTGTCTCCTCCGCTCACAACTCATTCCGACCGACGGCCCCCCGATCCAACTGGGGTCGTGTGCTTAATGACGATGTATCGACGCGATATTGAAATATATTTTTATAAACTGTTCCAAAAGTAGTATGACTTATTTTTTCCCGGATAGACGGACAGGCGGCGGTTTCTCTGGTTGTGTTCGGGGGAGGGCAGTCTCAAGGAAGGTTGAAGGTCGGTGGTAGTTGAGTTCCCAGCCTTTGCTAGTGCGGATCGTTTGTTTGCGAAACCTCTATGACCTCGTTACACTCCGTCGTGAACCTGTTATTGGAACAGCGCTACCCCATCAAATTTTGCGTGAAACATGAGAAAAACCAGGTGAGAGATTAATGACATGCTCAAGGCAGCTTATGGTGATAACACCATGGGTAGATCGGGTGTTTTTGATTGGCACAAATTGTTTCGGGAGGGTAAAGATGATGTTGAAAATGATGAACGTTCAGGACGCCCTTCGAACTCAAATAGTGGCGAAAGTCTTGCGAGAGTGAAGGCTTTTTTGGACAAGGATCGCAGATTAAGTGTTTGCATGGTTTCTGATAAACTTGACCTCCCTTTAAGTGATATACATCCAATTGTGACCGAAAACATGGGCATGAGAAAGGTGTGTGCCACGAGTACTCTCCGACGAACCAAAGCAAACTTAAATAATTTATATATAGTATACTATCCAAAATCTACTAACACTATTGCACCTTTTCCGAAAAGGTTATTATAATATTCCTTTCTTATTTTCCTTGCATAGTGGATATTCGTTTTATTCTTGCTTAATATACGTGTTAGAAGTTTTTGTAGGGATAGTATATTGCTTTTTTGTTTGCATGATTTTTCTACTAATGGTGATCACCCTTTTCCAAAGCTTAGAGACGTAATATTTCTTTGGATTTTACGATACATTATTTAACTATATCTTTCATGTATGCAATTGAAACTCTTCACCCACTAACCCGCTCCCTCAAACTATGTAATTGGGTTTTTGTGTATGAAGTAGTCATATATTATTTAGTTAGATTATTAATTCTTTACTGGAATGAATGTGGTGATTAAATTGTTTATATGATTTTAATCTGCAGTCAAATATATCCATTTTCCTGATGATTAGCAAAGATTGTTATCGAATCGTATTGGCCTGCATTGAAATTTCAAGATATAGCGAATAAAACTTTCCCTACGGTCGAATCCTCACTCCGGCTCACCAAGGTCGTCACGTGGATGAAATAATTTTTAAAACCTAATGAAAAAAGTTAAATTAAATGCCGTTTTCAGAAATAAAAACGTTTTTTAATTATCTTTGTTGGTTTTTTTACAATTTACTCGTCAAATCAGGGAGTTAATTCTGACACGCATTGTACCTATTTGTTTCATTCATTGCAGTAATCATTTCTGATGCTCAGGTTTCACTTCTTAGAAATTTGAATATCTATTAAAACAGAACAAATCAATAACTGGAACACCCTCCCACCTAATCAGGTTTTTCTTGGCTGTGTGTAACCCAAAAGGGAACAACGTGAAAGGTGTGTGTGTGTGTGCCTTGTAACCATTCCTTATGAATTGAAACAAAAGATTTTCCAAACCATTCGGCAAAATTCTTTCCCCCAAAAAATATTTTATGCACATATATTTTTTTAGTTTTCAATATATATTCACAGCTGTGGCCACTAATTTTAGTACATATTTGGGTCGGATTGAACGGTACTTATTTTGTTAATTAAATTAGGATACTATTTCGTATCGTAGGTGTGAAAAGGGAGGATCGTATTCGATTGATAAGTTGGAATTGAATTTTCAGTCCTGAAACAGGAATAAATTCGATTTTTTTAATATCCGATCGTGGAACCGAACGGTCAATGACATACTATGAGTAGGGACGTTTTTAGAGACGACCATTGTTACTTCGGAAACAGCATTATTTTAAAATCAAAACTGGCGCCAACGACGAAACAAAACAAAATCATTTGCGAATGCGCAAACATCTAGTCTCATTGGATCGTTTCAAAAGGGTTCGTAAGAGATTCCAGGTTCGCGTTAAGTGTATTGAACATCCTGATTTTAGTAGATCAGTTGTTATTCCAGTGAGTAAGCATCATTTCAAACCTTTTCCTTACCCTTTTTCTGAGGGAAATCATTTCGCTGCGAAATCGTCGCGACGGACGACGTCGTTGTCTGGTTCTCTTGAAATTTCCCCGGGACCTCCTGGCGAAAGCTCGAGGTTCCTTCGTAGCTGGACCAGGGCGCAAAGAGGAAAGAACCGCCACCCGCAGTTTGTCTGCGGTGAGACTGGACGTATTTAATAACATTCGGGTTTTGAATTTACGATCTCGTTGGAGTCGCTTTGCATCTCGGATTCGCGGTGCCAAAACTCCCGGGTCCTCTTTCGACGGTTCTCCGACCCTCCTCCTCCGCCCCCTCATTCTCCGTCCCTTTTCTCCCCCTACCCCCCCTCGCGCTGCTACTCCCCCATACCATGCCTCTTGTTCCTTGAGAACCCCCTCCTCCCCGTCTCTCCAACCTTCCCCGCGAAACCTCGCTTCCCTCTCCCCTTCCCTGGTTCCGTCGCATTCCGATCCTCCCACCGCATACTGATACCCTTTTAAAAGTTATTTCTGTTGACGACCTGTGCGACGAACAGTTTTTTCTCCCCCTCCTCTCCCTTCTACTCCACGTCGTCTCCGTTTCGTCGCTTAGCTCCCTAAAAGTTACCGTCTAAAGTATGCCTAACCCAAGTTGATCTTAGCGAACCGTCCTGTTGGAAAAACCTCCCTACCAATAAGTCCAACTGAGCTAAATTACTGCCTGCCAGCCGGCACCCCGTCGTTAATTATGCCTCACGTTTGTCATACTAGAGTTAGCAGAACTTCAGGAGATTCCGCCGATAGCGACTTAAAAGACGAGCTTCACGAGAAGGCTATCGGTTGGATTTTCCTTAACTAAGGCCTCGGAGTTTAGTGATTGCCTTTGCTATTTAAAATTTAACGTAAAAGGATATCATAGGTTGCAATCTGCGCGTTAGTAATTAAGAGGGTTCGAGTTGTTGCGGTGGCTAAGTTCATAACTTCCTGCCCCGAGGGCCCGGGTTTGAATCTCGGTGGTGACGGGATATTTCGGTAAAAATGTGTAACCCCTTAGCGCCTCTCGATTAGAAGTAGGCTAGTGCCTACACCGTGTTTTCTTCATACTTCCTCCATTCCTTCTACATACTAAGCCTACCGAAATACCCACCTATTCCTAATGGCGCAAATGACCTCTGCTGACAATCGTTTTCCTGTTTACTACTTGTTAATAAAATGAAATGCGCGAGCTTACCATGGGTCAGTTTAAATATTATTGCATTTGAATTTGCTTTATTGATTCATAGTAGTCGCAACAGTGGGCTATTTATGTTTTTTTTTCACTTTTCAAATCTATATGTTTGACGCGTCATTATGTTTTGGTTTGTCAAATTCATTCAAGTGGCAACCACGTCGTTTCTGTTGACAAAATGTGAGTCTGTTCATTATTCTTAAAAAGTACTCGACCCGGTGAAAGGTTGCTCTTAGGATTACTCCCAGGGACAGGACACTGGTGCATGTCAAAGACCCGCCTATGACGACACTTAATATCTTCAGGACACCTATTACAAGAATTCAGTTTTCTTAACTCATGCTTTCTACGATGTATTTATTTTGTTTTGAAACATTATTCACAAACAGCAGTAGCGCCAATTTACAGTGAAAAACATAACAAAAACACGAAAGAGGACAAAAATACAATAACAATCAACAATAACAACGAGAACCGAGCAGGGACCGGGAAAAAATTTAATTTGTTGAAAGATGAGATAAAGCTTGGGTGGTGATATTGTGACATGACAAATTAAATGGATCGACAGTGTGAGGGAGTGAATTTAGAAGGGGGGAGAGGTGAAATAAAGGTGAGCGCTTGGTAAGAGATATTCTAGGAATAGGTAGTTGGAGTAGGGAGTGGGTGGATCGAGTTGGTACCCTGAGGTTAAAGAGAGAGAGCAGTTCAACCTCCAGTTCCTGTATCTGGCACCTGGCATATTTACTATCATTTTTGCTATTTATTTACATTTGTACGAGTGTTTCGCTTTTATATCGACTTTTCAGGATACGTATATTTTCAAGTTTGTATCCAGTTATTCTGTCGAAATGCCTAATCATTTCCTTCCACTGCCTCGCTAACTCAACCGTCTCCACTCTACGAGCTAAGTACATTAATATCATAGATAGATACAAGTACGTTCATTTAATCTCATCCATTAATGACATTGGAAGTTTCTACATCTACATCTACATAAATACCCTGCGAGCCACCAAAAAGGTGTGTGGCAGGGGGTGTAGCACCATGAGGAAAGGGTAAGGGTTGAGGGGGTTGGGAATTAGGTGAGGAAAGGTGGGGGGAACTTGTAAGAAAAAAAATACATATTTACATATTCACATATATATATATATATATATATATATATATATATATATATATATATATATATATATATATATATATATATATATATATATATATATATATATATATATATATATATGCACACACATATACATATATAAAAATATACATATACACTTACATACACACATCCTCACGCAGTCCCAAACCTGTACGTTAATACTTATTGTAATGAGCTAAGTCCTGGGGAATTTCGGCTACAAGCCTTCTGGTCCCTTATCCTTCTTGGAAAAAATGACATTTTAAACCTGTCAGTCTTGCAGTCTATCTCTCTAGTCTTATATTCGTGATCCCTTCGACCGTAATACGTTGGGGTTCGTATTATATCCTTGATGTCATCGGAAAAGGGCCCATCTTTAAATGTTTTTAATAAGTTTAATCTATATTGGAAACGCCGCTGTGTAAGTGAATCCCAACCTAAATTGTCTAGCAAAATGGATACGCTGCTGAGTTGGTCATAACAATGTTTGACAAATCTAGCCCCCCCTCCGCTGAACTCGATCTAATTCCGAAACCAAATTTATATTATAATATCATAGATAGACACAAGTACGTTCATTTAATCTCATCCATTAATGACATTGGAAGTTTCTACATGTGCTATGGTATTTTTAGTTAATCTAACCGGCGAATATATGTATATTGTGATTGGTACCTGGAAATTTCTGTGTATCATCATCGACCTCTGAGACACTCGTGTACAACATTAACACCTTTTACTCTACTCTTCCTGCCAAACTCGTTATGTTGTCTGTTTACGCTTACATGCCGTCGAAAATGCCTCGATTTGCCTATACTCTTCTTTCCGTAACTGTCTTAAACATCCCAATATATCGATTTACTCCTCGATCCAAATTTTTTCCTTATTTTTCACTTTCCTTTTCCTTTTTTCTTTAGTATTCCTCCTTTCACTGAGTGCATCTGGTACTTCTTCGTTCTTATTTCTTGTCAAATAGTCTCTTCCTGAGAGAAAAGGAATTGTAAACCTACTTAAAAAATTCGCGTATTAAGGTTTTCCACATGACTTTAGCCTTCGTGGTTAGACGCAAGGTCTTCCCTGTCCGCGGTATTTGAATTAGAGTAATTTATTCTCAAGAATTAAGTTTAACTCATTTTTCTTTAGATTCCTTTTCTTAGGTTGCAACATAATTTAACTTTTTGGCTAGAATTTTCTAAAACAATTATCTCCACAAATATTCTCCTATGCCAAAATAATGTGGTAAGAATCACATTGATTTATGTCGAATTTTTCATCAATTTTCTATGCTCGCATGATTGCAAAAGGACGCTTACGAAATATTTCGCCTGGCATATTTACATTTATACGAGTATTTCGCTTTTTATATTGACTTTTCCGGATACTTGTATTTTCAAGTTGTACCTCCATATTTAATTTTTATATCTATTGAAATATGTGTAATTGGGATAATTTGTTCGTACTTATATTTGTTATCATAACAAGTGGCCCACATCTTCGTGAACATCTTCTTGACTGAGATCCCAAAGCAAACTCATTTTAAGTACATCAAAAGAAGGAAATGTTGAATTTGTAAAAAAAATGAAAAAACTTGTTGGCGAACTTCGTGAAATAGGAAGGTTTAGGTTACCAACGCGATATCTGAAATGGAGAAGCCGCGAGTTTAAGAAATGTGGGAGCGACCTCTTGGGTTTTATGGAAAAGGGATGACCCTTCGTTAACTAGCACCATTTGCTGGTGTAACAGCACTTTGCTAGACGACCGTCTGGTGGTCTTAATGCATATCAGCGTGGAGGTGCTCATTTTTATAGTCCCTTGTCTCGGCATTGAAACGTCTGGTAATTGCGAATGGTACTTGCCTAGACATAAAAAAAGCGTTTCATAAAAACATCTTAATGGAGTTACTGCTCTCTCCTGCGGCTACGAGACATGCACGAGAGGAACAGCAGAGGAAAAAAATGAAAAGCGATGGAAATGTGGTGACGGAGAAGTATAATGAAAAGCAAAGGATTGTGATTAACAATAATAAAGCCAAAGTAAGAAGATTTTTGAGAGGTAGGAAAGCTAAGTCAAACATTAAGTAGGGGAGATAAACTATAGAGCATGTGGAGGAGTTGGTGTATTTGGGCAGTATATTAGAGGAAAATGGGTATTGTGATTGGGACAGTAGGAGAAGAATTGCGTTGGTGAAGGAGGGATACACACGAAGAAGCAAATTGATCTCGGATACGCCGAATAAAAATGTTCAGGAAAGATAGTTAAGACTTTTTATGATGGAACGCCTCTCTTTATGTATCTATCTCATCGTATTTGAGTACAGTATGGACGTAGTTAGGGATGTTTTTGAGATGTGGGGCAAAGAATGGAGCAAGTGATTTGGAGTTGTTATTATGGGATGGGCGAATAGATGAAGTTTATGGAGTAAATCCGGAAAAGTATGCTAAGTGGTTGGAGGGGATGTTGAAGGTCTTGATAAAAGGGATAATGTTGGGTGAGCGGGTTGGAGAAGAGAGTTGGAAATTTTAGACACTTGGGGAAGCCGCAGTTGCGAAGAAATCAAGAAAAATTAATGCAAGGCAAAGAAAGAGACAGGATAGTTTACTGAAGAAGGAAACACGAAAGGAAATAATTTTGAAGGAAGCTCCGAATCTAATCGCAATACGAGTTTTCTGGTAGGTAGGTAGGTGATGCGGAATAAAAGAATGATTTATTGTAATATTGGGTGAAACATCCTATGTTACTCGCTTGTAGTGTGATGATAGGTGTGGCTTAAAAAAGTGTAACGTTGGTTAATCTCTTAGCCTTTGTCCATCTAAAATATAACTATATCGATAGAACATCAAAAATCATAATTATGTGGGTGATTAAGTGGCAACGCAAAGCTTTCTTTGGCCCTTTCTGTGTCATATATACCATATGCTATATGGGTTAAATGGAAGAAAGGACCGTTAGGTCTCAATTTCGCCCAAATAAAGTCCTTTATCTATCTATCTATGCTATTGTCACGTGTTAACCAATTGAAGCAAAGGGGCTTCCATCCTAAGGGGCTTTCATCGCTTCCATCCGACGCGCATTCATTTACTCATACTTCTCTGCAAGTGCGTCATCTTGTAAGAGTCTCTAGTATTTCCGTTTGGTCATCCTATGGTATTATTCCCATATGCTTCCTCACTGGCGACTTCCTAATGGATTTGGTGCTACGAAATGCGCAGCGTTTCCTTTCTTTTCAAAGGTTTTATCTCGGGCTCTTTGCACTCTCGAGACGAAGTTTTCTGAACCGATTGGAATGAAAATGACTGTGAATTATACCTACGATCATAAAAAGTGAAAGATGATTCCCGCGTGTGCTCCAACTTTGAAACACCTTGATCGTTATTTGCGTTAAGCGGTGTTGCGAGTGTTGCATTTTTCCTCGCGAAGGCCACCGACCGTCGCAATGATGAAAGTTCAAAGTTGGCGAGCGCTCCAAAAAATTATATTCCGAGTCGGGGAACTTGCTCCGGTTAAAATAATGTTATGAGATTCTCATGGATGCTGTATTGCGCGATGTCTCAGAGAAGAGGGAACCGCCTTTGTGGGTGACCGGTTGGAGCGGTGCTGTTGCAGAATGAAGAACTCTTAAATGAAATATTCACGTAGGTGAACTAATTCAACGTTGAGGAAAGTGATCAGTTCACTGCGTGACCGGATTTTTCCGCTTCATATCGTCGTCAGCTCTAGTTACGGAGTTAGCGCCTACCTCACTACCTCAATTCGCCAACTCTTTTCGCTCTCTTGCTGAATATTGAAAATAATGCAGATTTATGTGTCACATCTTAGGATGTAGAAATGGCATTTCTTTACCAATATGTTCAGGTCATTGTAAGATCGCCACGGTATGATGAACGTGTTTAACTTGGCGGCAATTCCATCTGGGGTACATTTTGTTTCCTTAGGAGAATTTGGCATGATTATTTATTAATATTAACTTTGAAACTCTACTTTTGAACTGCACAATAATAAATTCGGTCAATTATTAATTATTTGATCGAATTTATTATTGTGACATTTTGCCTTTGTGAAATTTGTATGAAATATGGCGCAATTTTCAAAGTTGATGGCGAAATATTTTTATTAGTCCAATGCTTCTAAATGCAGTACCTACGAAAAAACCTCTTTCAACTTTACATGTGTGTCTATTTATGTACATATACGAAAGCATATATGTATATATATTTATGCTTTTGTAATAGTTAAGCAAATATCAGCTCGGCACGCCGAATTGGTAATCATCCCAATCGATAATACGAGAGACTCATGTGTACTTGAGAGATGGTATGTCATAATTTTCAAAATAACGTAAGTGACCCATCGGTCAGAGGCACCTAGTTTCATCAATATCCCCTGTGTTCTGGCAAGCTCGTGGTTTATCGGCGAAATATGGAGTTATGGTCGTAGGAATCCAAATGAGGCAGAAAATATAGGCGTAGAGAATTTTGTTGAGTTTTGAGAAATGGGATATTGAAGTCAGCGATAAAGTGGAGAACGATGTAAATTGATGCACGGGTAGATATACGATAGCCATGTAGAGTGGAATTGAGGATAAATAGATAGTATTGAAAGAGGGCCTTATTTTAGTGTCGGATAATAGGTTCTGTTTTTTGTCAAGAGAGACAAGGAGAGGTATCGTAATAGCGTTGTTTAGGCTATGTCCATCTACAACCTACCTTAACCGGTAAATTACATATTATAATTGGGTTATAGTCATTGCGTAGTTGCTTATTCTTTCTCCGGGATGGACAAAGATCGTATCAATTCGTTTTCTTTTAATTCTCGTCCACATTCGCCGATAGGCTGCAGTGCTGATGTCGCACAAAGAAAATTGAACGGATCATTCGACTATTTCAGCAAGCTGGTGAACTACATCTCCGTGAACGGTTCCCGATATAGGACATTAATTCCCATGGCTAATGTGTGTGTTGTGGGGGGCAGGGGGCGCACAGAATGCAGCCAGTCAGTCGTCGCCTGCGAGAGATATGAAGAACATCGTTGTTTTTCCACCCCCATTCCGTGGAAGTGCAGTCCGCGGTAACTTTTTATCGTGTGCGTCATTAGCACGGATCGTTTCGTAAGCTCTTACGCGGTCTTTAAAAAAAAATGAAATTAACATGGTGTGACTACCGGCATTCCGCCGAATGCAAGCGATATGGCCGAGAAAAATGTTTCAGTTTCTTCCGACTGATGATCTTTTTGATCACTGTAGTCATCTGTTTTCGTGATTGCATTCTGTACGCTTTGCTTCGTCAGAATAAGTCCAAACGACTTATCTTAGGGATAAGAATGTCATTTTTTAAATATATGTAATGTAGAATGTTGGTGGGTCGCGGCAGTCCAGTGGGTAGACCGGCTACTGACCGGAGGGTCCCGGGTTCGATTCCCGGGCAAGGCACTTTGGGCACCTGCAGCTCCACCCAAGCTAGTTGATTTTTCGGGTACCAGATCTTCCTGGGAAACCATAATCGGCACAGGGAAAGGAACTGGACCCCTAACCTGATGTGTGAATATTCACACGCCGTCGGGCTCAGTACATGGGTGAGCTCTACCATCACCTACTAAACCGACCTTCGGGTTGATTACTGTGTTTATGGTTTTTTTATAGAATGTTGCTCATGTAACCTTCATTTTACTTTTCTTCTTGTTACTAACAGCTCTTCTCGCATGCGTAGAGAATTAATATGCCCGTTGATACTGGCATTAGCCTACTCTTGTCGAAAGGCGCCAAGGGATCCGCAATTTTTAACGTCCCATCCGACGGACGGGGTGCTCACTCAAAGTGCTCTCCACAAAGCATCTCAAGTAGGGATCAAGATAGTACTGAAAACTATGCCAATCCAGGGATTCGCACCCAGGCCCTCCGGATGGGAAGCCAGCTAGAGTCAGAAGCCAGACGTTAGCTACCGCACCATCCCGATCATCTATCTGGAAATGTGCGTTTTCTGTAATTCTTCAGGTGCATTATTTGAATAGTTTTGATGAATAATTTTTTTTTGAGATTGCCATGTACGGCGCGGAAACGTGGTCGCCGAAGCAGGAGGATAGGCGTCGATTGGAGGCTTTTTAAATGTGGGTGTGGAGAAGAATGGAGAAGGTGAAATGGACCGAAAGGAAAACAAATGAGGAAGTACTGGAGATGGTGGGCGATGAGAGAGGTTTGTTGGGAGAAATCCTCAGATGGCAGGAAAAATGGATGAAGGGTGTATTGAAAGGCAGTAGGATGATGAAGACTGTAATAGAGGGGAGAATGTTAGGCAAACGAGGAAAGGGCAGGAAAAGGATAGGGATGTTGGACGGGATGAAGGGAGGAAGAAAGTACACCGAGATGAAGATAGACCTGATGTGTTGTAGGTTGCTGGGTTGGGTTTTGTTTGGAGTTACAAAATATTCATTTGGTTGGTGTGTCCATCCAAAAACCTATCTTAACCGGTAGATTACCTTGTAATAATATAATATATCAATCATTATGATTAGTATTTCAATCATAGGATTGGTCTACATCCCATATCTTTCCATTTCCGTTGTCACTGATGCAGGAGGATAGACGTAGATTGGTGGATTTTGAAGGTGTGGAGATGAATGGAGAAGGGGAAATGGACCGAAAGGAAAACAAATGAGGAAGTACTAGGGATGGTGGGTGTGGAGAGAGGTTTGTTGAGAGAAATCCTATGGAGGCAGGAAAAATGGATAAAAGGCGTATTGAGCGGTAGTGGAATGTTGAAGAAGGTAATAGAGGGGAGAAAAGTAAAAAAGATCATAATAATCCATATGAAATGCCCATAATTTGAGCCAGACTTGCGAATATCGGAAAATAGGCTCCTACCTGCGTACCACAAGGATATCATAGTATGCTTTGCGACAACATGGAAGGTCCTGTATCACTTCTCAAAACTATCCTTTATATGAGCATGCACACGATCAACTGAAAGGAAAACAAATGAGGAAGTACTAGAGATGGTGGGTGAGGAGAGGGGTTTGTTGAGAGAAATCCTATGGAGGCAGGAAAAATGGATGAAAGGCGTATTGAGGGGTAGTGGAATGTTGAAGAAGGTAATAGAGGGGAGAATGTTGGGCAAGCGAGGAAAGGGCAGGAACAGGATAGGGATGTTGGACGGGATGAAGGGAGGAAAGAAGTACACAGAGATGAAGAGGGACCTGATGTAGATTAGGTTGCTGGATTGGGTTTTGTTTGGAGTTACAAAATGTTTATTTGATAGTTGTGTCCATCCAAAAACCTACCTTAACCGGTAGATTACCTAATAATATATTTGCCAATCCACGTGTACGGGACAGAGTGCCACCCATGTGTCAAGACTCTCAAATAGTTCACGGTGAATCATTATTGACACAACTGTCGTATTAATGTCCTTAAAATAATGTAACTGATGCAGCATGAATCTGACGTTATATTTAATGAAGATAAGCGGTAATTGCGGGTCGCGGTGGTCTAGGGGGTAGAGCGTTGGACTACTGACCGGAGGGTCCCGGGTTCGATTCCCGGGCAAGGCACTTTGGGCACCTGCAGCTCCACCCAAGCTAGTTGATTTTTCGGGTACCAGGTCTTCCTGGGAAACCATAACCGGCACAGGGAAAGGAACTGGCCCCCCTACCCTGATGTGTGAATTTTCACACGCCGTCGGGCTTGGTACATGGGTGAGCTCTACCATCACCTACTAAACCGACCTTCGGGTTGATTACTGTGTTTATGGTTTAAGCGGTAATTGAAATTAAAACTTTCATCAATTAACAAACCCAAATATTTGTTTTCAAATACCTTGTCTAAAGTACCACACTCACACGACGGCATATTTTCATTTGCACAGTCATGGCAGTGCAACTAGACCGATTTTTGTTCGTCTGTGGTGATTTTGCACGTGGTTTTATTCCTTTTTACGGGTGTTGACCTAATAACGCCCCCTGCCACACGCCCTTGCGGCGGCTTGTGGGGTATTATGTAGATGATGCATGAGTGAGTATTAGAAGCTGAATAGGTTGAGTGTACTGTCTAGATACCCTCTCTTCTCCGTTCGTCACCGTATGACAAACTACCCTTTCCCTCTAAAGTGCGAGCGTCATTTTTTGACGACACCAGTACACCTTTGTAGTTCCAGTAACGGAAGTTTGGATATCTCCGGATACTGAGTAAAAAGACTGATAGATAGAAAGAAGATCTTGAAATTTGGTGCATCATGACCTTTGCATCGTGGATTAGATTATGTGTGCATGGTGAAATACGACAAAGACATATCACTCGTTACCTAACGTGGGAAAAGATTTTTGTGTTTTGGTTCCCAGATTGATTTGGTGGTTGCATTCCTGGAACACAGGACGTTTCATCTCAGTTAGAGAGAGTTATGCAATGAAGTCTCCTCAGTGGATTTCCTCTGTCTTCGAACAATTTTTGAATGCCAATCATTCCACTGCCCACCGATCGATGATATTGCGCGTATTTTACGTATGTTTTGTTCATGTCGTAATTTATGGGCAGAATGATATTTAATATTGGGTTAGGAAGATTGAACTAGAATCAACATTGGTTTTGAGGATGTATCTTTATTCTTCAAGAGCTTCATGATTCTAAGCGTTTCCCTGCCAAGATCGGTATACCTTATTATGAACGAAAAATTCCTTGTTGGTGTACGTTTCCTGCACTAATTTCATGGTCGATTACTTAGAACCCATCAGATTGCATTTGGTGTTTTATATTTGGATATTTCTGCTCCGTGTGATGTTTACTTTTTTGTTCGACCGAGATCGATGGATTGTAGATTTAGGTCTTTTTTTCCTCCTCGGTCAAGTTTCATTTCCAACCCATCGATATGACTTTTAACGATGGGTACCAAATGAAACGATACCTAACCAATCTTACATAATGAACGATACCAAACTAACGATATATAACTAACTCTCCCTAACTACCGATGTCTAAGTAGTGATGACTAAGATACTTAACTATCGATACCTAACTAATGATACCTAATGAACGATATCTAACAAACGATACCTAACTAATGATACCAAACGAACGATACCTAACGAATGATACATAACGACCGATAGTTATCGAACAAAAAATTCCGTAATAGTCTGCCCCGGTGTGCAGCTCTCGTTGTGAAACCTGCCGTTTCGTGTGGAGTGGGTGTTCTCTCCCTCCCGCCATTTCTCTCTCTCTCTCTCCATCCTTCCCCTCCCTCCTCCCTTTCTATTCCCAGCCCCCGCCCCTCGCACCACGCACACAGCTCCCCACAGCATCCCAATAGCAATATCTCACTCACGCTCACTTCTACTCTTTGCTTGGAGCAATGCAACGGCCTTTGCGCGTCCTTCAGAGCCCAAAGCACACTCACTTTTATTCCTCTTTTATTACCTTTTACAGCTTTATGGGTGGGATCGCGGCGGCCGCTATTAATAGCCGGCGAGAACACTCCTGCTCCGCTCGAAAAACCTCTCCCTTTAACTGATTCGCGCTAATTAACGCATCTGTTGGTCTCCTCTTGTATTGTGATTAATGCCGTTGCGAATTTATTCGACGACTTTGCGATTTCTTTTTTTAACTGGTGGGCCATTTCTTTATTTTTTTTTAATGCTCTCTCTCTCCGTCTCCTCCTCCCTCCTTCACGGTCTTTATTCCGGGGGACGGGATGAAGAAGAATGTTGCGGTTATCCTTCCAGATTGAAACGCCGCGGCGACCGCTTCCTCGTCTCTAAATAAGGAAATGCATTAGTTTCGTCGGCACCTTTTCCTGTCTTGAATCCCTGCTTGATGCCTTGCGACCCCCGCGGTCATTGCTGCGTTCCTGCGGGTTTTGGTGGATGGATAATATTTTTTTGCCAGGCGTTCCTCGACGAGACTTCTTGAAATGTCGTTCATTTTAATTTTGTTCTTAATCAGTAATTAGTGCGAGCAAGAGGTAATCACCGATGTAATATTAATTTTTTTATGTGTTAATATTAAATTAATTATTTGACGATCATGTACGTCAACACATCTTCTACAGGATACGGGTAAGGTTTCAAGGATGATTGCACAACGAGCATGCAAAGCCAGGGTTAAGTGATAGTTAATGGCATATCTCTAAAATTGCAAGACTAAAAGAGGCCGTTCTTTCATTCTGAACCTCCTCGAAGATCAAATAGTACGCGGAAATGTTGTAAGTAGTATCATCATCATCATCAGCTCTATATTCAGTTCCCCACCCACTGATAGTGCCTCTTTTTCACGTCCTTCCTAATTTGCCCTATGTACTAGTAATTGTCGCATTGTCTTCCTCGTGGTATCTCCCCTTCAATTTTCCCTTCTATTATGTTTCTAACTAATCGACACTGCCTCGATGAGTGTCCATCCATCCATGCGTACCGCAGTTCTCCATATGGTTCCTTTTCCTGTTGTGTCTTTCTGTATACTTCCTCGTTCTTCTTTTTTACGATCAATTTTATCTTCCGAATTATT